>VWZX01003035.1:119761-167633 GCA_013399015.1 Galbula dea
GGGGGGGGGAAGGGGGGGAGGGGGGGAGGAGGGGAAATAAAATAATAACAGAAAATCCTGGAAACCTCCCTCAGATGGTGATGGAAGGAGAAGGAGGGGGCTGGGAGGAAAAGGGGTGGGGAGAGAGCGGTCAAGGCCAGGGCAGAAGTTCATGCCGTTGGTGGTTTGGGAAAATGTGTTTTTGTTTGTGCTGGAGGAGGCTGTGGAGCCTTAAAAGAAAACAGGTTTTTGTAAGCTAATTCTGAACCAGGAGGGGGAAGGAGCAAGGGTCAAGGGGGGAGAACAAATTAGCATCTGGATGTCAGCGGAGCAAAAGGAAGGGTTTGAGGCGTGGAGGAAAGGGAGTTGGGGAGGCTGAGGGGCAGCCAAATCACCTTGGTTCTAACCTCCCTTACATTAAACATAATAAATAAATCAACAGTTGCAACCCCAAACCAGAGCATGGAGCAACAGAGAGATGGACAAGCAGCTTGAGGAGAAGACCCTTGCCGGAAAGCAGCTCTGGGGGGCTTCTGGTGGCTCAGTGGATGGTAGGGAAGGTCCTGCCAGGCTGCCATGGGGGCAGTGATCAGCTCACACCCAGGGTGTGCTCAGACCCATCAGAAGCTTCTGCATCTGGCATTTGGGACACTGCCTCCTGAGAGGTTGCTTCCAGGATCAGATCAAGAGGCTGATGAAGGCAGGATGGGACTGTCCTATAAATCCCTTTTCAGCACAACCAAGTCTGTTGGGGAGACAGAAGGAATAACAGAATCACAGACTGCTAGGGGTTTGAAGGGACCTCTGGAGATCATCTAGTCCAACCTCCCTGCTAAAGCAAGGTCATCTGCAAGTAGAGAAGGTTGCTCAGGTTCTCTTTTCCAGGCCTGCATGGCTCACCTGCAAATGAGAGCAGAAAGGTCAGCTGAAGGTAGTGAGATCCTGTCCCAGGTTGCCCAGAGAGGTGGGAGATGTCCCATCCCTGGAACCATCCCAGGTCAGGTTGTTTGGAGCTCTGAGCAACCTGATCTAGTTGCAGATGTCCCTGCTGACTGCAGGGGGTTGAACTAGGTCACCTTGGAAGGTTCCTTCAACACAAAGCACTCTCTGATTCTATGATTCAGCTGCAGGTGACAGACCCCTATGTGAAGGTGTGCAGAAAGCAGGTATCTCCATGTGCATGGAGCATCTCTGCTCCCAGACAGTTCCCAGCTTCCAGCCAGTGCAGTCTGCAGAGTTACCAGCCACACTCTCAGGGGAAATCTCTGTTTGTTTTCTTGACAAGTGCCTGCATGACTAGTCTCAGGGACACAGGACCTTCTGGTGTCCTCCTCTCTAGGTGTGTCCCTGGGGAATTCCCTGCTCTGACTGTAGGTCTGTGGGGTAGCTGCTCCACAGGGTAGGAGGAAGACCATGATATCCCTTTGTCAGCGTGTGAAGGACAGGTCTGGTGGGACAGCTGTAGGGCTCACACCTTTGTGAAAGGACAGGTTGTGCTGCCTGCTGTGACTTGGTGGCTTTTCCACCCAGAGTTTGCCCTGGTTTCAAAGCTAGACCTGCAGTCTAAACAGAGAACTGCATGAAGAATAAGAGTTTGACCCTTCCAGGGTAAAATAGGGCTTGCAGTTGAAGACTGTAGATCTCTGAGAGCTAAGCAAGGAGTGTGTGGTGCTGGAAGTAAAGTAAGTTGTTAAACTAGCCACGAACGTGGTGACTCAAGTTCTGGGTAATCACCCTGCTGGCTGGCAGGAGTGAGGTCTTCAGCTTGTGAAGGAATCTCCACCCTGAGACTGGTGAGAAGAGAGCAACAGGAGCCAAGTCTCCATGCAGGAGAGTGTGAATCAGGACCTCCTAACTGCCATGGCCATGGTCATGGTGGGAAGGAAGTTCCAGCAGCTCCCAAGATCTTTTTATGGGGATGCTGAGGAGGTGCTGGGGGAGGGAGGAGGTGGAGTTAGAAGCAGTCATGATAAGATAGTGAAAGAGGAAGGGATGGAGAGAGGAGATGGAGGTTTCACCAGACTTTTTCCTTTTTTTTTTCCCCACTGGAGGACAAAAAAGGTGGTGGGGGGGAGGAGATCCAGAAGGAAAATAAACAACCCCTGGCCTGCATTCAGCTCTTCTGAAGGGTGCTAACAGCAAGGAGCTGAAGCTGCCACAGATGCATTCAAGCCCTTCCAGCCCTTGAATTCCTTTTCCAGAAGTTTCCCAGAGCAAGTAGAACTAGTCCAAGACCCAGAGAGCTTTGACATTTGGCTATAAATCTACATGTCAGCAGCTTGGGAGTGAAAAGGGGAAAGGAAAAAACAAAAAGGGAAAGAGATAAGAGAAAAAAGAAGGGAAAATAGAATTAAATTATAAATTAAAAAATAAAATACCATTTGAAAAAAAATAATTAAAAAATAAGAAAAATAAATAAAAGAAAAATACTAGAAGAAAAAAGAAGAAATGAAAAAGGAGAAAAGAAAAAGAGAAGAAGAAAAAGTAGGAAAAGAAGAAAAAAGGAATGGAAGAAAAAGCAAATAAAAAATAAGTAAAAGAAAGAAGGAAAAGAAGAAAAAGAAGAAAAAAGAAGGAAAAAAGAAACAAAGAAGAAAAATAGAAGAAGAAAAGGAAGAGAAAACAGAAGAGAAAAAAAGAAGAAAAAAGAAGAAAAAATGATAAATGAAGGCAAAGAAAAAGGAAAAAGAAGAAAATAGAAGAAAAAATGAAGGAAAAAAAAGAAAAAGGAAGAAGAAGAAGAAAGTAAATCCAACCCATGCAAGAAAGGAAGGATGAGCTCAGCTCCTGGAGGAGCAAGGCTTGGAGCTGGGGCACTAGGTGGTGAAGAGTGTCCAGGGGAGAGGGAGGGACAGAGAAGGCTGATGCAGGGAGAGCATGGTGGGATGATGGATAGGCATTGAGCTGTAATGCTGCTGTCTGGAAGGAAGAGGATGGTTGGTGTAATCTGAGAGCCGTTGGGGGAGCAGCCTGTAGGTCACCCTGAGCTGGCCACCAGCCATGGACCTCTTCTACGCCTGAACGTGTCTTCCGCGTCAGCTCTCAGAACTCCAGGCTCTGCTCAGGGCTTTACTTTCTCTTCTTTTGATTTTTTTTTCTCTTTCAAACACAACAGAATCTCTGTCTGTGCATGGGGAGGAATAATGGATGAGGGCTGGAGCAGCTGCTGTGGATGCTGCTTGGATTCAGGGGGTGTTTTCTAGAGAGGGTGATTGATGGCTCCTCTCAAGACAACCAGGAGCAGAAGCCTGCCCCCCTCCCTCCCCCTTCAGGGTTGCATACATCCAGTGGCTGCTTCCACAGGCAGGATCGAGGTTAAATCCACCCAGATGCAGGCTGTGGAGGCAGATAACCAGGAGAAGAATCCTGCAACCCTCAGCCACACTGTCCCTGGGAGATTAAGAGCCTTTCAAGTTGAAGCAGCCAATATGGTTTCCATCAGCCCTGACAGATTTTTACAGGAACTGCTTTTGTCTTGCTCTAAGCCCTCAGATGCTTGTGTTAAGCTTTTTCCAGCTCAGTGAGGTCAGGCTGGGTTTCCAGGGAAGGGGTTCAAGGAGCAGATTGGGGAAGAGGGGATCTGCACTGCAAGCCAACAAGGAGCACTCTGATCTAGCAGGGTTGGCCAAAGGAGACATCTGAGGTTTCCAGATTATAGGTCAGAGGACTTCCAAAGTGCTTTTCTCCAGGGCTAAATTGTTTGCCCCTCTTCTCCCCCTGAAAGCTCCCAGTATGGACTGGGGGAGGTTGCAGTAATGCTCAAGTTGCTACTGAGGAGCTGTGTAAAGAGATGCTAAAGTTTCTTCTTCTCCCAAGGAACAAGTGAGAGGATGAGAGGAAAGGGCCTCAAGTAGTGCCAGGAGAGGTTTACGTTGGACATGAGGAGCAATTTCTTCAGGGAAAGGGTTGTCAAGGCCTGGACTAGGCTGCAGTGGTGGAGTTGCCATCCCTGGAAGGGTTTCAAAGCCATGGAGATGTGGTGCTGAGGGACATGGGTTAGTGGTGACCTGGCAGAGCTGGGTTAATGGTTGTACTCAATGATCTCAAAGGTCCTCTTCCAACCAAACTGATTCCATGATTCTCTGATTCTCTGACCATCATCCACTGACATCCAAGCCCCATTTAACATCCTCCATCCCCCTCTGCTCAGCACAGCACAGGTGAACTGGAGCCCAGCCAGGTGAACAAATGCACTCATCCTTCAGCCTGTGGAACTGGAGATTCTTCACACCCTTGGACTTTGCCTCTGTGTTTCCCTTGGGCTTCTCTCACTTGGAGCAGGCTCAAGGCAAGTTGAAGCTCAGATACCTCAGGGGAGGAAGGTAATTGTGACATTTTTAGCATAGCAACAATTCTTCTCTTCACAAAGCCAGGGGCAGCAGCAGCCTCCTCACTTCGATCAGGGTTTACATAGTAGCAGGAAGCCTGAAACCTGATGCTGTCTCCACAAAAATCCACAAGTCCATTTAACAATAGCCTTTGTTATGGGCACCAGACATTTGTTTTCCTCCCTTCCCTATGGTGATGCAACAGATGCTCCTGAAGAATTCCTGCTCTCCGAGCCAGAAGCTGCTTCTCCATGTGCTTCAGTCCACAGAGGTTTGGGGTTTATTTCCAGATTTCCAGGGACCAGTTTCTGGATCCATCACCTAAATTTCTTCTGGGTCTCCCCAGGGGTGATTCAACCTTTCAGGAGTTAGTGTTCAAAGGGGTGCAAAGATACAACTCCCTGTAAGGATGTTGGGAGTCAGGTGGAGCTCAGTCTCTTCTCCCAAGGATCAAGTGATAAGGCAAGAAGAAATGGCTTCAAGTTGGACCAGGGGAGGTTCAGATTACATATTAGGAAGAGTTTCTTCCCCCTGAGGGTTTTCAGGCATTGGTCCAGGCTGCCCAGGGCAGTGGTGGAGTCACCATCCCTGGAGGGGTTGAAAAGCCCTGGAGATGTGCTGAAGGACATGGTTTAGTGGTGACCTGGCAGTGTTGGGTGGATGGTTGGACTTGATGATCTCAGAGGTCTTTTCCAACAGCAATGATTCTCTGATTCTATGATCTCTGCAGTTGAAAGGTTTATGAGCAAGGGTAAAATTCCACCTTAAAGTGCACTCAAAGGCCACGAGAGTTGTGCAGGAATAAAGTGGCTCTCAGCTGCTGCAGTGATTCACTTTGCACTACTCCTGTTTACCACCATCACCTTCACTGATCAGCCCTTGCAGGGCAAAAAAACCCACTTGTTGACATCCTTCATCTACTTTAGAATGATATCTTCCATGAGAATGAGAGCTTCTCCCCACATCTCTGCAGCAAGGAACCCCAGCATGTTCCTCACCTACCTTGTTGAAGGGGCAAAGTCTCTCTCTGCTCTGCTGCATTTCTTGTCCCAGCTCCATATTCCCTTGTTTCCAGCAGACAATGAGGAACAGGTCTCCAGGAGTGCCTTGTGCTCTGAGAAACCCAGAAAAGCCTCTGCCAATCCCCTTGGTGACCCTAGGACCTGGAGGTAACATCCCTCCAAAGCTGTTTTTAAGACAAACAGAAGGAAATGGTTTGGTGTAAAATTACTTGGCAGAAGCCAAACCATTTCCTTTTCTGACAGGAGCAAAATAAACAGAATCATCATCCCTGAGCCTGAAGAACCCAACCACCCACGAAGAGGACAGGGGGAGCTGCACCCTCCTTTGGGTGCCCCCTTGAACTGCAGACACACGACTGCCCTAAGCTCTCCTCTGTCATGCATCTGAGTGCAGGAGAGGAGCAGGCAGCAGAGGCCAGCCTGCTTCCTCTTGCTTCCCCATCATCTCCTTATCAAGACCAAGACCCTCCTTGCCTCCCTCAAGGGCTCTTCTGCAAGCTGCAGGGCTAGAAGACCAAGGGAAAAGCCTGGGACACTGTCCACCTCCCCCAGGTTCCTCTGAGGTTGTTTTCAAAGGATTCTAGGCACTTCCAAGTAGCTTCTTCCCTCACCTCTCTCTTCCTAAGTGCAAGTCACAGAGTTAGAGAATCATAGAATGGTCGTGGTTGGATGAGACCTTGAAGAACATCAACTGTTAACCAAGCACTGCCAGATCACTACTAAACCATGGCCCTCAGCACCACATCTCCAGGGCTTTGAAATCCCTCCAGGGATGGTGACTCCACCACTGCCCTGGGCAGCCCGGGCCAGGACTTCACAACCCTTTCCATGAACAAATTGCTCCTCACAGCCAACCTAAAGCTACCCTTGCCCAACCTAAGGCTGTTTCCTCTTGTCCTATCACTTGTTCCCTGCAGCTCTTCATTCCTTTGTCTTTTCTCCTCACTAATTCTTTTCTCCTCTTTCCACTAGCTTTCCCAATACCTGGAGAAAAAGCAGTGAAAGAGGGGGACAAAAATGTTCAGGGAAATAATTTATTTTATTTTGCAGCCAGGTTTCTAACCAAGCCAGATATTTGCCAGCTCAAATCCCAGAGGCTGAACGCTCAGATCTACTTAAAGTCTATTTGATAAAGAGCAGTTAATGGCAATTTAAGCTCTGATTTGGTTGCCTCCACAGGGGCAGCTTGTAGCTTCTGGTGGTCCATCAGGTTGTCAGGTGTGACACAAGACCTGAGACACTGGTGACCCTTCTAGAGCAGCATTTGGAGGCTGTTGGTGGGACAACCTTAGAGAACTGTGAGTGCAGCTGGTAACCTGCAGATGGACAACCAAAGTTAACCAGAGTCATTTTGGTTGGAAAAGACCTTGAAGATCATGGAGTCCAACCATTCACCAGCACTGCCAAGCCCACCACTAAACCACGTCACTGAGAACCACATCTCCAATCCTTCATAGGAAGATGAGGTCTAAAACCTCAATGTTTTAAAGACATTTTAGAAGATGGAGGTGGTTGGTTCTGCAGGGAAAAAACAACAAACCCAAACAGCTGAAGGGTGTAGAAAGTCTGCTCACTTCTGAATGTCACTGCAGGGATGGAACTCCAAGTCCTAGTGGTTTTTAAAAATAGATTATCCAAACATCTCAGAGGCCTCTCACACACAGATGGCCATGCCTTCTGAAAGGAGGTTCTGCCAGGTGACCCCTCAGAGACCTCACCACGCGTATGTGCATGATTCCGACAGCAGGTCTGTGCTCCAAGGCTGAGGAGATATGGGGATGCCAATGTGATGTCACAGGACAGAGTCTCTGTTATTCCTTGGAGTTATTTTGCTCACTTGGAGCAACACTGACATCAGAAATGAAACAAAAGCTATGCTAAAAGGAGATTGGCAAGATTGCAGTCAACCACTTAAACAATAGGAAATGCCAAGATTCTGACTGTCCTTCTCATTTCTGGACTAAGCTACCCCTTCTTCTCCTTGGACATCATGGACCATGTCTTACTAGCTGAACTACTTTTCCTTCAGTGCTCATCCCTTTTTGAAAGGACACTGATGTGTCAAGACACAATATCACAGAATCCCAGCATGGTAGGGGTGGGAAGGGACCTCTGGAGATCATCCAGTCCAACCCCCTGCTCCAGCGGGGTCACCCACAGCAGCTTGCCCAGGATCACCTCCAGCTGGGATCTCTCTAGAGGAGACCCCACAACTCTGGGCAGCCTGGGCCACAGCTGTGGTCCCCTCAAAACAAAGAAGGTTCTCCTCCTGCTTATGGGTGCTTCACAGAGGTTTGCTCTTCCAAGCCTTTCTTCCTTATCTCAGGATTCATCTCCATGATGACATGTCCTGCAAACTGCTTTCAACCCCACATGATAAAGCTGCTGAACATGAGATCTTGGCCAACAAGTAGCAGATGCCACCAGCTGGAGAAGCTCAGAATTCTCCAGTGGAGGAAACAGTTCTATAGCCCTGGCTGGGTCTCAGGTAGAGCAGACTGTCATCTGCCAGAGTTTCCATGATAAGAGCTGGAAAAGAGCCCAACCTGCAGAGTGCAGATCTGATTACAGCTTCACTATGGTTTTGCCTCCAGAGACAGAAGAGTCAGGAACATCTACACTTGTGGTTGCCTGAACCTTTTCATTTTAAAGCTTTGTTTTCATCTGCTTATTGTTGCTGTCAGAAAATGAAGCAAAGCACCATGAAGTAAGTGCAGGGTGGCTGCCACAGGCTGGATTTCTCTGGATGCCTTAGGCAAAATAGTTTCTGAGAACAAGGCTGCTTGGGGAGAAATATATATATTATATAGTTTAACCTATAGTGAATGATTATGGAAACCTCCTCCCTTTGGAGTGCTGCTGTGTGCATTGACTTTGACCAGGTCCTCCAGAATTCAGTATGGAGTATCCTGCTAAATATCCTTGCTGCAGATGTGCCTTTTGGCACCAGTGAAAGGACTTCCCCCAGTATTTGGTGCAGTTACAATCCCAGAGCATGTGTGCACTCAAGAAAGCCTTGTAATGATCTGCAGGGAAATTCTCTGCCACACCCAGGCTCCATCCCTGCAGAGGCTGCTCTGGGCTAGGCTCTTGAGAGGCTGAGCACTGCCAGAGGGGGAGGTTAGGTGAGTCTAATGACTTCTTCAGTTTTGTCCATCAGAGAGGAGAGAGAAGCTCTGAGGAGAAGGACTTGGAGGTACTGGTGGGTGAAAAGCTGGAGATGAGGCAGCAGTGTGGGCCCACAGCCCAGAAGACAACCCTGTCCTGGGCTGCATCCCCAACAGCATGGCCAGCAGGGCAGGGAGGGGATTCTGCCTCTGCTCTGCTCTGGGGAGACCTCACCTGCAGTGCTGGGGCCACCTCTGGAGTCCTCAGCACAGGAGAGACATGGACCTGGTGGAGTGGGGGCAGAGGAGGCCATGAAGATGATGCTAGAAAAAAATTGAGTGTTAATGTAAAGATCTCAGAGTGTTTCAGTCTAATCTGGTTTGCTGTCCAAAACAACAGCCAGAAGTTATTAACTAACCCATTCATTTCTATTCATCAACAGGTCTCCTAGCAGTGAAGAAGCAGGACCACACCATGCTCCTCTTTGGGAATACCAGAGTGGTGGGACACAATGACAGAACTGATCTTCAGGAAAAGAGGGAGCTCACTTATTTCTTGGGAATTGTTTACAAGGAAGCTCTTCACTCTTACACAATGAGACACATCTATGGATCTAGTGGTTAGGTTGAACAGGAGGAACAATTTCTTCCCCAAAAAGGTTGTCAAGGCCTGGCCCAGGCTGCTGAGGGTGGTGGTGGAGTCACCATCTCTTAGAGGGGTTCAAAAGCCATGGAGATGTGGTGCTGAGGGACATGGTTTGGTGGTGACCTGGCAGTGCTGGTTAATTGTTGGACTCCATGTTCTTAGAGGTCTTTTCCAACCAAAAAGATTCTATAATTGCATGACTTTCACAGTGAACATGTTCATCTCTGAATCTGCTCCTTATCCTCATGAAGGGCTCTAGCTCTGTCTCCACCACTGATCTCATGGGTATCCTGCACCACACCCAATCTGCTTAGACTAAACTGAAACTACAGCTTGGGAGTTACTGATGTCCTCCATGATCCCTGAAGGCAGGAAGGAACGTGCCCATACTGCTTCCCTTGAAAGTAAGACATAGCCAGGAAGCTGGGAGCTGTTTGGAATAAGACACCAGAATGTCACAGACTTACCCATTTGGAACATTTTCCCTCCAGTGCTGCAGGTGACCTCATCCCCCACCCACCCTCTGAGTTCCAGGGGACATGGGACACATCTTGCATTTGGGAACTTCAGTCCCAGGGCAGAGTTCCTTCTACCTGCACAGTGCTCAAGGTGACTTCCTAGTTCCCTCTGGTTCAGTTCCTCTGCCTGTAAAAGGCATCTGTGGGCAGAAGGTTTGCAGTGTCTCCTGTAGGTATGGAATAAGTGGTGAAACTGTGCCTTGATGTTGCCATGATGCACCAAAACAGAGGATTTTATCTCTGCAGCTGAAGGCAAAAGCACATGGGCTGAGATGGAGGAGGAAAGCATGAGGGTGAGCTCTCTCTCCCCACCTCTAGTATCTCAGGCTTGGATTTAAAGAGCAGCCAGAGGAAATTTGGCCTTGATTTCCTACTGAATGTAGCCATTCTACTGATTTAGCACCTCAGATTCAAAGAACAAAGAAGGGAAACCCTTGTTTTTGCTGCTTCCAACAGACTGCTTGCTGGAACCCTCTGTTCCATCAGAGACAAGCTCTCCAAGATGTCACCAGGAGCTGCATGGCTTCAGCCAGCAGACAAGGCTCCTCACTGCTGTGTTTTTCCCATCCCCAGAACTCCACCCTGGTGACCTTTAAGGGAAGTAATAGGCTGATGAGAACCCTTCCAACGTGGAGCACTTTTCCAACCCCTCTCTTCCCCTCTGTCTATCAGACCCAATAAGTATAAGCCTCAAACACCAATCCCACCAGCATCTGCCAGGGTAGACTTCCAAGTTTTTTTATGGGCTTCATAAAGTTGGGATCAGGGGGATTTTTCCACAGGACTTGAGTAGAAAAAAAGACTTTCTCCATCTCTTTATTCTGTTTTTAACTTTGTCTTTCATTTGGGAAACGAGCTCATTCTGGGAGTAAAAATAACTCCTTGATTTGTCTACTTCTTCCTTAAAACAGAGAGAGGCTTGTTGGTGGATCTAATAAAGGGCTTTTTTTCTCTCTCTCTTTCTTTCTCTCCTGCACTCTTAGGCTGTAATTTTATCCAGATGCCTTTGCTACTAATAGGCTTCCACTTGGTCTCCTTGCATTTCACCACACATCTGCCAGACCATCTTTTCCTGACGTATCTCACACCTTTTCACCTTCTCTAGAAGATCATCAGACTGCACCAGCCTCTTCTTCCAGCCTGTAGCTCCTCATTTTTATGACTTATAATCTCATCTTGATTATGGTAATGCCTTCACCATCTCTTAGCTGACCTATTTCTGAGGCATCTGGTGCATCTCAACACTCCACAAGGAGACCAAAGCAAATGGTTAAAGGAAGAACCAGCCCAAAGAGATGGTCAAGCCATACCAAAGGAGCTGGTAATGAGGTTGTCTCCACTATCCCTTCCTAGCCCCAGCTGAAGCAAAAGAGATTAATTCATAAATGAAACAGAGAAAAAGGTGGCAACAAAGTCAAGGAAAAGGATGGAGGTGCCAAAACAGGTTGCCCAAGAGCTTGAGGTGACCAACTCTGGTCACTCACCAACAGGAAGGGTTCTTAGAGATGAAAAAGTCTTGTTCACAGCCTGTTCCCAAGTGCCAGGTCTCTGGCATCAGGTCCATCCTTTCCTTCTGTGTTTACACAGCACTGCTGACCCCCTGAAGGTCCTAAGGCTGTGACTGAACTCCTTCCCCATGCTGGTAACATGAATCATCTGGAAACTAAAAGCAACTCCACTCTGGTCAAGTCCTAAGCAGTCTAAAGTTCTGGTCAGCAGGTCTGGAAGACACCAGTCTGGGATTTAGGAAGGGTATATCCATTTTACCTTTCTGCTTCTGCTATGTCAGGAGAAGTCAACACCCTCTCCTGCACTTGCTTCATCATCTGCAAAATAAGGAGGTCATAATGTCCTTCATTTGCCTTATTTAGGCCATAGACATGCAGAGTGGGGCTCCTGCTGACAGATCTGGCAGGAGTAGATATGTCAACTGCCCAGGACAATGGTACCCCAACTTCTACCTAAAGCTCATCCAAGCACTTACATGTTAATCAACTCATGTTGTGATCATTATTTGACCAAACCTGTCCTCTCTACAGTGCTTTTCAAACAAACCTGACTCATGAGCAAATATGAGATCCTCCAGAGAGGATCACTGATACTTCTGTAGGGTTTGGCTATTGGAACTGTATCCCTGGTTGAGGACCTCATCTTTTTGTCCCTTAAAGACAACTTTCTCAGCCATTTTCTTCTTCAACTGGCTAATCTGTCACTGCTCAGAGAGGTGGTAGTTGCCCAATCCCTGGAACCATTACAGGTCAGGTTGCTTGGGGTTCCACAACCCCTCTGGGCAGCCTGGGCCAGGGCTCCAACACCCTCACAACAAACAAGTTTCTCGTCGTGGGTTGTAGTTTGTGCCCAGTGCCCCTTGGGCTGTCCCTGGGCACCACTGAGCAGAGTCTGGCCCCAGCCTCTTGCCCTCAGCCTTGAGCTCTTGCTCAGCATTGAGCAGATCTCTAATTCCCTAAATACACTGTGGTGTCTCAGCCCATCTCTCTGCAGCTGCCTGAGACAAGTAGGAGCTCTTCTCAAGTTAAATGTCCTAATACATAGGTCAAGAGGCCTGAAGCTGTGTCACAGGAGGTTAAGTTTGGACATGAGTAAAGATTTCTTCCCCAGAAGGGTTGGGAAGGTCTGGCCCAGGCTGCCCAGGGCAGTGGTGGAGTCACCATCCCTGGAGGGGTTTCAAAGCCCTGGAGATGTAGTGCTGAGGGACATGGTTTAGTGGTGACCTGGCAGTGCTGAGTAATGGTTGGACTCCATGATCTTCAAGGTCTTCTCCAACCTAAGCAATTCTATGTTTCTAAATGCTAGCAGCAGGAGCATGGTGGCAGCTTGAAGGAGGTGGCTGATAAGAAGAGCAGGAGCTAGCTCCCCCGCCGAGGTCAAGAAGGGGCTGAGGATCAGGAGAGGAGAAAACACCAGCAGCAATGTTGTTCACTCCAGGGGCTGCCATTCCTGACAGCAGGACAAGTTCTTCCCAGCTCTACCGTGCAGCCATGGAAGGGAGCAGCTCTTCCCAGCCAGAGCTGGAGAGGCTGGAGCTTAAATTTAGCAACACACATCCAGGCTCTGCTGCATCCACGCATTCCTCAGGAGAGCTGGGCCATCCATGACACATAGTTTGGGTTTACCACATGGCTTCTTAAAGCCATAGCCAAAGAGTAAGCTGAAAGGGTTCCCACTTCAAGCATTTAGGTTTGGGGTTTTTTTCAGTCTTACACTCTGGTCACTTTGACTTCAGTGTGAGTTGTCCCCAAGCCCATTCAATATCTGTTCTTCTTCAAGCCCCCAAACGTCAATGGCAACAGAAAGTGCCTGGGATTCATTTGGCCATGGAACCATGGGTGATTGGTGGCAGGTTTTCCATCAGGAAAGCACTGGCTTCCTTCTCCTCCCTACCTCCTCCCTCCCTGACTCACTCTTCCAGTCCCTCCTGACCCTTCCTACCCTCACTTGGTGAAACTCAGTCTCCAAGTGCCACCAAAAAAGAAAGAGGATTCTAAGCCCAGGGGGTTCCAGGGTGACCTAGAGAGGTGGTGGTGGTGACAGAGAGGTGAGGAGAGAGGAGAGGAGAGGAGAGGAGAGGAGAGGAGAGGAAAGGAAAGGAAAGGAAAGGAAAGGAAAGGAAAGGAAAGGAAAGGAAAGGAAAGGTGCCTAACTTCACAGGCTGGAATAGCTGGGAAGGAATTTATTTATTTGATTTAGTCCTTATGTTTCTATTCCCTTGTTCTTTTTGACTGATATATATGTACAGAAAGGAAAAAGAGGGGGGGAGGTGAGTGTGGAATAAAAAGGTCGTTTGGGGGAGGGCAACTGTCAGTGATAGTGAAGCAAATGACCCTACTGAGATGATCCACATGGGTGTCTCCCCTCTCCAGCACCAGATCCTTGGTCCTGTAAATCACTCACACTGATGCTCCTTCCCTCCTGTCCCTTCAAAATCCAGCATGGAAAAACAGCATCTGCACCATTGTTGAGAAGTGCTTGGGATAAAGCTGGAATGGTTTCTTTAATATCATGTCCTCAATAGAATCTGCCTCCAAACTGGAGTTCAAGCAGTCAGCTGTAGAGCTGGAGGTGTGTGGGTGAGGGGAGCTGTGAGAAGGTGTACTCTGAGGTGAGGTGGAAAGAGATGATGCTGTAGAAGATAAGGCATGGAGTTGAACACTGTACCAGACATTGGGAGCACCAGCAGTGAAGGATGATATGCCAGATGTTGGGAGCACCAAGACTGAAGGATGCTTGCAAGGAGGCTCTGGAGGAAGGGAGCACCAGTGCATCCTCAGCAAGTGCTAACTGCAGCAGAAGGCTGAGGAAGGACAGCCAGAGGAATGAGTAGGAGACTCCTGGCAGAAAAGGAATAAGGCCACAGGCAGCTCTGCTATCTCCTGGGCACCTCTGATGGCACAGACTGTTGGAGTGACCTTTGCCTGACAGGTTTAGGGCCATGCCAAGAATTTGAAGTGGTCATCAGAAACCTGTTAAGCAAGTCAAGGACTGAACCCAAGGCCAAGAGGTCATATAAACCCCCCGTGTAAAATGTTCTCCTCTTACACCAGTTCAGCTTAAAAGCCTGAGCATTGCCTATCATCTAAGCAAGGTTTGAAGGCAAGACCTATTTGCACCCCATTCTTTAGGTCACTCCCTGCACCCTTAGCCATGGTGAGGCTCTTTAACATGATATCACTTCCTACCCAGATTAAGGGACTCTCCTTACCCCCGCCCAAGGGAACATGGGGCACCCAGCGTTGCCTGCATCTGACCCTTTCTTGCAGCTACCCAGTGCTCCTCACAGCAGCTTTCCTGCTGACCAGCAGAAGCTGCTGTGGTTGCACACAACTGCATTGCATGAGTGACTCTAGGCAACAGCACCGAGACAGGCTCCAAACAATATCCATTGTGGATTCCACTCGGAATCCTAAAACTAAGGAGATTGTGCCCTCATATGGCCAAACGAGTAATGATTTCTTCCTGCAGTGGGTGGAGGTTTCCAGGTCAGGAGTGTTGTTTACACTCCTCAGTTGATTGCCTTGAGCAGTGGCTGTTAAACTTTGCCCCAGTTTATTTTCCTTCCTTCATCCCAGGACCTAACTCTCCTTGGGTTGGTTTAAAAAGCTTCAAGGAGGCAAATGAAGATAAATAAATAATGAAGCAAGCATGACGTGGAGAGGATGAGAAGGTTGCACATGGTTAGCCCCAACGTAGGATGTGCCAGGTCACTGCTAGAAGGGGAGGTAGTGAGGGAAAAGACTCATGAGGGATGAAGGAAAACACACATGAAGGATGAAGAGAAACATTCAAGAGGGTCTTTTGTGGCTTATTGATCTAAAGGTTGACTTCATGCCATAGCTCACCTCCTTTCTTCCTCCACCACCCTTAATAAAACTTTAGAGGAGGCAAAGTTGCTATTCTCACAGCAGAGGTGTCTCAGGGAGGTCTACTGAGGTTTGGTTATTGAAGGTCTCCCTATAAACCAGAGAGGTTTAACTGCTTGTGCCCAATCAATCCAATCTGCCCTTTTAATATCTGTCCTGAACAAGTGCCTGGTATTTCCCTGTGGCCACAAACCAGCTGGTGGCTTGGTCCCCAGAGGAGGCTGGTTTTCATTGCTGGACAAATGTTATTTGTTTCTGTAAATCTGTGAATGAGACTTGTGAGGAAGAGAAGTCATTAAAAAAACAACCTCAAGAGAAGATGTTATAATTGGGGAATGAAGTGAGGGTTCCTGCCACACACTTGGGAACCAGCAAAACAGCTCTTCTATGTCTGTCCAGCCTCAGGACAAATGTGATGGCCAAAGGGAAGAAGGTCTGGAAGAGGAATGTGAATCTTCTCGCTGCCTTTGCAGCCCTCCAGACCTTCTGTTGTGATGACCCAAGAACAGGACCATATTCTCTACACATTTGACTTGCTGTACAGCAGAGGTGCTCAGTGAATGAAGTGGTTGATCCATTCAATCACCCATTCAGGGTGCCAGAGCCCTGGCCCAGGCTGTCCAGAGAGGTTGTGGAGTCTCCTTCTCCAGAGAGATTCCAACCCCAGCTGGAGGTGATCCTGGGCAACCTGCTGTGGGTGACCCTGCTTTAGCAGGGGGGTTGGACTGGATGATCTCCACAGGTCCCTTCCAACCCCCACCATGCTAGGATTCTGTTTCTTCTCCAACATTTGTTGTCCTCTTTTATTCCAGTGTGGACATAGGGTCCTCTATGTAAATTTTGGTGCACAGAAAGGATATTTGGGTCTCTCTCTTATGTCCCATAGAAGTTGCTGGTGGACCCCTGGGAGCACATGGACCACAAGCTGAAAGTTACTTACTTTTCCTTAGAAGCTTCCAAAACTGTAGCAGCAGTAAAAAAAATGTTTCGTGGAATCTGGTGGAAGAAAGCTAATTTAGAGTAGCCAAAAACAGTTTTCCAAGGTCCTTTCAGACTGTAGAACTTGGTCAGTCTCTGTGATATTTCCTTATCACATGACTGACATTAAGAAGCCTCCTTGTGAGTCAAGGGAGGGGGGAGGAGAAATCATTTTGGATCAACATAATTTACAGATGAATTTAAATGCAAACAGACTGATCCAGCTGTGACAAATGTCCTTAATAAATGCAACACCAGCTCCCAATGTTCTAAAGAGCTTTCTTGGCAAGGTGAGGGTGCCATTAAAGCTGGAAGAGGAGGATTTTGTGAATGGGAATTGTACTGCTGTCCTGATCCCCCTTTGGCAGGAGGCAGAAGGGAGAGAGAGGCAGAGCGAGCCCTTGAGGAATGATCTGCAGATGGGATAATATTAACAATTGCACCACAAGAGCTGTGTCAGGAGATGTTGGATTCCTCTCCAGGGGGTTCAGCAGCCCAGAGTTCAAGTGGATGGCAAATGGGTGTTGGGAAATAAGGGGCTGAGAAAGGTGGTCCCCAGTCATCTGGAGTGGGCTCGAGGCAGTGCTGCGGGCTGCTGGAAGGGCAGGAATTCTGCTGCTGGAACAAGAATGTGGGGCTGGAAGGGATCTGAGTGGGTTTCCTCATCCATTTCCCTGCTTGGATGGGAGCTCAGGTATAGCTCAGGCAATTCCTGACAGATCTCTGTTGAGTATGTGCATGAAAATCCCCAGTAAAATCTCTTCAGGAAATTTACCTCAGTGCTTCCCTCTCCTTAGTGTCAAAAGGTTCTGTTTTCTTCTTTACTACCAGACTTAAACCTGGTTTTCTGTGATTTAAATCCATGGCTGCTTCATCCATCTCCAGTCATCATGGAGAAGAGATTGTTTCTCTGTTTGCAGTTGTCATTCAGGTGTTTGAATGCCATGGTCATGTCTTTTCTCAGCCCTCCAAGCTCCAGACTCAGCTGAGTCTATAACCTTAGTCCCTGTTGTATTTCCTCCTACTTCATATTGCCTCTAATCATATGCTAGATTTAAGACCAGATTAGACTAGAACAGAACAGAGTAGAGTAGCATAGACCAGACCAGACTATTTAAGTTGGAAGGGTCTTACAGTGACCACCTAGTCCAACAGCCCAACCAGTTCAGGGCTGACCAAGCTAAAGCATGTTATTAAGGGCATTGTCCAAACTCTTCAGGTCTACTGAATTCACACTGGGACTTGCCCTGTTGTCATGGCATGACATGACTCTCAAAATCCTTGCCAAAGCCAGAGGATTCTGTTCTAGAATTGGAGATGCTGTTTACCATGGCATAAATCACAGAATCAGAATTCCAGCATGGTTGGGGTTGGAAGGGAGCTCCAGCAGGGTTACCCACAGCAGCTTGCCCAGGGTCACCTCCAGCTGCCTTTGGAATCTCTCCACACAAGGAGACTCCACAACCTCTCTGGGCAGCCTGGGCCAGGGCTCCAACACCCTCACAACAAACAAGTTTCTCCTTAGGTTTTCAGGTGGAACCTCCTGGGTTCCAGTTGGTGCCCAGTGCCCCTTGGGCTATCCCTGGCCACCACTGAGCAGAGTCTGGCCTCAGCCTCTTGCCCCCAGCCTTCAGCTCTTGCTCAGCATTGAGCAGATGCCCTCTGGGGCTGCTCTTCTCCAGGCTAAGCAGCCCCAGGGCTCTCAGCCTTTCCTCCTGCCAGAGCTGCTCCAGTGCCCTCAGCATCTTGGGAGCCTCTGCTGGACTCTCTCCGAGAGAGAGAGAGTTCCTTGTCTCTCTTCAACTGGGGAGCCCAGAAGGAAGGAAGAAAATGAAAAAGGGAGGAAAAGACAAAAGGTGGGTGCAAAGGAGAGCGAAGAGAAGGGTTGCAGATGTGGTGCTGAGGGGCATGGTACTGTGGTGGTTAATGGTTGGACTTGATGACCTTAAAGGTCTGTTCCAACCCAAAGAGTTCTGTGATTCTAAGCATATTCTCTCACAAGTTTCACAGAATCTCCTCTGCAAAATATCTCATTATCAAGGGCATTGACTCCTTCTTGGAGAGAAAGCTAGAAGAACAAGCTGTAGACAAGAGTGAAAGAAAGGAGGTTGGGCAGGACAATATACAACTGAATTTCACCTCTGTGACAAGTGAAGGACATTGCCAAGTGTTTCAGAACCAGGCTCTGGACCTGTGAGAAGTTCCTACCCAGATACAGAAGACCAATTTGGTCTGTCAGAAAGGAGAGCTCTAGGTGCAGCACCACCAGAGACTGTGAAGTCCAGGTTGTTCTTAAAGGAGTTTCTGAAATGCTTTGCCTCCATCTATAGCCCAGGAGCAGTCACTGTAGGCCCTTCAGTGACAAAAGACAAATAGGACCTTAAATGAGAAAAGACAAACAAGGCCTTAGGTGAAGAAAGACAAAGCTTCTTCAAGTCTCCAGAGAGGCTAATGTGTTGATTGGGGATAGTTCAGAGAGGCCCAGGGGGACAAGGAGGCTGAGTTGCAGATGTTCTTCCAAAACTTCCTTGCACAGCATCTGGGGAAATCAGATGGAGATCTGACAGAAGTCAGTGGGATGCTGCAGCATCCAGATCAAAACCACATGAAAGCTGGAGACCTTTTTTTTGAAGAGGGAAATTCCAGAAGGGAAATGGAGTATCTGTAGCTGACATCACTCCCCATCAGGCTACACTGGTGGTGGGAGAAGATAGCAGCAGCCACTATAGCATCCCTGCTGCCTGATACACAACCAGCCATAGCTGTCAGAGAGGAACCAGTCGTCTGATCCCAGTGCACGGAGGAGATCAGAGCTAGGGTGGAACAGCACAGTAGCTCTGCCAGCCTGAGGGAGTTATCTACCAATGCTTTGAGCTCTTCCAGAATCCTCCCACAGAGTTCTGCTACTACAGAATCCAGGAAGGCTTGAGTTCATTTCTTTTTAATATTTGATTTTTCTCCCCCCAAGGTTCATGACTTTGTCGCTTATTTTTCCAGCATCTGTTTTTCAGAGCACTCAGAGAGCGAGGCCAAGGTCCTCTCTGACCCCACACCATGCTCCCTCAGAGGACCAGCTTGGCTCCTAGATGATTCCTTTTGCAGGGAGTTGGGGAAGAGACAAGGAGGATGCAGAAGATTTGATGGGTTGGAGGTGGAGAGACCTGGAGAATTTTGGGAGCGGGGACATTTCTCTGTCCTCTTCTTGGCTTCACACAGCACCACTGGATTGGCACAGAAAGTGGTTGCACATCTGTTCATTTGCTGGTTGGAGGCAATATCAGCTCTCTAGGAGAGCTAAGGAGAGCTCTGAATCTGTCCCAGTGACAGGAGTTTGATCTCCCAACAGATAGGTTAGGAGTTTATAGAGGAACACATGCATTGAGGGGCTGGAGTGTGTCCAGAGAAGGTGGTGAAGGGTCTAGAGCACAAGTGTTGTGAGGAGCAGCTGAGGGAACTGGGGTTGGTTAGTCTGGAGAAGAGGAGGTTCAGGGGAGACCTTCTCACTCTCTGCAACTCCCTGAGAGGATGTTGGAGCCAGGTGAGGGTTGGGCTCTTCTCCCACATAACAAGTGATAGGACAAGAGGAAACAGCCTCAAGTTGTACCAGGAGAGGTTTGGGTTGGAGATGAGAAACAATTTCTTCCCTAGAAGGTTTGTCAATGCCTGGCCCAGGCTGCCCAGGGCAGTGGTGGAGTCACCATCCATGGAGGGGTTGAAAAGCCTTTGGAGATGTGATGCTGAGGGAAATAGTTTAGTGGTGCCCTGGCAGTGCTGGTTAATGGTTGGACTTGATGAGCTTCAAGGTCTCTTCAAAGTAAAATGATTCTGTGATCTGACCTTCAGTGGACACAGAAGCATTTCTTCTCTTCACCCCTGGTCTGTCTAGACTGTGAGTACTTTGGGCAGGGGTTGTCCCATCTGAGCAGCACCTGGCACAGCAAAACTCTGGAGCTTGCATCTTCCAGGCTCTTCAGAAATAGCTCCATGTTGGGTTCCCTTGCAAAACCAATCTTGGACCAGGCTGATCAGCATCAGATTCCTGCAAGACTCAGAGCCAGCTGTGATCCTGTGGTGAAAGGCACTCAGTCTGCCATGGTTCCTAACCCAAAGCAAGCATCTCTTTGGCAGTTGTGGAGCTGAATACTTGCACTGTTCAACCCTGACTCATCCCAGGGAACAAGAGGAGCAGCAGGAGGAGAACCCACAAGCCCTGAAGATGGAATAAGGTTTCAAGTTCAAAGGAGTCAGGGTTTGTGGAAATCCCTAAGAACCAAACCACACCATCTTCTGCCTCCTCCTTTCATAATGGTGTCAAGTCTGGGTGGAGGAGAGAGACACCACTGTTGTCACCCAAAGAGATGTCAGGCTTTATCTAGACTGATTTTTAACATACTCCTGATCCAAGACTCCTAGTGCCTTATATTTCACTTAGAAATTATATGAATCTCATCTTTATGGTGTGAGGAGAGAAATCATTGTAAGGGTTGTGGGACTAAGCAGAATGACCCCTGTGAGAGCAGTAACACTCCTGTAAAAGACAGGAAAGGAAAAAGAGAGGTCAAGCAGAGGTAGATAGCTTGGACAAGTCATAAAGGTCCCCATCAGAAAGAGGAGTTTGCATTGAAGTTTCACTACAAACCCCAGCAAAAACCTCTGTTGTGTTTGGAGGGTTTAGTCCATCCTTGAAGGTAGGAGCACCCAAATGTGGACCAAGCACAAGAATGGTCTACTGGGAGTTCCTGCTTAAACAGTGTCCAATGACCAACCAAGTCTTGGATATTCTTGGGAAACCCCAAGTTAAAATAAAGAATATTCTCAAGAAATCCCAAATTAAAGCAAGTGAAATAGCCCATCCTGGTTAATGTGGGTGGAGGAAGATGCAGAGGAACAGCATCTGATGCCAGAGGCACTTGATGTCTGCAGTCAGACAAAGCCTTCTACGGCTTCCCTCTGATTTACAGCCAGCACCTCCTGACCTGCATCTTCACCAGATGATGCCCATCACCACAGGTTATGGAATTGGGTCTCATGCCATCTACTATCTTCTCCAGCTTCTAGGTGCTCACACTGAGGGTAAAGTGAGGATCCCTGTTGTGTAACGGGCTAGAAGTCAAGCAGGGTTGTGTCATGCTTCCATGGACCAAGGCTCCTTCTGTGGCAGATTTGCAGAAGGAAATCTCCAGAGAGTCTTCATGCATCATCATATTTGGGAATCATAGAATCACAGAATCACTTTGGCTGGAAGAGACCCTGAAGATCATCAAGTGCAACTGTTAACCCAACACTGGCAAGAAAAAGATTCTTATTCAAAAACAAAAGAAGAAAAGGAAAGCTCTGTCTTCTCAGTCATGCACACAACTACACTGGGAGGAACCTGAAGATTTCCATCAATCACCCCTCTTCTGCCAAGATTCTTCAGTATCTAATCCACCTCTGACAAACAGCCCATAAAGCTCATCTTATAAACTTCCACTCTGGGAGATTTCACAGACATTGGAAACTCCAATAACCTCAAGATTTTACCTTCTAGTGCCTCTTCTAGATCTTCCCTTCTCTGATGCAACCATGACTTCTTGCCCTTCTGAGCCACGCTTGACCCAGACCCCTACTCAGGGAACATCCATACTGCTGGCACAGAGTGAGACCTTGGGATGAGTTTTAAGCCTTGGCTTTCATCTCAGGAGGACCTGGAGAAGGGTGTGAGTGGACATGAACAGGTTGGTGATGTTTAGGGAGATACAGCCTATGCACCACACCTGGGCTGGGCTAACAGAGCAGATAGTTCCTTTCTTTCCTTGGCCATGTGGGATTGTCCCTGGAGGCAGGAGAAGAAAGAAATGTGCATCATAGATATCTGTACTGTGCCTTAGAAGGCAGTCAGACATCTCCACACCCTCAGGCACTTTCCATCTGAGACACCAAATCCAAGGCTAACAAAGAAATAGCAATAACGCAGTTGGAGGAGGCATCTGAGCCCAGAGGCAGGAGGGAATATAGCTCTGTGCTATCTCACTGGTTGGTGCTATCAGTGAATGATTGAACTTGGCAGGTCACCCTCTAATGACCTTCTCTCCCATGGCTCTCCAAAACCCACATGTTAAGCAGGAACAACTTCTGGGCCAGCGCTCATTCAGCTTGAGAAATCTCCCTGCCTTGATTCCTCGCGGTGAAACGGAGTTAAATTGGGACCCATGCTGAGGACCTGCCTAATCAGATCTCTGCCAAGGAAGAACTGACCTTGTACCGTGGTCCTATTGTGCTGGAACTGCTGTGGCACTGAGAGAGGTAAAATATGCCTTTGCTACCTCCACACCTGTCCCTCAGACCTCGTGGTAGGAGGTGTTCTGGCTTCAGGGAGTTCCTGGCATGGTCACAAATGGTGGCAGAGATGCACATTGTGAAGCCACCCTTGAGTAACCTGCTAAGGACCCCTGAAGGGACACTTGCTCCTTGGTGACTCTCTTTGACATCACTTAAGGAGGAGGAAATGATAGATTATTGACCATGGAATTCCACAAACAGGAGGTCAGATGTGGTTCAGGCCCTGGCAGGCTCTGGCTATCATAGGAGCTGCCTTCTCGCTTGCTTGCTCACTTCTGATTTATGTGTTTATTGTTGAAAAGAATTATGATGGTTGAACCTTGACCTTTCATTAGCCAATATCCAAATCAGGACCTTGAGCAAAATCCATTAGGATGGTAAAGTCTCTGAGGGCTCCTCCCATCCTCAGCTGTGGTTATCCAAAAGGGAGATGTTTCAAGGAGGTTGAGTTTGTGATATGGATGTTACCCACGATAAACACAAAGATCTAAAAGCTCTGAAGAGAGTGCCTGAGATAAAGAGAGTATTCAGGGAAAGCATCATTAAATACCTGCCTTGCTTTTATGTTTGTTCTTGGGCATCTGCTAGGGCCACCTATAGAAAGAAGACATTGAGATGGACCACTGGTCTGTGTTCTGGAGTCACCATCCCTGGAGGTGTTTAAAAAACCTATAGATGTGGCCCTTAGGGACACAGTTCAGTGGCATGATGGTGCTAGGCTGATGGTTGGACTTGATGATCTTGGAGGTCTCTTCCAACCTTAATAATTCTGTGATCCTGTGAGATTTCCAAATGAGCTTTCAGAAAGCCATTGGGAACAAGACTCCAGTTACTTCCAGTAGATGTTTTTTTTTCTGTGCTGGCTGTGCCCCACTGGTCAAAACAGATGCTGTCTAGTTGGCACCCCAAAAATCCTCCACAGGCCTTCTGATCCCCGGGCAGTGATGTGGTGAGCAGAGATGTAGATCAGATCATGCTCTGGTATCCTGTACAGAAAGACAACAGCTGTCACAGCCAGAAGGGAAAGGAGAAAGATGAAGGGAAAGTAAGGCAGGAAAAGGCATTTCATGCAGAAGTCCAATAACAGGAATATATAATCAAATTATATATAATATGTATAATTATGTATACAGTAATAGATCATTTTACACATATATATAATACTAACAATAATAGGAATATTCCCTGCTCATTTGCAGGGATTGGATCACACTGATCCTGTCTTTCTCTTCAAGCTGCTCCGTAGCCTTAGAGAATTTACTGGAAAGAATTCCTTCCCGAAATTCCTTTCCTGGTATTCACCCTAAATTAGCTCTTTCCTTAATTGTCTCCTGTTACTTTTTTTCCCTTTCTCCCAGTCCTGATCCACTTCTCCACTGCTGCCAACTCTTGCAATAGTACCAAAAGTCCTGCAATATTTAGTGCTTTACTGTAATCCTCAGCATCTGGAAGCAAGTGGTTGAGCAAGGATTCCAGCTTTCCTTTCTTTAGCCCTTGGAGCTACTTAGAAAAGCTTGAAAATATGATCTGAGGCTGCTGTAAAAACAATAAAATACAAAAAAAGGAGAAAGGAAAAATCACCAAAAAAGCCAAACTACAAGGAGAAGTGTATAGAAAGATGACAATAAGTACAGAATCCTAGCATGGTAGAGGTTGGAAGGGACCTCTGGAGAACATCTAGTCCAACCCCACTGCTCCAACAGGGTCACCCTGAGCAGGTTGCAGGGGTCAGGAGGCTGGGGCCAGACTCTACTCAGTGGTGCCCAGGGACAGGCCAAGGGGCACTGGGCACAAGCTGGAACCCAGGAGGTTCCACCTGAAAACCTGAGGTGAAACTTCCTTGCAGTGAGGGTGTTGGAGCCCTGGCCCAGGCTGCCCAGAGAGGTTGTGGAGTCTTCTTCTCTGGAGAGATTCCAACCCCAGCTGGAGGTGACCCTGGGCAAGCTGCTGTGGGTGCCCCTGCTGGAGCAGTGGGGTTGGACTGGATGATCTCCAGAGGTCCCTTCCAACCCAAAATATTCTGGAATTCTGTGCCACAGAGGCTTTCCAGGGTCTCACATCACTAGCACCTTAACCATCTGATTTCCAGCCTGACTTCTATCTGTGGGCAGTTTCTCATTCCTTTGTTCCTGTGCCAACAGTGGCCTTCAGCTTTAATAGCTGTCTCCCCACTTGGGTGTATTACTCCCAGATGTATTTCTTAGTCACCAGCTACACCCCTTCTTAGCCTTCATTTGCTAAGCTAACCAGGCTAAGCAGCTCTAGATTCCTCTCATCACAGCAAGTCTCTGCTCCCTGTTTACCTCAGGAGCCTTCTTCTGCACCAGCTTCAGCAGCTGCCTCATCAGCAGTAGCTACCTTGCTGCAGACCTCAGGAAGGAAGCTATGATCTTGACTTTCTCCTTTGAGTTGGGCTAGGTATTTCCTCTGACCACAGTGGGAGAAGCTGGGTATTGGTCACACCTCAGAGAAGATTCAAGTCCTCAACAGCAGAGGTCATAGATCAAAAGTGGTGCTGCAAAGCCAGCCATCTTGATAGTGACATTCATTTGATCAGGGTCCTCAAATGCCACAGTCTTAAGAGATGTGATAACAGAGACTTGTAGGAGTCTTAATCAGGAGCCACTTAAGGGAAGATTCAGCTCACCTGGTTGAGTGATCCACAAAGGAGTTGGTCACATTGTCTAAACTAGCCATCTGCTGCCCTGAGAAGCCACCAGAGATGAGGCTGGCATCTCCAGAGGAGGGGTCAACAAGCTGGTTTTCAATAGTATTGTAGGATAGGAGTAATCACACCCAAAAGAAACAATCCTCTCATGCTGGCTTTCACAAGAGCCTGGATGACCACATCCAGCTAGGCATCTAACTGTCCAGGGAGCTACCAAGCCTTGAGATAAACTCTGCCTTAAATCACAATGGAGAGTTGAAGCTCCAAAGTGGCATTTAGCACAGCTGAGTGCTGTTAAGTAAAGCTCTAGTGGAACCAGGCAGAACCAGCCAGATGCAGAGGTTTTGGTGGTTCACATTGACTGTGGCTGGGAGTTTGCACCTTGGAAGTTGACAGAAGGTTTCATGAGGTTCTGAGTTTGTTCTACAGGATCAAAATGAGATGGAGTAGAGTGATCAATAAGAAAAAGATTTTAATGATGTGAACTACAAGTATTGACTTACCTGAACTTAACTTGGTCTTCAGCTCAGTACAAATGGGTCCTGGTTTACATCTAAGACCCTTCAGGGATATTGGCATTAAAAATAATGGATGAATAAGTGTCAAGAGTATGGGCAAAGTTCTCCTGTCTCTTCTAACCCCTAGCTTCTGGTGGACATAGCAGGCATTTTATTGTGAATACTCTGCTTTCCCATAAAAGACAATAGCCACAGTGATGACAACCCCCTAAAAACTAGAGAGAAGGTGAGATTGTGCTGTTCTGCTGGCGGGGATTAGAGGGTGAGGGAATTCTCTGGCGTTGACTTCATGCCAAGTAGTTCAGGACCTTTTTATCCACCTCATTGGATTATCCACAGGAAGTCTTCTGACTCATTAACTCCATTGAGGAGGTCAAACAGGATTTTCAGGAGCCTTCACCTCCCCTCAGCGAGCGGTTGTGGGCTGTGGAGATCGCCTTAATTTCCATCGCAGCTCAACAAAGAGCCAAGTGGCATGGTGGAAAGCTTCCTCCTTCTTCTTCATTTTATGAGTGGCCACCACAACATGGTCACTGAATGTGAGGTCACAGAGGCCTGAGGATTTTTATTCTTGATGTGCTCTAGACCCTTCACCACCTCCGCTGCCCTTCTCTGGACAGACTCCAGCACCTCAATGTCCTTCTTGCAGTGAACCCAGGATTTGAGGTGGGGCCTCCCCAGTGCTGAGGCCACAAGGACTGTCCCTGCACTAGTCCTGCTGCCACACTAGTGCTGATCCAAGACAGGATGCTGTTGGCCTTCTTGGCCACCTGGGCACACTGCTGGCTCATCTTCAGCCTCTGCCAACCAACACCCCCAGGTCCTCTTCCAGCAGGCAGCATTGATTGGAAGATGCTGGCGCAAGCCCAGGACAAGCAGCAGACAAACCCCCACCCACCTCTGGCAATGACATCTGCCAGCACCTAGGCCCTAGCCTGTTTATGAGTGTGACTGTAGCCCATGTGTGGAGGACAAGAAGAGACAGATCCTCTCCCTGGTGAGTTTCCAGGAGTCGAGCTCAGGGAGCGTGAGCATTCCGAGGCAGAAACATCTTCAGCAGCTGTGGCTGATTGTTACTTCTCCTCAGTCTGGTTTGCATTCACACCTTGGGCATTGATGCCTATTTGCTGGTACAGATAAGGACTGGAGAGCTCGAGGTCTGCTATCACTTCATCAGATGTTTTGGTGTCAGATTCCTGCTAGATTTAAAATAAAAATAATAACTCATGGAATTGGGTATGGATTTTGTGGTGTTTCTCTGCTGTGGAAATCACCTGTTTAGTGTCCTACTGCAACTGGAGGGACAGGTCACAGAACATCCTTTGAATCCAGATGACCCTAAAAGATGTCAATGTAAGGGAACTCAGACTTGCTTCAGCCTCACATACAGCTACATCCTTTACGAACCGTGTTTAGAAATGGTTTACACACAGAGAACAGAAGAATCATAGAATAGAATTGTTTGGTTGGAAGAGACCTTGAAGATCATCAAGTCCAACTGTTAACCAGCACTGCCAGGTCACCCCTAAACCATGTCCCTCAGCACCACAGCTCCAGGGCTTTTCAACCCCTCCAGGGATGGTGACTCCACCACTGCCCTGGGCAGCCTGAGCCAGGCCTTGACAACCCTTTTGGGTAAGAAATTTCTCCTGCAGAGAGAGATCTGTGTGCTGGCTCTGAAGATTGCTGTAGGGATGTCAGGGTGGAATTGAGAGTTCCTGAAAACAATAATCCATCTCAGTTATCAAATCCATCCTTTTTTAACTCATTTCTAACACTGTTAGTCTGTAAGTAGCACTGGGAAGGTTCCAGCTCCTGTGTTGCAGAGGTGCTTGAACCTCACACAAAGTCAACCAGAACCCAGAGGAGTCAGCCATGCTCTTCTCTCTGAGGGAAGAGATACTGGAAGCAGGAGAAGGTATATTTAATTGTACTTATTGGCAACCCATTGACCACCATCCCTCTTCTCCTACTGAGGGATGTATCACTACCCGGAGGATTAGGCTGATTGTTTTGACTGTCCTTGTAAGTCACCAAAGTGCAAAGCTGGAGGATTTGGATGATGCAGAGGTTGTAGGAAAACCATGGATGGGAACACACCTCAAAGTAGAAATGTTTTCCACTGAGGGTGGTGAGAGCCTGTCCCAGGCTGCCCAGAGAGGTGGGAGATGTCCCAGCCCTGGAACCATTCCAGGTCAGGTTGTCTGGGGCTTTGAGCAACCTGCTCTGGTTGCAGATGTCCCTGCTGATTGCAGGGGGTTGGACTAGGTGACCTTGAAAAGTCCCTTCTAACCCAAACCAGCCTATGATTCCATGATTCCACAGCTGCAAAAATAAATGGGCTGAAGGTGCAAAAGTAGCCTTGCTGGCTGAGAGGAGCCACCTCCCTAGCATAGCCCCTTGCCTCTGGCCAAGAACTAGCACCCAGGAAAGGTCCATGGAAACATATCTTGGGGACCCTGCAGGACACTGCAGCAACATCCAGGTGGTTTGCCCAGAAGACAAGCACTGTCCAGTGGGCATGTTTTCCCAGGAGGTCTCTGTGGTCACTGGCATACTGTGAATGTCAACTGATTCACTACTAACCTATGCATAGACCTGAAAAACCAAACCCAACCCCAGATGAGAATGTGCTCAGTGAAGGCTTGTGTCTAGCAGCATTTGTTAGGATTCTGCTTTTAAGGAAGGGAGAGAAGAAAACTCAATACAAGTCTCTGTTGCTTTGGGGTTTTTTTTGCATAACAAACCAGAGAAATCTATGGCTTGAGCTGGGAGAAAAGGACAAAAACCTGCTGCAGATAGAGAGCTGATGTCAGCTGTCATCCTCCTTTAGAAAACCCCAGGACAATGGCCTTGAATTAGGACAAGCCTGAAAAGACATCCCCAGCCCTGGGAGCTTGGGTGTCCTGCCTGAAAGGGCTGGAGGAAACCTCATTATCTGCAAAGTGAGGTCTCCTTTGTTAACCTTGTCACCACTCTTCCACCCACAGCACCCCCGACCCCTATTCCTGGTGGCCAAGAAAACAAAACCCACGTCCTGGTGCTCTGGGAGGAGAGCAAGGCAAGAAAAGAAAGCTTGGAGAGAGAGAGGGAGGGAGAGAAACTCATCCTGAATGTGCCATCAGATAAGGGCTGCTGAAATAAGCCTCTTTTTTTTTCCCCCTTTATTTTCCTTTTTCTTTCTTTCTCCTTTATTTTTACAAGCAGCAATGGGAGGAAATAGATAATTAAAGAGCTTTTTAAAGTGGCCCCACTGTTGTCCCAGGGCTGAGGAGGTGCACTGGCAGGACAAGAGAAAAGCAGACCTTTCTCTCTTCCTAATGACTCCCAGTGAATAGAGGCTTGGGCTTGGGTTTAGTTTTTTGGCTCAGCCTCCTACCCTGGGAAGATTTCCTCCTCAAGGCCAGGAGAATTAAGTTCCTCCTGGATAAAGGGACAGCACTGTGGTGGCTGGGGGTTGTGCCTCCACTTCCCCAGATGTCCTGAGCTGCTGCTGAAAGGGGAGAAGCTGCAGGAGCTGATCACAAGATGTCCAAGTTTCCTCCCTTCACCTCTCCTTCCCTCCCCACCGTCTGCCTTAGGAAGATTTCTCTCTCTTCTTCTCACCCTGTCTGTCCTCCCTCCCTCCCTCCTGAAGGATCCTGATGCAGGTTGACCCAAGGTGCTCCCAAACCCCAACCACCCTTGAGGTGCACCTAGTCCTACTTCAGGGCAGGTTTGTATCATGTGGCTCAGCTCAGGTCATTGGCAACCAGTTCCCTCCTGCACCCTGGGCAGGTCCTGCCCCTCCTCCACACGCCCTGCCTCAGTTTCCCCATTCATAGAGGGGACAGTGTCCTCTCTCCTGACCATCAAGGGGTGATTTGATCCACTGAGACAAAGGTAACAAGTAAAATCTTCCTTTTCAGCCAGCAGAGAGCAGAGATTTGGGAAGGAGATGAGCTACTCCCACCAACAAAGACATGTCCTCAGCCACACTCCTTGAAGGAGGTGTCACCAATGCTCTAGCTCAATGGATGGTGCTAGCTCCATGGGGCAAAGCTCCATACACCTAGGAGTAGCCTAAATGAAACAGCAAGCAGTCCAGAATCATCTACCTGCTTCTGCAAGCATGAATATTGTTTTTATCTCATTATTTAATTTATTTTTTATTTGCAGGGGCAGAGTTTCTGACTTTGGGGTTTTTTTAATATCATTTGCTTATTTTATCATCTGTGTAACCTTTGCAGGAGGACTAACAGCCAGATTGTCCTGCCTTGCACTGCTACATGGTGGCCAGGAGAAGAAGAGATGGTAGATAGGAGCAGTTCTGGCCAAGAATATTCTACAATGGCTTGGAGGTTTTTTCTGCTGTTGTTGTACTGAGTTTCCTTCAGCCCAGGCCCTGGTGAGGAGTTGATTCCAGCTTCATGGAAATGTGCAGATGAATTGTTTGCAATCTCTTCTCCTGACTGATCTTTGCATCAGATCCTGCACAGCCTGACAGCCACAGGTCAGGAGGCACTGTCCCAGGTATGGCTTCACCTCAAGTATTGTGTGTGCAGTTTGGGGCACCACAATAGAAAAGCAACACAAAGCTGTTGGAGAGCATCCAGAGGAGGCCACGAAGATGGTGAAGGGTCTAGAGGAGAAGCCATATGAGGAATGGCTGAAGATACTTGGTTTGTTCAGCCTGGAGAAGATGAGACTGAGAGGAGACCTCACTGAAGGAAGCAGAGGAGCAGGAGCTGATCTCTTCTCTCTGGTGACCAGTGACAGGACCTGAGGGAACAGCATGAACCTGTGCCAGGGGAGGGTTAGCTTAGACGTAAGGAAAAGTTTCTTCATCCAGAGGGTGGTGGAGCACTGGAACAGGCTCCTCAGGGATGCAGTCATGGCACCAAGAATGACAGCATTCCAGAAGCACCTGGACAATTCTCTTCAGGCACACAGAGTGATTTTTTGGGGTTGTCCTGTGCATAGGCAGGAGTTGGACTCAATAATCCTGATGGGTCCTTTCCACCAGAGGACATTAGGATTCTGTGATTCCAACAGGTGGAGGCTGCTGTATCTTGTAGGTGCAGTGCACAGTGAGCAGGAGGAGAAAGCAACACATGAACAAATCTTCATCTTTTAGGGAAAATCAAAGCAGGCACCCAAAATCTGCAGGTTCACTCCCAGCTTCTCTGTAGGAGTTTTGGGTGCAGCAAATCCAGTAGTCACCACAGCAAATCCAAGAGTTGCCACAGCAAATGTGAAGCTGTCATCTGCAGGACTTGGCAAGGTCAGAGGCATTTGGGTGAAATGTTCTCTTCAGACTTATTTTTAGTCACTTTGATTGCCATAAAAAAAACCTGGGGTGACATCCACACCATTTTTTGAGTCAGCTAGGAGTAACTGAAGCACATGGAGAAAAGTTCTGTGTTTCATTTTCTTCCATGTGGAATTTGCTCTGCCTTCCAAAGACACACACACACACAATTTCTGTGTGCCTGAATATTCAACAGGCATATTTCTATGCTGTGTTTTAGTTATTAAAAACAACCTTTCAGTCGAAACAAAACATGTGCTGGACCAGCCAGGAATTGTTATTTATTTAGCCAGATGTCACCTCCTGGAGAAGAACTTGGCTCTTTGGCTTTATAGTCAGAAAAAAATAATAATACATTAAAACTTTGGAATGTTCCCCAAAGTGGAAACTCTGGAGAGAAGGACATTGTGGAGGAAGGTTGGCCAGGGAGGCTGCTGGAGCCCTGGACCCCTCCCTGGTCAGCCCCTTTCACCCATACCTTCCTTGCTGGCTTTGTTTTGGACCACCACAACTTGTTCCCTTGGAGACATGGTCATGGGACCCCATCCATAGCCTGGAAGGGATGAGATTGCACCCAGATGGGCTCTGCTCACCCCACACCCTGCTCCAAACCTAGTCTGGAGGGACTTTGCATCCTCAAATAGGCTCTTGCAACACATAGATTCATGCTTGGACTGCATCATCTTGAGGTATTGCAGCAGAGTTCACATTGCTGTTGTTGTTGTTGTTATTATTATTGCATAAGGAAGAAACTTTTATATAAGGAAAAAGGTTTAATAAAAGGAAGAAATTTTTGGCATTGAGGTTGGTGAGAGCCTGACCCAGGCTGCCCAGAGAGGTGGGAGATGTCCCATCCCTGGAACCATTCCAGCTCAGGTTGTTTGGGGCTCTGAGCAACCTGCTCTAGTTGCAGATGGACTAAGTGACCTTTGAAGGTCTCTTCCAACTCTAACCATTCTATGAATCTATGATTCAAGGTTGTTAAAAGATCTAGCTCATGAAATTATAGACCAAAAGGGTTGTGAAGGCCTGGCCCAGGCTGCCCAGGGCAGTGGTGGAGTCACCATCCCTGGAAGGGTTCAAAAGCCAGGGAGATGTGGTGCTGAGGGCCATGGTTTAGTGGTGACCTGGCAGTGCTGGTTAACAGTTGGACTTGATGGTCTTAAAGGTCTTTTCCAATTTAACCAATTCCATGATTCTTGCTTTCTTATCAAACTGGTATCACAGTGGGTAAAAAAAATAAATGACAGTGTTAAAGAATATTTTTAGCTAAAACTTCTTTAAAACTGAGAACACCTTGGGCTGACAATTCCTTAACTGTCTGAAATCCTGCACAGGTCTTATTTGACCAAAGAGAATTAAACAATCCAAAATTGGGGATGTTGAACTTGCCCTTCACCTATGCTGCATTGCTCACTCTAGAGGTCATTCATCCAGCTAAAGAAAAAGCCACATTTAAGAGCTTTGGTTGTAGGACTTCATCATGTGATAGGAAAGGTCTTCTCTTCCCATTCTCATTTGTAAGCTACCTTCAGGGACACCTCTCTCATCTCATGAGCTTCATGGCCTGAAAGTCATCATCTGAAAACCATGATCTGCCTAAAGCTGCAATTTCAGTTTTCAGCCTTGAACTGATGAACACCTTCAATGTTCAGGCCCTGCCTGTTGCCAGGTCCACCTAAAGCCTGGCTAAGGGCCTACACCAGGGGCTTGGACTAGATGATCTCCAGAGGTCCCTTCCAACCCCTAACATTCTGTGATTCTGTGATTTATGCCAGAGAATATGTCCTAAAACACCCAAAATCCTTGTTGAGCTCCTTAAAATTCAACTCCCCAAAGAAGCCTTGGTGGGATTCCCAGAGCTGGGTCTCAGCAGAAGATGCTGAGATGTTCTAACATGTAAAAAAATTGCAGTTCTTCCTCTGATGGAAGCTCTGATGCCTCCTAAACTCTCAGAAAACCAGTGACCTTTCTTTTCTGGTTTCCTTCTCTGCCAATTCCAGGAGCCAAAACAGAGGTTCAAAGAGTTGCCAGAGTCAATGCAAGGAAGGGAAGGAGCAGGACCATGTGGCAAGAAGCCCTTCAGCAGCTGTGAGCTGCTGGATCAGCTCAGGCATCTTATAAAACCTCCATCCCCCAACATGTCCCAGGCACACCTACAAAGGCTTTCACACATGTCCCAACCACAAACATCCTCCCACTCTCTTCATACCTACACTCAAGGGTACCAGTGAGTCTGACTTGCCACCACCAGTAATAACCCATCCATTGACCTTTAAGATCTCCTGGACCCCAGTTTCCCCACAGCAGCTCCTGATTCAGCTATTCCACTTTGACTGAAGTATTTCAGTGTCCAACACTCAAAGGATGGAGACCCAGGAGGAGGAGACTTAGACAATGAGGAGGAGACTAAGTCCTGAGCTAGGCACCAGGCTCCCGGTGCAGCAGACAGGGGGAGCAAAGCAGGCATCTGCTCTGCTGCAAATTGTGTTATTCTGCTCCTGTGGCATTAAAAATCAATCAACAAATCAAAATTACAAAGCATCTGGGGTGTGTGGGGTGGGAGGGGAAGAAGGAGACCAGGTCTGCAAGAGCAGAGCTGGAGGTTAGACATGACCTTGGAGAGGTCCCAAGGAATTTCACCACCTTATTAAGGAAGCATTTACATCAACCACAGGTTGCTTAATGTTTACTATGTTAAATAGCCTAAATTCCATGGAGGCCTTTGTTCTTCTGCATCCAGAGGGTGGGAGGGGGGGTGGAAAATGATACCTAGAAGCATCACTCTCCAAGCTTTAATAGCTTTGGCCCTGCTTGCTCACTGGGTTCTGTTGGTGCAGTTACCCAGCAGAACATTACTCCTTACAAAGCACCAGGGGGGACAGGTCATGCTTTGGGGCTGCCAGACCACAGTGCTAGGACCTTCATGGACCTGCTGAGGTGAGAGTTAAAGCCTCTTAGCCTGAGAAGTGATGTTATCAGGTCTTTTCTCAGAGAAGCTCCATTGTGCCTGAACAGAGGCAGAGCAGGGAGAGATGTAGGCAGAGAGCAGATAATGGTTCCTTTTTTTGTTGTTTTGAAGGGATATAAAAGAGATGCAGGACTTGGGCAAGAAACCTGAGGAGTTAAGAGGCAGGGCTGAGGTCTCAGTGGACCTGGGGTATTCTTCTTCTCCCCTTGCCACTGAGCCCTGGAGGTATTTTGGAGTGGTCAGAGCCAGAGGGGAGTCAGCAGCTGCCTGGCTGATAAAGGGATCATTGACTGTGGAAGGTGAGTGTGGGGAGGAGGAGGAGGAGGGTTCCCATCTTAGATCTGGGCCAGGGCCAAATGGACTTAATGATCTTGGCTCCCAGACTGGCTCCTGGTAGCACCAAATCCCACCCTTGTTCACTTGGCTGTGTTGGTGTTGGGAAAACATGAGTGAGGTCAGCAGAAAGCCTGGGGAATGGAAGGATTTTTTCTGCTGTAGGCTGGAAAGGAGAGAGAGAGGGATTCAGACCCACCTGTGGTGGCTGAGCTGGGAGGAAAGCAAAGCTTCTCCTGCTGGCCCAACATGATGGGATCCAAGCCCTGAGGCCCTTCATGCTTTTCTCTACTAGGCAGAATGTTCTGCAATGACCATCCTGTGGGATAAATAAACCAGGGGCTTGGGGGTGTGGCAGGAGTAGCTGTCTTCAGCATCACTGATGGCCTTTATCTCCTCCACAGCATTCCACATCTAGTCCATTTTGTGGTCCTACCAGCTGGAGTTGTGCCATACTCATAGATGCACCCTGATGTTTCTCCAACCTCTGCACCATCATATCTACTGGAGATCTGTCACAGTGCCCACACATGAGGCTCTGGAGGTCTGTGCTGTCCCTCAGCTGTCCAGTTCTTCAAGCTGAGCTCTCAGGATGGCAGAGCCATGCCATGGACATGGTGGGACCTTGTGTGTTTGCAAAGCAATGGCAAACAAGGCCCTTCAGGCACATTTTGCTCTTGGGTTATGTCCCTTCTCTTCCTGTCCCTGGTGGTCACTTTAAGTGCCAGAAGGAACTATTCCAGCCAGGGGAGCAAGAAACAGGATTGCTTCAAACTTAGCATGTCCTGTGTGGGTGGTGAAAGCTGTCTTGTTGTGATATTGAGGTCAGAGGAGACACCAGGACCTGGTGCAGGGTCCAAATCTGTCCAACCTACCTTCTACTTCAACAGGTTGCTTCCAAGCTGATTTCAAGGCCACATGCACTAATCACCAATACTTTCTGATCTGATGGAGGACTTAAAGTTGGCTTTGTGGTGAGGCCCCAAGTGGACATCATTATACACCTGTTTCCTCGGTGTGCTCTTCCTTGGAATCTCCTGATTTGTGGCAGGGCTGGCTGTGTGATACAGGACAGAGATGATAACTCCAGGCCCTTGCCAGAGAGAGACCCCAGGTGACAAAATTCTGCTGTCATCTCAAGTACCTCTAAGGGTGACCTGCTGAAACAGACTTTGGGAGTGCTCAGTTATGTGTGTGGAACAAGCCTACCAGGTGCACCAGGGCACTGCCGAGAGAGGGATGGAGGTGACCAGGTTTGGAAAGCAGAGGACAAGAGCAAAAAGAAGACTCCTTAGAGCACTTCTTTACTGACACATGTCCTTGGTCAAAACATGAATAACCACCAGAAAGAGGAAGGCAGGAAACACGTGACAGAGCATCAGAAAGGCAGAACAATGAGCTGAGTCAAGAGCTTCCAGGAGGACGTCGGCACTTCTTCTGAAGCTGTAGGCAGATCACGCAAGGCCTGCCTGAGTTTCCCTTCCAGCCCATTTGGAGCAGCTTCTCTTGAGCTGGATGCCTCCCAGGCTCCCATCACAAGACCATACTCCATGCTCCACGTCCCAGCTCACGCCATTGGAATGAAAGGATGAAGCAATGGGCGTGTGCTTGGTCACCAAGGTTCTCCAGGATGCATTCTGTACATGTGGCAAGGAAAAACTCCACTGGTTTCCCTTGTCTTCTCCTTTTTTTTCTTTCTGACAGCAGCAACAACAAAGGGTCTGTTTATCATTAATTAAACAGCTATGAGAACTATTTCCTTAGGACAGGCAATGGCGTTTCCCTCAGCCATCAGGTTACAATTGTCAACTGAAATCGACGTTAATTACCTCCATGTTCTTCCCTAACGAGCTATCAGCTTCATTCCCTGCTGTGGGCATCAGGGAGGTCTTATGGTAAACCTTGAGCTCACCTTGGCTTTTGAGGTATCTTCTTCTGCTCTTCTTCTGACCAAGACAGAGACGCCAGCTCAGACCTGGCTGGGCACAAAACACAGTAAGTTTTTTCTGTTCAGAAGAAGAGTTTTCTGGTTCAGGTTTTCTAAACTATCTCCACTCCTCTTCTTCTCCAAGCCCTTAGAGGTAGCAATGCCTCCTTTGAAAAACAGGCAGCAGGATTTTGCCATTTCTGGTAGAAATATGACCAAGACAAGGAGATAATGTGATCAGCTGCTCCCTGTGATCATATCTCCTTTGGCACTGAATAGGATCCTGCTCCAAAATGGGTGCAAAAGCAAGGGTATTGATCTTATGAGGATCATCAATCCAGCACCAGTTGCCCACATGTCCCCTGAGATCAGGTGCAATGATGACAAAGATCTGAGGGAGACCTGCAAGATCTAGTGTCTGGTGATGTCTGAATCTCAGCCCTTTGCAGTCATCTCAGTCCTGCAGCTCAGAAATGATAGGTTTGTTTAGGTTAGAAGAGACCTTTCAGATCATCAAGTCCAACTGTTCACCAGCACTGCCAGGTCACCACTAACCCATGGCCCTCAGCACCACATCTCCAGGGCTTTGAAACACCTCCAGGGATGGTGATTCCACCACTGCCCTGGGCAGCCTGGGACAGGCCTTGACAGCCCTTTCCAGGAAGAAATTGATCCTCATCTCCAACCTAAACCTCTCTTGGTGTACCTTGAGGCTGTCTGGTTTTGTCTTATCACTTGTTGCTTGGGAGAAGAGACCAACTCCCACCTGGCTCCAACTTCCTTCCAGGTAGCTGCAGAGAGTGAGAAGGTCTCCCCTGAGCCTCCTTTTCTCCAGGCTAACCAACCCCAATTCCCTCAGCTGCTTCTCACAACACTTGTGCTCTAGACCCTTCATCACCTTCCTTGCCCTTCTCTGGGCACGCTCCAGCACCACACAGGACTGGCTTGTTGTCCTAAGTAGGATTAAGAGGATTAAGCCTTCATTTTTCCTCTTTCTGAGGCAGAACCAGGAAATGGAGAGGGTCAAACCCTGGCTGAATCTCTTCTGCTTTTACTAGATCCACGTTACTAAACAAATAAGCAGTGCTCGTTCCTTGGCCTCAAAGGCAAACGTCAGAGCACAGCTTTGGGGAGACTCCCTGCTCCTCACCCTTCCTTCAGAGAGCTGTAGAAAGGCAGTGTGAGCTGCAGCTCTCCCAGGATTAAACAGAAAGGAAGCTCTCCACTCAGCAGAGTTTGCTTTTGTGGTGCTGTCTGACAAGCAGTGAGGCAGAAATACGATGGTCTCTCCTTTTTCATCTCATGTTCAGCTCAGATTGCTTCCAGGAGAGTGCAGACGCAGCCCACAGTGTGGAAAGGAGACATCAATCATGGCCCCATAAATCAGGAGCCTGAACCAGCAGAGAAGGGGAGATTGCATCAGGGGCACAGATGACATCCCATGTTTTACTGCTCCCATCACCACACCTTCTTCTGACTTAGCAAACAGTTCGTGGAGGGAAAGAGTAATGAACTCCGTTGCCCTCAACTCCTGGTGGAGGTTTCTGCAGAAGCACAGGTTCACCCAGCAGAACTTTGGGGCTGGGAACCAAGTTTTAAATGAAAGGGAAGAGCTGATCCTTCTACAGGTTGCTTTCTACAACTCCCTGAAAGGAAGCTGGAGTGAGGTGGAGCTTAGTCTCTTTTCCAAAAGAACAAGTGATAGGACAAGAGGGAATGTCCTCAAGCTGCACCAAGGGAGGTTTAGGTCCCTCACAGCACCTGCTCAGATGGAACCTCCTGGGTTCCAGTTGGTGCCCAGTCCCCCTTGGCCTGGCCCTGGCCACCACTGAGCAGAGTCTGGCCTCAGCCACGAGCTCTTGCTCAGCATTGAGCAGCTCCCCTCTGGGGCTGCTCTTCTCCAGGCTAAGCAGCTCCAGGGCTCTCAGCCTTTCCTCCTGCCAGAGCTGCTCCAGTGCCCTCAGCATCTTGGGAGCCTCTGCTGGACTTTCTCCAGCAGTTCCTTGTCTCTCTTGACCTGAGGGACCCAGAACTGGACCCAGAACTCCAGATGTGTCCTGATGAAAAAAAAGATCTAATGATGGACAGCTTTTCCTTCTACAATGACTCAACCACATAGATTTGCTTCTCTGATGTTTTCTGTATGAACTCTACTGGCTTCATGATGCTCCATCACTGGAATAGGCTTCCCAAGGGCAGTGGTGGAGTCACCACCCCTGGAGGGGCTGAAAACCATGGAGATGTGATGCTGAGGGCCATGGTTTAGTGGTGACTTGGCAATGCTGGTTAATGGTTGGACTTGATCTTAAAGTCTCTTCCAACCAAAACAATTCTCTGATCCCATGATTCCAAAGACACAAGTGACCTCTTTGCTCTTTTCAGAAGTAAGAAACTTTTTGTCCCTCCCTGCCATGAGCCATCCACGTCCCTGGAACATTCTTGTTTGTCTCCCTGAAAGGTTATTAACAACCCCAGCAAGAGAAAGCCATAAATCCCTGCATCCCCCTGAACTTTACTGCACTCCAAACTGTTTGGATATTCAGGATCAACAAATCATCCAGATAAATATGATTTCTTTGATGGCATTTCATCAAAATAGTTTACGACTCTGACATTTTGAGCTTGGATTTACAGCAGCTGCAGCCTGTGGAAGAGTGGCTGTCACCTTATTGAAATTCACCTAAAGGGGAGAAAAAAAGGGGGGGAAAAAGAGAAATAAATGAAAAAATAAATAAATAAGGGGGAAACATGAAAATAAATAAGGGAAAAAACCCTTCAACCTTGCAGATTCTTTAAAGACATTCTCCTCTTTCTTTCCCAGCTTTCTTTTGGGGATCTGCAAAACAAGCACTAACTTTGGCTCATCCTAATCAGTTCCATGGTGGGTCAAGCCTCCAACACCAACTTCTCAGAAGGTGGAGAAGGCTGCTCTGTGACCTGCTTGGGTCTCAGAGTTGTGTACAAAAGGAGGAACAGGGGGGGAAAGTGACAGCAATGAATCCCAGAGCAGGAGATCATCTCTAACCTTCATGAAGGAAAAAGGTCATGGTGATATTCCCTGAGAATAAGGAGAGCAGGGACTTGTCACCTGTCCTCTGTTGTACTAGGCACCATTTGACTCCAGTTCCAAAGGACTTTGGACCTTCCAGAACATTGGATTTCAGGTTCCTTATGTCAACACCTTCCTCATCTTGCTCTCAGCCTACACAGCAACTGTGTTATCATAAAATCAGAGCATCACAGACTGGTTTGGGTGGGAAAGGACCTTTCAAGGTCATCTAGTCCAACCTCCCTGCAGTCAGCAGGGACATCTGCAACTAGAGGAGGTCACTCAGAGCCCCAGACAATCTGATCTGGAATGGTTCCAGGGATGGGACATCTCCCACCTCTCTGGGCAACCTGGGACAGGCTCTCACCACACTCAGTGTTGAAAATATCTTCCTTCTCTAGTCTCAATCTCCTCTTTATTTTCAAACCATCACCCCTTGTCCGGTCCCAACAGGCCCTGCTGGCCTCCCTGTCCTTCTTACAGCTCCTCTAAGTACTGGAAGGCTGCAGTAAGGTCTCCCTGGAGCTTCCTCTTCTCCAGGCTCAGCAACCTCAGCTCTCTCAGCCTGTCCTCACACCAGAAAGCCTCCAGACCTCAGATCACCTCTGTGACCTCCTCCAGACCTGCTCCACTAGGTCCATGTCTCTCCTGTGCTGAGGACACCACAGAGCTGGCCCAGCTCTGCAGGTGAGGTCTCAACTTAGACCTCACCTGTGCACTTCCAAATCTTGCTTTTGTCTCAGTGAGAGAAGTCTTGGGAGCTTTTGTAGGAGTGGGAGACATTGTCCCATCAGCTGGAGTATGATCAAAAATCATCTTTTTAGCCTTGTGTCCAAGGAGTGGTCACCAACAAAGGATACCTGACACACCAACAAAGGGCAACCTGATCTAGTGGGAGGTGTCCCTGCCAGACAGGGGGTTGGAACTAGATGATCCTTAAGGTCCCTTCCAACTCTGGCAATTCTAGGATTCTAGGATTCTATGATCATTTGGGGAGTAGCTGTTTCAAGAGCAAGATCCTGGATTATATTTGGTTGCAGGTTCTCAGTAAGGACTGAATGACCCAACATAATAATTTTTTTGGGGGGAGGAATCTTGGTCACATTTCTTATTAGAAGATTAAAAAGTTTAAAAGTATCTGAGTTGTGCAATGGGACCAGGCAGTTTGTGGGAAGTGTTGTCTCCCTTGGGGGGAAAAAACAGACTAATTATTGTCAGAAAAACAAAAGCTTTGCTCTCGTTTTTTCACAGGTTTTTAACAACAAAAAGCTGAGATTGGACGAGGGCAAGGAGAAGACCCAAACATTTTCCAAGCAGCTGTAGCCTTCCCTGGTGGCAGATGAGAAGAGGATTTCATAATGCTGATGGGAAATGAGTCCCAAAAGTTTTAATTTTAATTATTCTGTCCTTTTTTTTTTTTCTTTCTTTATTTCTTTTATTATTCCTTTTTTTTCCCCCCTATTTATTTTATCCTCCAGCATGACCTTCCAGGCTGGAAACAGTTGAAAGTCACTTGGTTAGATCAATTCTGAGGAACATCTGCCATGGAACATTGGCTGCTTTTGTAAAAGGAAAATAATGAACATGGGGTTTTAATGATTTTATTTTTTACTTAATTTTTTGGTTTTTAATAACTCCAAATAACTGGCTATTAACAGGATCCTGTAATTATGCAAGAACAGGCTTTTACCCAAAGCATTTCTAACCAGTGATGCAATGCAGAATCTCTGAATGGAAGGGACATGCCACAGCTACTGTAAACCCTGGGGGTACTTCTGGGAGTAGACTTAGTGTATTTAAAGTAGGAGGTTAGCAGTAGGATGGTGGTCAACAGCTCAATGTTCTGATGGAGACTGGTGACAACTTAGAGGTCCATAGCAGGGCCAGTGCCGTTCATGATCTTCATCTGAGCATGGACTGTGCAGGCACAAGGGTTACCTGTGTTTGTCACTGAAGGGAGCAGCAAGTCCTTGCACCCCTGAGGACAGCCCCTTAAGACCACGAGGATCTGTCACCTCCATCTTCTCCAGGAGCTACCTGAGGACCCTCCCGCTTACTGGGGTCCCTTGGTGACCTAGTGCCATCTGAAGATGTTGGTGCCTGCTTCAGGACTTTTCATCAAGGATTTCAGGGGGAAAATCACCTGACTATTGATCCCTAGCCAGTTGAACATGTTTCAGCAGAGCACCCGGGGGGCCAAGAAGGCCAACAGCATCCTGGCTTGGATCAGCACTAGGGTGGCAGCAGGAGTAGGGCAGGGATTGACCTCCTGGGCTGGGCACTGGGGAGGCCACACCTCAAATCCTGGGTTCAGTTTTGGGCTCCTCACTCCAAGAAGAGCACTGAGGTGCTGGAGTGTGTCCAGAGAAGAACAAGGAAGGTGGTGAAGGGTCTAGAGCACAAGTGTTGTGGGGAACAGCTGAGAGAACTGGGGTTGGTTAGCCTGGAGAAGAGAAGGCTCAGGGGAGACCTTCTCACTCTCTGCAGCTCCCTGAAAAGAGGCTGGAGCCAGGTGGGGCTTGGTCTCTTCTCCCAAGGAGTAAGTGATAGGACAAGAGAAAACAGCCTCAAGTTGCCCCTGGGGAGGTTTAGGTTGGAGATGAGGAACAATTTGTTCTTGGAAAAGGTTGTTGGGGCCTGTCCCAGGCTGGCCAGGGCAGTGGTGGAGTCACCACCTCTGGAAGGGTTTCAAAGCCCTGGAGATGTGGAGCTGAGGGTCATGGTTTAGTGGTGACCTGGTAGTGCTGGTTAACAGTTGGACTTGATGATCTGACAGGTCTCTTCCAACCAAAATTGTACTATGATTCCATATAGTTCTTGCCCAACCTCATTCAGCTTTTCAGGAGGTCTCCAGAGCATGTTCTTCATGTAAGAGTCAGGAAAATCAGCAGTAGGTGAGGACAAAGATAATTTACTGCATCAAGTGATGGAAAAGAATAAAACTTACCCATCATGAAGCCTCAGAGAATCCTGGAAAGAGAATTTCTGTTTCAAGCCAGGCAGGGCACACAGCTGCTTTAAGAGCCTCTCAGGACCTGCCCAGGTCTTATGGACTCCTGGACTCACTGCCTGGCTTTGGGCAAAGGAGTTCATGGAGTTTTCTGCTCCAGCTCAGGTGATCCTCACAAGCCTCCTCCAACCTGGGTGCTCAGTGGCAACAACACTGGGACCTGGTTGATGTCAGACAACTGAGAAGCTCCCTCCCCATCCAAAGGTCACCTGAGGAGGACAGCTATGGACAACCACAATGCCATGTTTTACAGCTTCTCTATTCAGGACCTGACAACACTCTAATGCCATGTGCCCCTTGGAGACCTATAAATCACTGCTTCTCTTTCCAGGGCCCTCCCAGTCACTGAACTAACACACCAGCCTGATCAGACTGATGGATGGACATCTCCTGCCCACCCTCAGCTCCTGCTTGATAACAGGCTGCTCTCTGGGGTAGCAGGGATGAAAGACTCTGGGGTGGGAGATGCAGCTTGGAAACTCTCAGCAAGTTGTCTGGTTTTAACCTGATTTTCAGAAGGTAATTTCCTGAGGATTAATATTATTTATTATCATTATTATTATTTATTTATTGCTGCCAAGGTTCTAATTGCACACACAGAATTAATAAAGGGCTTCTAACATTTTGGGGGCTTTTAACATTTTTATTTTATGAGGTTTTATATGACATCAGGATTGCTTCAGAAGAGGCTGTAATCCTTGCTCCCAGAGCCAGGAGTGGACTAGCTAATTCCTGTCAGCACAGACATGCTCCTCAGCTCCAAAACATCAAAGTCTTTCAAGTATTTATTCTGTGAGGCAGAGAAACATCCACCCTCAGAATGAAACGGTAGCAAAAGAGGATGGGGAGCTTCACTATTCTCCCAGAGAAGACTTCTGAAGATCACTTCTCCTCTGACACTGCCTCTTCACCAATTCACTCCTGAGGATCTGAAAGCCCTTTGAAAAGTGGGAGGAATTCCTCACCCCCCTGGCAGTGGTTTGTTATTTTCCCAGCTGGTGGTGAGCAGAAATGTGGGAAAACAAACAGACAAGGTCACCAGCACTACAGCAAAGGAGCTGCTGTCTTGCAGGGACCAGGAGTATCCAAACCTGGAGTCAACTGGGAGTTCTCCAACCCTCTTACATGGGCATTAATAGCAAAACCAATTTCCTTTGGACTTCCAACAGCAGCTCTCCAGTTAGCTCTTGCCCAAGACTCCACATGATCTGATGGCCAGTGCCTCTAGTATTATGTCATGTTACTACAGGTGGCAAATGTGTCTATCAGTGCTTATGTTGTCCCATGATCCTTACTGTAGCTTGGGAAGGGATTAGCTTCCTCTGAGTGTAAACCCTGGTCTGTAAGAACCTCTCTGCATTAAAGGCTGGTGTCCACCTTGGTGGAGAGACTTCCAGGCTTCCTTTTCCAAGCTGCTTAATATTTGCTTTATTCACTGTTTCATGTCCAGGTCTCCACATGTTGGAAACAAGGAGAGAAGAGGGATGGGTTGGAGCAAGAAAAGTGTGGACTGGCTCTTGGGCAGATTTCAACCCTCTTTGGATGTGCTAATACCTCCTGGGTGAACATGACACTGGAGGACACAAAGCTCTCCAAAATGTGTCACTGTAGAGTCAGGAGTTAGCCAAAGTGGCAGGACAGTGATGTCCCTGATCCTGCAAACATCTACTGCTTGCTGAGGAGTTGCCTCAATAAAGAGATGAGGTCAGGGCCTTGGATTTATGAGGATATTGTGGTGGCCTGAAAAGCAAGAAGATGTTACATGGATTTTGGAGACGTGCCAGGCAGGAGCAATGAGTTCAACAGAGAGAAAAGTCTGGTCTGAGTCCTTCTAATCCTCCTGGGAACTCTGCTCTGCATTTTCCCTCCAGAGTTCTGAAGTTCTGCATGTGTTCTACAAAGTCTCATGGTGGACTTCAGCATGGCCCTGCTGGAGAAAAATTTTGCCTGAAGGATGGAGGGATGGATGGATGATTTTTTGCCCTCTATTGCTCCACCTCAACAGCCTCCCAGAGTCCATGATACTCTGAAGAAGCCTCAAATACTGCCCATCTCCTATCCATTATCACCGTCTCCTGCATCCAGCAGGAGAGATGACTGGAAGAGGAGTGACTCTGGTCTCTTGCAGACAGACAAGGTTTATCTGGGAGCTCCTCTGAGACATGTGAAAGTGAACCATGCAGGATGAATAACTGTTGCTTGATCATGCAACCCACAGCCAGGGAGAGGAATCAGCTGATCTACCACTGGTGTATCTCCAAATTGATCTGAGATGCTGCTAGCTGTCTTCTAGCCAAAGGTATGTGACCCCTGATGGATTTGACCCTTACCCTTTTCATAGAATGAAAGAACAGGTTGGGTTGGGAAGGACCTTAAAGATCATCTAGTTCCAACCCCCCTGCCATGGGCAGGGACCTCTTCCACTAGATCAGGTTGCTCCAAGCCCCATCCAACCTGGGTTTGAACACTGCCAGGTATGGAGCATTCACAATTTCTCTGGGCTGCCTGTGCCAGTGTCTCACTACCCTCACAGTGAAGAACTTCTTCCTTGTATCTAACCTAACTGTTCCCTCTTTGAGTTTAAAGCCATTACCCCTGGTCCTACCACTGCATGCCCTCATCAGATGTCCCTTCCCATCCTTCCTGTAGACCTTCTTCAAGTACAGGAAGGCTGATGTAAGGCTGCAGATACTTCCTTCTGATGCACTTTTGAAGTCCCTGCTAGTTCCTGATTCATAAGTCTCCTTCAAGGGACCCAGGGTAAACCCCTTGAAGATTTGGATGCTTTAATTCTTGGTGATGAGACCTCATTTCATGTTGGTCCAGTATCTGCTCCACTCATTGGAATATGAGTTTTGAGTTCCTAATCTGCTGGGTGGTTTCCCTCAGCACACAAATCACCAAGGCTGGTGGGCACCACCTGGAGAAGAGCCTGACAGAGCTGTTCAGGACTGACAGCAACCAAACTTCTTCCTTGGGAGTCTTCTGGCCACTCTGGTCTTGGGCATGTGTGTTCTTCTGGGTGCAGGGGGTGTTGGGCTGTCAGTCAGCTCCATCTCTGAAGTGCTAAATGCACACATAAAATACTTGACTTTGTTTTGAAGGAAACTGTGATCTGGACAATTCCTGTGAGAAATTATGGACATGGATGTTTTACACCTGTAATTATGATAAAAGCTCTCAGCACAAGCCTGTGGCTGCTTCCAGAGAATAAATCACCTCAAACTTTTGCTGTTAGGAATTTAGAGATCAGCCCTCAGCCATATATTAGTAGGAAGTGATAATACCTCTGCTTACAGCTGCCATCTCATGCTTTGGAGATGAAACACACTATGGAGGAGTGGTCATAGAGCCTCCTCCCCCTAACTCCTGTCATAAAGTTCACCAGTGTGAAGGTTGTTACTCATAAACTGTGTCCATGTCTGCAGGCCATGAGCAAGTGCTGTGAGGAGCAGCTGAGGGAACTGGGGGTGTGAGTCTGGAGAAGAAGATGCTCAGGGGAAACCTTCTCACTCTCTACCACTCACAGAAAGGAGGTTGGAGACAAGTGGGGATTGGTCTCTTCTGCCAAGGAGTAAGTGACAGGACAAGAGGAAAGAGCCTCAAGTTGCCCCAGGGGAGGTTTGGATTGGTCATGAGGCATAATTATGTAGTTCATCTCAGAGAGATTCTTTATTTCATTGTCCTCAAACTACCTGCAGTAAGTGATGCAACTTTAAGTCTATAAAATCATAGGATGGGTTGGGTTGGAAGGGACTTTTCAGGGTCATCTAGTCCAACCCCCTGCAGTCAGCAGTGACATCTGCAACTAAAGCAGGTTGCTCAGAGCCCCAAACAACCTGACCTGGGATGGTTCCAGGGATGGGACATCTACCACTTCTCTGAGCAAGCTGAGCTAGTCTCTCACCACCCTCAGTGTCTACAATGTCTTCCTTCTCTCTAGTCTGGATCTCCTCTTTCAGTTTCAAACCACCACCCCTTGCCCTGTCACAACAGGTCCTGATAAAAGTCTCTCTCCATCTTTCTTCTAGGCCCTTGAAGCACTGGAAGGCTGCACTAAGGTCTCCCTGGAGCCTTCTCTTCTCCAGGTAGATCAACAGGCAGACAGATAGGTTCCCCTTCTCCTCTTCCAGCTCTAGCTGAAGGTTTCCATCAGAGGAGGTCTGCTATGTCCACACAGTCTCTTGGGCAAATTCTAATTACAATCTGCTCTATTGACTTCAGCTAACAAGTTAATTGACTTCTTTTTGTGGCTTTGGTAGACCACAAGCCTAACTGTCCTCTTAGGTAATGCAGGCGTGGGTGTGATGGAGTAGGACATCCAGGGCTGCCAAAGCCATTCCAGGGAATGTTTAGCTGGAGAGATTTTCACCACCTTTTTCTGCCCCTGGATTAGCTGGCAAATAAGTGCCAATAGCTGTCAGGTCTGGTTGGGAAAGAATAAACTCCATCAAAACTCAAGAAGTAAGAATTAAATCCAGGACCAGCAAGGACCAACTGGAAAGATCTGGAGCCTAGTTCCTGGAATATTTGACAATATCACTTTTGTCCTGAATTCTAAACTGGCTGCAGATTTCCTTGCCCAAATCTCAGCATTCTGCAAGTTCTCCTATCTCCTTGTCCCTCTTGTCCTATCACTCCTTATTTGGGAGAAGAGACCAAATCCCACCCCCATGCTAACCTACAGCAGAGAGGGAGCAGAGCAACACCTCAGAGGAGGATCTCCACATTCTTGTGGCTTCCAGGAACACCCAGGAGCACAACAAGCACATGTGCCCCCCAACCCCAATCCCACTGCCCTTTGGCAGGAGGAGTTGGGCCTGGAGTCCTCAGAGGCAGTGGAGACAGAGAACAGCCTGTTTACAGCAGAACAATTCAGCCTTGTCTTCAGTCACGTTTGGCTTCAGCACACCAGGTCTCCACACCATGACTGGAGAAGGTCACAGGGGAGGGCAGGAGACAGAAATATTTTGTATTCTTCCAGCCAGGCTGGAACAATTTGATGTTGGTGACCTCTTGAATCTCATTTTTAGCTTGACAAGAAGCAGGTCATGATGAGAGACACAACAGCCCCATGGAAGGATGCAGAAGAGAGCTTCTCTCCTTGGCTTTCCAGCAAAGTCACCTTCAGCCCCAAGCAAGTCTCTCCATCACCGACCACCTGAGCTCCCCCTCTGCAAAACAACCTTCAAAGCACAGGGCAGGAAGAGCTTTGTGAGCTCTAAATGTATTCACTTCTCTCACATGACAGAGGCCAGAACCCATGGACAGGAATCAGCTCTGTGGAGCTGCTCTCAGTTCTGACCTCTCCTCCTTGGTGTCATGGGTACCTATAAAGTGCTAAGCTCTTTTTTACAGCTAGGTCCCAGGCAGCAGCCTCAGAAATCAGTGTTCCTAAGGCAGACATGAGTCCTTGGACTTAAGCAGGGAGTTCAGAAGGTTGCACCCCTAGACTGCAGGCTAAAAGGGCAGCAAAGAACTGGGGACAAGCTCGAGCTTGAAACTCCTGCCTGTTGCTCTGCAACATGCAGCCAAAATTCCTGCAGAAGGAATATTGCATCTGTCATGGCCATAAAATTTCCACATGCATGGACACCTGTACTCCTAGAGTGCTTCACATGCTGCTTGGGTTTGATGGTTCTTCAACAAGATAACCCAAATTAAGGGCATCAAGCAAATGCAGCAGCATCCTGCAGTGGTGGGTTAATCATGAGCCAGCAATGCATCATTGTGGCCAAAGTCAAAGGTCTCTTCAGGTGCATGAAGACAACTGTGACCAGTAGGTCAAGGGGGGTTCTTCTCCCCCTCTCCTCTGCCCTAGTCAGGCCA
>VWZX01003039.1:16133-46368 GCA_013399015.1 Galbula dea
TCTACCCTGGTGAGGCCACATCTGGAATATTGTGTCCAGTTCTGGGCCCCTCAGTTGAAAAAGGATAGGGAACTGCTGGAGAGAGTCAAGCACAGAGCCACCAAGATGATGAAGAGAGTGGAACATCTTCCTTATGAGGAAAGGCTGAGGGAGCTGGGTCTCTTTAGCTTGGAGAAGAGGAGGCTAAGGGGTGACCTCATCTATGCTTTTAAATATGTGAAGGGTGTGTGTTGGGAGGATGGGGTCAGGCTCTTCTCAGTGACGCCCAGTGACAGGACAAGAGGCAATGGCTGTAAGCTGAAGCATAGGAGGTTCCGTGTGAATACATGTAGAAATTTTTTCCCAGTTCAGGTGCCAGAGCACTGGAACAGACTGCCCAGAGAGATTGTGGGGTCTCCGTCTCTGGAGATATTCAAAACCCATCTGGACGTGCTTCTTTGTGACCTGGTCTAGGGAATCCTGCTGCAGCAGGGGGGTTTGGACTAGATTATCTTTGGAGGTCCCTTCCAACTCCTAATATTCTGTGATTCAATGATTCTCTGAAATCTAGTTATTTAAATGCGTTTTAGTTTGAACTGTTTTTTCAAATGCTTCAATAATGTGCAAAGGTCTCAGACAGAAATTGTCCTGTGACTAGTACCCATCTACCATTTCTATAATCTTGTTTAGAGAGTTTCATCATGAAATTAAGGGAGAGGACATGGTCTAGTGGTTAGGATTCAGCACTGTTACTGCTGGGACCCAGGTTCAATTCCCATTCAGGGAAGCCCTTTCGTGACCTAGTCTTAGGGAAACCTGCTCTGACTGGGGGGTTGGACTTGATGATCTTTCCAGGTCCATTCCAACTCCTAACATACTGTGATACTGTGAAATTTCACCTTTATTTGTGCACTACTGTCCTGGTTTGGGTTAGAACAGAACTAATTCTGTTCAGAAATTTTACTTTTCAGTTAAAACTCCTATAAGAAACCACAGTTTCTGAAACTAACAACATGTTTTTGCAGACACTGCCCGTTTCTAGCAGTGATAAAGCCTAGTGTTTGGATATACTACCAGAGACTAATATGCAAAGCAAGTTCACTGCTGAATCTTGTGTCTCACGTTGGTGGGTGCAGTGTAACAGCTGCACCTTTTGCGGGGGGAGGAGACAGGACAGGTGACCCTAAACTGACCAACTAAAGTATTCCATCCCATATATGTCATATTCAATATATAAACTGGGGGTCAGCTCTCCCCTTGCTAGATTATTCTCCCTCGTGAGATTATTCTTCCCTCTTGGTTCTCCTCTTCTCCTGAGCTTCGGTGGTCTGCATCTGAGGAGAATACTGTCTGTTCTGTCCTTGATCCTGATCCATGAGTTCCTGTATCCAGTACCAGCATCCACTCCCTGAGCCTGACTCTCATCTGCTGTTGAAGCCTTCTGCTGCAGTATCAGTGGTGATGTAGTTACCATCAAGGTGTGTTTAGGTTTGGTATTGGGTTTTATACATAATTGTATATATTCAATTTATCATTAATTTTATTATTAAAGTAGTTTTATTTTTATTTTCTAATCCACAATTCTCTCTGTCTCTCTTATCCCTTTTCCCTTCCCGCTGTGGGAGGGACTGAGGGTGCAACAGGGAGCATCTGTCATTGGATTGGTGATTGGCCCAGCCTCGACCCTCGACAACTACTTTGTAACTCACAGCTCCTGACGCAGTCCGTATTTGTATCTGACAGAGGTGTCATTTTATTCCTCCAAGACACTCATAATACCTTACACTGTACTGCATAGCCACTGCTGATGTCTCTCCCACCCACTGAGATGTTGTTTCAGAGTAAGTTGGTTTCTTCAATATTAATAATCAAGTAGTTATCTAAACTACTGTTTAAGTTAAGATCTGGCCTTTTTATGAGAATAGATACTTGCTTGAAAATGTTTATCTCCAGTAGCTTGCAATGTCACTAGGAGTACAAATCAGAAGACAGACATTGTACCATTTCAATTTAAAGAAAACAATGAAAATAGTTACAAACTGATAATGTGGTAGAAAAGGGGAAATTGGAAAAAATATATTGTCTTTGCAGAATTGTTGCTGATGGATTTGTTATTACTGCAGTAAAATTATGTTTTGAATTCAAGTCTACTGAACATATTGAGAAAGTATACAATAATTTGTCATTGATGGAAGGCATTGCAGAAAATGCTGAAAAAAAGCCCTGAGTAGACAAACACAGCTGTCAGTGGAATAAGAATCTCTCTGTTGGAAATGAACAATAGATGGACAGGCATTCTGGGGACAATACCCAATATTTTGCAGACCCACCAAGCTTTTTTCTGAAAGCATAAGTTGATATGCTGACACAGCACAAAATATTTTGAAATATCATGTTTAACTTGCCGAGCGGTTAGTCATCTCTTTAGTTTTGATTTAATGGTGTCACTAAAACATTAATAGTCATTAGAGAAGAAAAAATTTCTGTATAATCATTACATGATGCTGCTCTGATCACATGATGCAAACTTATTTCTTAAATATAATAAAAGATAGATTGCAATATAAGAAATTGTTTTCTAATATTGGTTCTTCATTTGTGTAATTGCCATAGGCTTTAGAAAGGTTGTCCTCCGGAACATCTTAACAACAAGAATAGTTGTAATTGGCAGAGAAGACATTTATATGACAGTAAGAGCTGTGTTAAAGTACAACTTCAGGTTATCCAAAATGAAACACAAATAGTCATAACCACAAAGTATCCACTGAAAAATCTGAGACATTTTTTTGCAGTCACTGAGGCCATTATCCCTATTTGTCATTTAAATGGATTGTTCATAGTCCTCTGGAAGTAAGAAGATTGTCTTGGACAATTTTGGAGTTGTGATTGACAGAACACTCTTCATAAGAAGCCTCATCTATGTGCATTTATTATAGTTGTTGATACTCAATATGGTCCTGTTTCATTACAGCAAGCTGGTCCGACAAACATAGGGACATAAGGACATGCCACTGGTCTTTCAAGCACCAACAGAAATAAACAGACAGAAGCCAGTTTATGAAAGTACAGAACATGAGACATCAAGTAGACAGACATCAGTCTGTTTAACCATTAAGGCAATCAAGATTATGTGCTGCTTAGACTTTACAATAAAGTTTGCACTGCCTAAAAATCAGTCTCTGTGAAGTATACCATTTCAGACATCTAAATACTAAAATTCCAGTCCCTGTGAAAATCTCTTCAACCATATGTTTCCAGATATGAAAATGATGGGGTTTTTTGTTTTTTTTTTTACTTTCCATACAGTCTTACACTGCACCATAGTTGCTAGAAAGTTACCTGATACTGCTGTTGTAGAAGTGTTTCTTTTAATTTAGTTGCTCTCCCTTCGTCTTCCAGGCTGTCCAGGGGTTTCAAATGCCTAACGTTGAGCATTTGGGCTCAACATGAGACAGGATATTCACATAAATGGTAAAAACTTCTATAGAGCCTATGAGACTCCTCCCTCCTGGAGGGAGGAAACTGTGGTGGTGACTCTGCAGGGCCAGATACTGTACAGGACCCCTACTCTCAACAGCGAAGCCACATTTCATTCCTTTTCATAATTTCTTCCAGCTTACATCACTACTAATAAAGTTTAACTACTTGTAAGTGAGAGGAGAAGAAAAGAAACAAAAAAAAGGGAGATAATGTAGAGGGTGGAACAAGTAATTTAGCTTGTCTGAAAACTGTTTCCACTCGTTCCTGCAACCAAATACCAGATACAGCAAGTACACCAGAAGATTGGTTTTTAAAAGTGTAAATAAAAATAGTGGTATAATATATTTGGTAGAGGGATCAAATTCTTGTCAACAGCTCAAACATTATATTTGCTCTTTCTTGCAACTTTAATGTTTTTAAGATCATGATATTGTAGGAAAAAAAACATGAATCAAATCTTTACAATTAATATTCATACATGCATTTTCATTACACATGGAGTCACTGATGAGCCTGGGTATGTGAAATTCTAAACAGCTCCTGCACACAGCCTTTTTGCTTCAGAATAATAAAAAAAATAGTAGTTCCCAGCTCTCCCTAATTCTACCTGACTTTGAATTTTTTGCTGATTTCAAATTACCTGCAGAAGGTCAAAAATCAAAGACCCAAAGACTGTTTTTTGCTTATATTTGATAATTACTTAAAGGTAGTTCAAAATTTTAAAACCTTTATCTTCCTACTGCAGAGCTCTGTAAGACAGAATTTCCAGATTCTGCATAGTGATCCAACAAACATACCAGTAATAAATGAGAGTATCAGAGAGTAAGAAACGCAACTTCCTAATTTTCCTTAAAAAAACAGAACTTGCAAACTGAGATTTAATATGTCTGGAAATTGGAAAGGAACAATATAATAAAGGGCAACAGACTATTACAGAAGTCTATTACTTAGAGAGATGACCAAAATATTTAAGTATGCAAAAGCATAACCCTTTGAGAAGAGCAAAAACGTATGACTATGTAAAAGCATAACCCTTTTCATCAATGAATCTCATAGTAATGCTATTTTAACATATTTAAATTACTATTAAAACCACTTCCATAAAACAGTCATTTCCACCAAATGGTTTAGCTTACTTCTAGATAAAGTGAATCAGAAGTTAATATTGTAGCCTTCTTCTCTGAAAGAGAGTTATGAACAAAATTGCTTAGCTTGTATAGTGAAAGTTTTTATAATTATTGAATATTCTCATGAGGAAAAATACCATCCTTGTTCAGGATGGGAACGTTTAGAAATCTGCATGTGTATTTGAGAACTGGAAAAGTGATGCAGACAGATCTTAAAAGTAGCAGCTAAGTAGTAGTATTATAAAGAAATATTTCCATCTAGACTCTGAGAGTTGTTAGTACAATAATTTCAGCAACACCAAAATAATCTGCATGGCATTATACATGCATGAGATATCTCTGTTTTTCACACTCGCAGAATACACAAAACCAGCAAAAGCAACACAACCCTCAATGCACCTGCACCAATCTTACCTTCAAAGAGTCCCACTTCTTATGTCAGTGATGATTTGCTCTTTTGCAGTCACAGCTAGATGCTGAAAATGGTAAATGTCATAATCTGATCTCATTCCATTCTCATATGCCCAGGCTCCTCTGGAACTGAGCTAGGGATTCCATGTAAATCATATACATCTGTACAGAGCTTGGACTCCACAACAACTGGGTTTTTTTAAATACTCCACGTTTCCATTCAAGTGAAAAAGGATTTACACTGAAAACATTTTCAGTGCTGTCAGTCTCCAAGTAACATACTGCCTTGGTTTCACTGAGATAGACTCATAGGCCAACAGCTGTATATAGGCTGTTAGCAGTTTTGAGTCATCCAGAACAGCTGACCCAAGTTGCCTCTCATCCTTTTTCTTCTCATTCTCCTTCTCTCAAGGGTTTCCATCCGTCTAGGGTCTTGCCTACCATTGTAATCCCAAGGACTGCTTTTTCATTTATTGTGCTAGCTGTGCATTCACTGGGCTGAGTATAACATTTTATACTTTATATTGGCAGTAATCGACCCATGGGTCTCCTTTTCCCAATCCCTCTTCTTGGCTGGGCAATGAGTCATCAAGTGATAGAACAAGGGCTATAGTTTAGCCCTGGATACAGGCTGAATGTAGGTAGACACATATTTTCAGAAGTAACAGATTGAAAAAAAAAGGGCAATTAATTATTTCTGTTTACACAAGAGGGTCATAGAAATTCATATGCTATCCCAGAGATTGGCCAGAAGTATACATCTATGGAACAGGCTTGTATGCATGAAAATTCATGAGTGTATTTACTCAAACTGAGACCACATGACCTACCAGTGACTGAATACAAGTACTCAAAGGCTATAGTACTAAGAGAAGGAAAACTGTACTTAACACAGCTAAGCATCTATAACAATTTACAAAATAATAAATTAAGAATAGGCTTGTTGGGGTCCTCAGCATACCTCCAGGGTGAGGTATGTGCTCACAAGAGCATACAGTGTGGTGGAACGCTTTTCTGCCAGGCTTGCCCAGGGTCTCATCCATGCCCCCATCCTCAACATACCATCAGCCAAGAAAGCCTACTTCCTCACCAGCTGTGTGCCCTCAGCTACAACGAACCATCCCAGAAAAGCCAAGTAAATGCTGAAGCATCAACTTGTTCTTCAGGACCTGGTTTTTAGGGGACTGGAAAACAAACAGGGAGAAGAAGAGGCATCCACAGGGAGTACAAAGTACGTTTGTTAGGTTTATTTCTCAACATCAGAAATTTAAAGAATCAGTAAATTTTGTTAATTGGCAATAAATTAAATCAAGTCAAATTCCCCAGCTTGAAACTTTTTTTTTTTTGGGGGGGGGAGGGGGTAGGGCGGGTTATGACAATTGGCCACCTTCCCCTTCCTGTTTTTATAATGCAAACAGGTTGCTGACCTTTGAGTTCCTTTGCCAAGAGTTGGAGATGACCTCCCTGGAAACAGCTTAATGACAGAAGTTTGACAGGTTAGTGATATTTTGTATGAAAGATCATCCCCTTAATCTCATTTTGCATTTGCCACTACTTCTTTTACTTTTTCACCTCCAGGTCTTATATTGAAAGAATTTATAGAAAGGGTAAATCATTAACCTTTTCAATAAGAATATATGTTGGAAATGTAAATTATTAGCAAATTATTAGTGTTACTCTTAGTTGACACATAATATAAATTCTAAGAGTATCTTGGTTAAAACTCCATCATAATTCTTTATAAAATTTAATAAAATAGTCAATCAAGGAGAATTTGTGAATAAATTTGCTGACAATCTGAACTTCTTTTGAGAAATATTTGCATAAGAAACTAAGAAAACTATGGTGTTTCATGTCATGGGAGAACATCTCATCTCTCTAAAGCCAGTCTGTACCATCAAAGACTGAAAATAATAATGTTAGTCATGAAGTAACTTGGAGGAACTAGGAAATGGTGGAAAATGGAAGAGATACCACTTTTTATCGGTACTTCAGTTTTCTAAGTTGATAGAACACATCTACCAGCCTAAGCAAGAAATAGACACTAAGAAACCATGAAAGAGAGAGAGAGATCATGTTAATTATTAATATTAAAGGAAACACATTAAGGGTTAAACAAGAAGTGATATTCTGGTGGACATTTTGTCTACAGGAAAAAGGATAAGACTGAATGGACTAAAAGACTAAATATATGAAATGAAAAGATAAAGTTTCATAATTTAAGGGAAAAATTTTGGAAGACCTTTGTAGCCATTAACAGAAGGCCTCTGAAGTTGGATCTTTACTCATTTACAGGTCAATCAGACTCAAAAAGAGTTAATTAGTTCATTGCTCAGGAACACACCATGTCTATAAAAGAAAGTACAACACAGACAAACATTGACAAGTCAAGATGATTTGTAGTCTAAATAATGACCTTCATTTCAATTGAAACCCATTTTAGAAGTTATTTTGTTTCTTCTTTATATTGTTATTACAAGGCAACAGACTAGAAGCTAGAAATATACAAAGCCACCCTATGTTAAAACTGGTTGTGCTTTGAAAAACACAGAAAGACTGGAAGACAGAAAACCTGACCATCTACCATCTAGCAAGAAAACTGATAAGGGTAATTCCACATTATTGTGTCCAGAAACCCAGCTTAAACTACACATTTTATTCATATGATTAATTATCTTGAATAAATTTCAGCTCTGGAGAACTTAGGTTCTAATTCAAAGAAGGGAAAACCCCCTTGAATTTATCCATCTGTGTATAAGATACTTCAGCATTCATAAAAAAATATTCTTTCTTTCATTATTTGTCTTAAAAGAGAATTCAACTAAGTACAACTTCAGTAGTGGAAACAAATGATCAGAACTAGAAAGTACCCAGACAGCATTATTGCCTGCTGCACTATATACAAATTGCTTTTTCCCCTAAGAAGGAAAGGATGAAAGGTAGGGAAGAAGGTAGGGAATGAACAGATATAAGGAAGAAGGGGAGTGGAGGTGAGAGAGATGAACAAAAAAACAAATCAAATAAAAAATAACAAAAAACCCAAACACATACAAAAAAATAAAAACAAACAGAAAACCACACACACAAAACCCAAACGAAAACAAAACATTCAAAAGAAAGACCAAGCTATGTAGAGCTCTGGGGTTTTTTTAAATCTCATAATACTAGGTGACTTTTACCTGCAGAAAGACTAGCAGTCTTCAGCAGAGTATTTTAATTAGTTTTCATATATTCCTAACTCTCATCATTCAGGGTTATGTATTTAAATTAGAATTATCCTTTTTGTACATCTAGTGTCATAGTGGAAAGTGTAAAACGGAATTTGACAAGGTTAAACTTACCATAGGGGTATTTTTTGCCAATAAATGTACCTTCTCTTCCTAAAAAAACATACTATTAGGACCTCAGATTCTACATGAATACTTATTTCTACAAAGAAATATGAAAGACCAGTATGACTGTTACACAACAAGTTGCAGGAAAACTCAAAGCTTGTGGGAGTCTCTAATGACACATACAGGCTGTTATTCCTTAAAAGTACCAGCCTGAAGTCAAAGTTGCATCTTTCAATGCCTTACCTGCTACTCTTTCTCAACTATGCTCTTTTGCCGCACACTCATACCCCAGTAAAAAGGCTACCAAACATGAGGATAATTTAACCTTGGCTTGCAAGATAGATTTGGACAGCAATCAGATATTGGCAAGACAAGAGAGGCTTTTGTGAATTCTGAAATTTAAAGTGTGTTTTGCAGTAATTTTAATTATTTCTTTTAGGCAGAAGAGACCAAAGTAAAGCAAAATTGAAAGCAGTTGAAGATAAACATTCTGACAGAAATAGATGAGTTCCAGTGGCACAGCATTATGACAAGACGGTCCCATCATGCAAACACAGGAAATCAATGAGACCACAGTCCCATTGCACACAGAATCTTCCTGGGTTCTCACTTTAACTGATACTCGGACATAATCCATTTTGCTGATCAAAGACCTGATTTTTCCATATAATTTTACATCCTCAACTGAAATTAAGTTTACTAAGATGCAGTCTTCACATTGAAGATTTTATGATGTAAATAAGCAAGACAGCCACACCGTGAAAAATTGAATGGAAATGAGTTATCAAGCCTCTAAATCAAAAGTGAGAGACAGAGATGGCACTGAAACCCAAGCTTTCTGAGCATGCTTACTGTGATTTACCCATTGAACTGTGCTGTATAAAAGCAGCACTAAGCACAAGGCCTTCTGGTATTTAAATGATACCTTACAAGAGGAAACATTTTAAAACTTCATCTCTAAAACATCAGTAAAAACATACATACTCTTGCAATTATATATATATATACACACACAGGTACTCCCTCAAAATGCTTTGGTCATCAAAGAAAAATCATTAATGGATCATCAAAGAAAAATTGTATCACAGACAGGGTTTTGCCAAACACAAGCAGTCACAATAATAGAATAAAAACTGAGTTTTATTAAATAGGGGGTTTATCTTGATATTTTTGAGCAATATTTTTTCTGTGCTGATGCCATTACTGTAAGCAGATGCAGCTCTAGTGAGTTTGACAGACCTATCATTTTTTTTAATGAGAAGTAAACTACAAACAAATCTAATTGCAGGGAATCAAGAAAGGATTCTTATGATGTAAACTGCGAGTGACAGGTTGTCTTTTAAACATTTATCAAATCTGTGTACCTATGAATGAATATATCCTTTAGATAAAGATGAAGTCCCTCTACTCTGCCCTGGTTAAGACCCCACTTGGAGTACTGCATCCCGTTCAGGAGTCCCGTGTACAGAAATGACATGGACCTGTTGGAGCAGGTCCAGAGGACAGCCACAAAAATTGTCAGAGGGCTGGAACACCTCTCCCAAGAAGCAAGATAGAAAGAGTTGGGTTTGTTCAGCCTGGAGAAGTGAAAGCTCTGGGAAGACCTTATTGCAGTCTATCAGTACTTAAAAGGAGCCTATAAGAAATATGGGGACAGTCTTTTTAGTAGGGCCTGTATCTGTAGGAAAAAGGTTGATGATTTCATACTGGAAGAGCATTCATCAGACTAGATATAAGAAAAAGATTTAATTAAATAATGGTTTAAAACTTGTTCAGGCAGAGCAGTTTTGTAAAGGTATTCCCCCACTCTCCAGTGCTGCAATAAAACATACCTGCTTTATATGCTTTCGCGGGTTGTAAAGTTTGTTTCCACATGTCAGATGAACTCAATAAGGGGATGATTCAACTCATATTAACCTACTGATGAGCACAATAATACTTGCACAAATTTGTTTTATATGCAGGAACTGATGTGGCATCCCTATTTTGCATAGTTCCCTCCACTGTTAAGAAAAGATTCTAAGAAATTAAATAATTCTAAGTATGCTCTATTCTTGTAGTAGTCTTAGATCACCATTGCCTTCTCCTGTCATGCTACTCATTGTATGGATAAATAAATAAACTCAGTATTTTTATCACTCTTTTAAACTGTTGCACGGATAAAGAAGAATTTCTATACTTTATTGTAATACAGACTGCAGCAAAAGAAAGAAAATGATATAGTCATTATTATTAATTTAACAAAACCAAGTGGTTTCTGGCATTAAATTAAGTAACCTGATATTGAAGAAAAATATATGGCATAGGATTCTGAGACTGTGCTGCCAAATAAATAGTACAAAAATTTGCAGGTTTATATTTTATGCTATTTGCATACCCATAATACTCACAATTTAAGAACAGTATATTTTAAAATTGTGTAAGTTTCTGTTGAGGTCTTTAGGTTTGTTTGGTTTTGTAAATGTGTTTTACAAAGCCTATAATCACTTAAATATTGCAGTTTAGTGCAACTACCATGTGATACCACAGAGGAAAGCTGAAGAACTTCAGAACTTAAATCCTTCTTACTGAGTTACTTGCCCTTGATATCTAGTCTTTACAGCTTCAAATGCACTAAAAAAAGTTTATAAAGAAAGCAGCTAAACAGTAAGACAGTATACAGGGAGCATGAGTTAAAGGAAGTAAATTAAAGGAGGGGATAACAGAACTGTCAGACTGTGGTTTATTCTCCAAAGGTCCCATTTTTAAAGTCACTGAGTATTTTCTACAACAATTAAAATAACAGAAATTGTAAATATTCAACAGTTGCAGAGACAAATATACAAATGACATAACTGTCTCATAATATCTTTGACTGCTTCTGTTTCCCATTTTAAGATGCCATTAAGGTGTATTCAACAACTACTACTATCCTAAAAAGAGAAAGAAAGCAAAACCAGGTTTTGCAGTCAAGTCACAGTTCTCTGTGTTAGGAACACCTGCAGTAGCCTGTTTCATCACTGGACACTGAAAGGTATATGAGTTGTGCAAAGAAAGGGGCAAGGGATGTGTAAGGGGAGCATTATAGTTCCAATGGAATTCCAGGACAAAATGCATTCATATAAAATGTATAGAACAAAACATGAAAACAACCTGAAGGTAAGAACATATTTGTTGATGCTGGAAGGTAGAAGCAGGTAGCAGGTATTCTTCTTGTACTGCCTCTGAGCTACTGTGTTACTGTCTCAGCTCCTGCTTCTCAGATGCATCTACAAAACGAAACTTAGATATAGGATTGAGGTTTGGAGGGTTACACAGCTGAAATTTAATTTAAACCACCAGATTTTCTTGTGAGGAATACTAGCCTCCCTCAAAAGCACTTAATGTAATATTAAAAGCTCAGTTTAGATTATTTGCTCCATGTTGTCCATCTGTTTTATTATCCTAAACCCGAGTGTTCAAAGAACTAAATCCTTAAAAGATATGTTGCATTTAACTGTCATTTAAAAAAATAAATAAAAATAATTTTTAAAAAAATAAAACTGATAAAACTTCTCTTTTGGCAGAAACACAAAGCTTCTGAAGCTCCAGAAGGATTTCTTCAAGGAGAGCTGGATGAGTTATTTATAACTCACAATATATTGTCCTTTTTCCCTATTAACTTATCATAATATCCACAGTAATTTTAACTAGCAATTGCCTGAAAAACAAATTATGGCTTGTGGATCATCAACAAAAGAAACACTGCAAATATGCATTATGTTTATTGCATATGCTTAGTACATCACAAGATGACATTTTTATTTTCTCTTTGGATAACTTACGTTTTCTAATTAAAAGCATAGCTTATCAAGGAGATTTGTAGTTCTTGAATAAAAAGAATAATTAAAGAAATGAAATGAGAGAAGCTTCATTGACTTTAGTAGGTTTTTAATACACAATGGTTACATACATCTATGTGTTTTGAGAATTGCATATCATACTGCAAGGAAAGTATGTTAACCAGATGTCTGATGTTCTCTCACAAATGTTAATCATAGAATCATAGAATGTTAGGGGCTGGAAAGGACCTAGAAAGGTCATCAAGTCCAGCCCCCCTGCCAAAGCAGAACACCTGGGTGAGGTCACACAGGAACGAGTCCAGGCAGGTCTTGAATGTCTCCAGAACAGGAGACTCCACAACCCCCCTGGGCAGCCTATTCCAGTGTTCTGTCACCCCTATTGTGAAGAAGTTTTTCCTCACATTAACACTAAACCTCCTATGCTCTAACTTGCTCCCATTGCCCCTTGTTCTAACATTGGATGACATTGAGAAGAGCCTGGCTCCTTCTTCCTGACACTGGCCCTTAACATTCATAGACATTGATGAGCTCCTCCTCAGTCTCCTCTTCTCCAGGCTAAAGAGACCCAGCTCTCTCCATCTGTTCTCATAGGGTAGATGCTCCACTCCTTTGATCATCTTGGTGGCCCTGCACTGGACTCTCTCCAGTAGTTCCCTGTCCTTCTTGAACTGGGGAGTCCAGAACTGGACAGAGTTCTTCAGGTGGGGCCTCCCAAGAGTAGAGCAGAGGGGAAGGATAACCTCCCTCGACCAGCTGGCCATGCTTTTCTTAATGCACCCCAGGACTCAATCCTTTTAGCCCTTCTCATATTCTCACTAAAAGTGGATAGTAAATAGTGGCTAGTGAATAGTGGATACTATTCTCCATACAGAGCAAAACATTCTTGACCTTCTGCTACACATAAAGATCTCATAGCAGCATTCTTTGATAGGCGGTAATCTCTTTGCATGTAAGTATATGCAAATTTGTTTGTTCTCTCTAACACATTAGTCCAAACTAGCTCTCTCTCCTGCTGCTGTTATGTGCTACAATCATTGACCAAGAACTTTAATCATTTTTTCTAATCACTGTATTTTTAAAGAGTTCAGGGCAGAATTTTTGTTCCTTATCTATAATATACCCTAAACATGGTGACAATTGTTTATAATCTGTATTTAGCATTCAGTTTGTGGGTTTTAAAACAAGACTGAAGTAATTGACATCTACATTATTCATTGTTACTGTTTTCTGTCTCCAGGGAAGTTAGTCATTATAAATATTTATGTACATGAAAATAGCAAGCAGAAGGAGCTACTGGGTTTAGCTGTAACTTTCTGAAATGGTCCAGTTGCCAGATTTCCCAGAGCACAGGGGACTGATTACCACAATAAAAATTCAGTTCCCACACATAGATGCTCTAGCCTTTCTGAAAGATTAGAATATTGCACAGCCAAGAAACATTTTTTAGAGTATTTATTCCCAACCTGCATTCATAAAGACTAGCTACTGCTGCAAATTTCATTTAAGAACATAAGAGACTCTCATTATTTCACAGAATCAGATCCCTGGTGAAAAAAAACAACTTGACTTAATGCTGTTAATTAAATGAACAATAATAACACTAAAATCTTCTAAACAAAATGGAAATTTCTGACAGAAATATATTCATGCCTGAAGATAACAGCAATTATTAGAAAGGTTATTGGGCTTCCAAGTTTACCGTTTTTATTCAAGAAAACAATGCTCTTCAAATTGTATCCTTTTTATTACACTACTGTCATGGTTTAGAGGCTTGTTCCCAACCTCAACTCACAGCAGTTAAAGAGAGGTTTCTGGGTTGGAAAGTGAAAACTAGAACTCCTTTAATAATAGTAACAAAAATGAATGAAATAGATATATAAACATATACAGGACCCAGATACTGAACCATCCCGGTGCCAGGTCCCAGTATCTCTCTGTCCCAGTATTAGCTCACGTGCGCAGCCCAGCAGGAGCCCACAGCACAAACATCCATTCCCCCAGCATCCAGCCCGACACAGGTCTCAGCAGAGAGAGACTCTCAGCACACTCCTCGTGGTCCCAGCACACTCCCAGAATTCCCTGGGGGGCATGATCCCTCCACAGATGCCTGGGCTTGGGATTCAGGAGTCTCAGGTTTCTTAAAGGGGCAGTCCAGTTTAGCAGGTAACCAAATAACCATGTACTTGGTCTGGAANAACCTCAACTCACAGCAGTTAAAGAGAGGTTTCTGGGTTGGAAAGTGAAAACTAGAACTCCTTTAATAATAGTAACAAAAATGAATGAAATAGATATATAAACATATACAGGACCCAGATACTGAACCATCCCGGTGCCAGGTCCCAGTATCTCTCTGTCCCAGTATTAGCTCACGTGCGCAGCCCAGCAGGAGCCCACAGCACAAACATCCATTCCCCCAGCATCCAGCCCGACACAGGTCTCAGCAGAGAGAGACTCTCAGCACACTCCTCGTGGTCCCAGCACACTCCCAGAATTCCCTGGGGGGCATGATCCCTCCACAGATGCCTGGGCTTGGGATTCAGGAGTCTCAGGTTTCTTAAAGGGGCAGTCCAGTTTAGCAGGTAACCAAATAACCATGTACTTGGTCTGGAATATCTTTTAGAAAATAAAGTCACTGAACAGAATTAATTCTGTTCTAAACCAAACCAGAATATTTTTACCCAAACCATAACACACTACCATCATGGACATGGAGGTATTCAAAATCCGTCTGGATGTGCTCCTGTGTGACCTGGTCTAGGGAATCCTGTTGTGCTGGGGGTTGGACTAGGTGATCTTTCGAGGTCCCTTCCAACTCTTAATATTCTGTGATTCTGTGATTCTGTGACATAGTTAATGACACAGAGGTAATAGATGCAAAACCCACTTAGATAAGGCTTTACTTTAAAGATTTGAAGAGACTTAAAAGACCAGACAAAATCCAGTTGGAAATACACTATAGTTACTTAGTACAAACAAAGAAGGAAAAAAACAAAAGCAAAGTTAATAGTTTGTTTAATAATGAAGTGCAGTACAAAAATACTTTGAGGGCACTTTCTCCTTGCTGTCCAGCCTTAAGCCTTAAACCTTAAGAAAATCTGTGCCTTCCACATAAAGAAGCACATCTGTAGTCCTTAGAAGAAAATTTCTGTAACTAAAAATAACAAGACTTTTTCTTCTTCTAAAGGCATGCAGAGAAACTGCAATATTACTAATACAAAGCAAAAAAGTTCTTTATAACTCACAGCTCTGAAGAAAGCACAGATTTTTTCACGATATTGTACATTTACCCTGACAAAGGGGGGAAATGTACAGCCTTAAACAATTTGGAGGAAAAAAACCAAAACGAACAAATAAAACCAAATACAAACAAATAAATAAACTCAAAACCAAAACACAGCAACTTTGGCTTTTGAATACTTTCCTTAGGATCCAGTTGTTAATCTGAGCTTCTAAAGTTCTCTTGATAGTGCAACAACCCCTTGGAGAAGCACCTAATCTGCTTAATAGATCTCACAGAATGGATGCTTTTAACAATTTACTATTTAAAATTTGTGCTAAGATTTCAAAATCAAGAAACTGCATATAATTTTATAGATTCAAGGAGTTTTCAAATTAGATATTTTAATTTTTTAGGTAAATAAATGAATACATTCTACCACAGGATGAAGGTGTAAGAGAAAGTTCCAATAAAGGAGAAATCATGAAGATGATATATGAGATGTGCTATTTTTAATAGGTTCCTGACTTTTCCAGCTTGAAAATACATAGCAGAACTGTCCCTTGCAGCAATGAATGAGCTCCAGAAAACTGACCAGGCTGGTTCCACCTTGCACCGGAACACCCAGGGAAGGATGACAAGGAACAGTTGCTGGGCAAGTGGGAACTGTAGCTGAGGATGGCAGTGAGGTCAGAACATCTGTGCCATCACCAAAAAGGAACAGACCTACTACATCCCAACAAGGAAAAGAGTGTGAGGCCAGGACAACAGCAGGGACAGCCAAGAGACCTGTGACCACCACACCAGCCCCAGCGAAAGGGCAGGTCTGAGAACAAACCAGGAAACCCAGCCAGTGGGCGAGGGTGAGGCTGGGAGCAAGCAGGCAAAGGATGAGGGCCTAAGCTGAAATGCATCTTCTCAGTGAATGCAGGGATGCTCCAGAGAGGTTCCCTGCAGGTTTTTTTTCCCCCCCTCCAGCTCTTTCCCCGGGGCACAGAGCTGCACCATGTCAATGGCAGTGAGCACTGGAAGCCAAGATCTGGGACAGGGGGAGGCTGTGCTCCAAGTTTAACCAGCACAGAGCCTGAGAGGCACAGGCAATCAGGAAAGCTGAGATTTTTTTTTTCTCTCAGAGTGATAATTTAATTGGTTTAGCAATTTTCCTGAAAAGAAATCCTAGAAATATATGCACAAGAACTTTTTGGTTTGAATACGACCTTACATGGCAAGACAGAAAAAGTGAGAAATCATAAGAAGAAATAGTTGACATTTTAATTTTAAAGTAGTCTTAATTTTTTATTTGATTGGGTTTTGTTCAGACAAATTAATCTTTTCAATTTATATAAATTTCCACAGATATAAAACAGGGTACTATGTGAAAGGGAGACAACCTACTCAATGCTCTAGCTGAAGGGGAAGCTTCAGTCATGAAATGAAAGTCAGAGACCTGAATCCACAGTAGTTCAACAGCTGCAGTGTCCATGGAACTTCTTTGGCTTTTAAGGTTATAATACTAAAATATGTTCAATAATAAAAATCTAGTTATACATATTCATAAGATTATAATATGTCTTTTTTCCTAACTGGCATTGACCTTACAAAGGATAAGGCAAACATGTTCTAAAAAAAATTATCATTCATACAAAGTTATACAGCACACACTGACTCTATGATTTCTTTGCAGTATATTCCACTAGGACTGATGAGATGAGTTTGATAAGAATAATCTTCCATGAAGCAAATATTATTAGAAAGTAAAATACAAATATAATGTGTTTTATTTAAGACGTTTTATCACCTGGTATTTTCATTTATATGCCTTCTAGTGTAGAGAATAAAAAGTGAAAAGAAATTACATAGAAATCTTAAAAGTAGAATGCATTAAATATCTTAAAGAAGATGTCTCAGATTTCAAGGAAATGTTCGGAGTATATAAGTAGATTAGATGTGACTGAGCAGACAACCAAGATTTTGGGAATTATTAATCATATATACGAAACTACAAAATTTAAACAACTGAAAATCATCTTGTTTACTTCTTGACTTTGGAGCATTGTAACAATATGCAAAATTGAACTGTCCTAAATACTGACAGAACTAGTTTCTATGATATTGAGGCTACATATTACAGATGTCTTTTAAAATTAGCTTATCTACTTTTTTAATAAGCTAACAACATTTTTCCTTTTTTGTTAATGTTTCTGATCATTTCTGCTTTGCAGGGAATATGCATAGTAAATACATCAATTTCTATGTCTTTATTTTTTGCAAGTCCCTCTGTGGTAAAAGTAGAAGCAGTAGCTGTAAATCATGACCATAGCAATAACATTATTTAATGGAATGGATAGGTAGTCAGCAAATTCCAATAAAAGAAAAATTAGAGTGGAAAAAAAGCCATGAAGGGTATTGCAGGAAGAAACTCCATCCCGGGTAATGTTCCTTCCTCCTGTAGAAGTCTGAGATTTTTTTCTTCATTTCAAGAGCGAGCAGGAAAGGAGCCATTTGGTCAACAGAGCAGGAAAATCTTGGCAACACAGGCGTGTTTCTCACAACAGGTTTATACCTCTATATCCTCTTTCCTACAATAAAATCAGTACTTACTGAGTAGTTGACTTAGAATTACTGTTGCAGCAATCAGCAGGAAAGATATGTTCAGTGCAGTACTACAGCAACAGATCATCCCAGGGGCAAGGCACTGGTTCAAAGCTCATTTTCCCTCTTCTATAAAGTGCAGTCTTATAGATGAGGTGGTGATATTTGACTTCAACAGAATCACAACAAGTTCAGCTTCTCATATTTTTCCTATGACACTTTCCGTCATGATAATGTTATCATCATGATTGCTTTCATACTTCTCCCTTGGTTTGGATTTTGTTTTAGGTTTCTTTTTTTTAGTGTTCATGTAAAGAAATTTGAAGCTTAGTTTTTCTAGATGGATTTTTTTCAGAGTAGGACCTACAGCTGCCTGATTTATTGAAGCAAAAGTATTTGGCTTTTAAAGTAAACAGAAAATGCTTAAATGTCAAGAAGCCATTTTCAAGACATTACTGAAGCACTAAAAACTGGTATAGCATGTGGATTAAAAGATTCTTATAATTTATGCAGCTATAGTTTGGAATTCTGACAATTGTTACTCCCAAAAGTACTTATTCTTTTTCTATGAATACAAGAAATCATTCCATNNNNTGAAGAGAAGAATTTCATTTGGAAGTGACTTGCAATTATCATCTAGTCCAACTGCCTGATCATTTAAGGCTGACAGAAAGTTAAAGCAAATTATGAAGGTCATTATCCAAATGCCTTTAAACATGACATGCTTATGGTATTGACCACCTGGCTACGAAGCCTATTCCAGTACTTTAACACCCTCTCACCTCCTGTACAGCTTGAACCATCCTACTGCAGACTTGAACCATTCCGACATTATCTAATCATTGGATACCACAGAGAAGGCATCAGCAAATGATCTCAGTAAAAGATGAAAAACAACCCACATTTGAAATAATTAAACTGTAAGTAACAACTCTGCTTAACTATACAAGAAAACTAAGAGAAATATAAAAATAATGGTTTTTAACAATTTTAAAAGTACTTTTTGTTTATAACCCTTTTCTAAATTGTGAATATTTTAGATTAATTTACTCTCAATTTTCATTATAGCTCTATCTTCTGTTTTTCATGGATTTCCCACAGTTGCTACCACTATGTCAAAGGAATTCTGAGAGAACAGCTGCTGCTTATACCTCTCTAGAGACCAGAAAAAATTCTTTCCTATGTTATTCAATTTGTGCAGGTAAAGCTACAGCTACATGGCTCTAACAACTGTTCAACACCACAGATTTTCCCTACCCAAAGACTATTTACTTGCTTGGTTAAACTTGTGTTATGGTTTGGGTTAGAACAGAATTAATTCTGTTCAGTGACTGTATTTTCTAAAAGGTATTCCTTTACCATGTACATGATTATTCAGTTACCTGCTAAGCTGGACTGCCCCTTTAAGAAACCTGAAACTCCTGAATCCCAAGGTCCCCCCCCTCAATGGGGAAGCCAGGGGAATTCTGGGAGTGTGCTGGAACCAAACTCTCTCTCTCTGCTGGGACCTGTGCCATGCGAGTCTGCTGTGCTGCGAGCCTGTCTCTGCTGGGACCACGAGGAGTTTGAAACTGGGAGCTGGCACTGGGATGGTTCAGTATTTGGGTCCTGTATATATTTATATGCATTTCATTTATATTTGTTGTTATTGTTAAAGCTGTTTTTAGTTTTTAACTTCCAATCTAGAAGTCTTCCTCTTTCCTGCCATGGGGGGGAATAAGCCTCTAACCACAACAACTTGCTGTACTACCCATTCCATTGCTTAAATTGGACAGTTATATTTGATGATTTGTGCAAAGTTAGTAACAATTCATTGTTGTACAATTAATCTATGTTGATTTATCCAGCAAAAGAAATTTAAGATGTTTCCACTAGCTTCTGAAATTTTACCAAAAAAACAGTACCCAGTCACAGGAAATCCAGAAAGCATATTAGTTAGTAGGGAGCTTGATTTCTAAGGTATAGTTCTATTTATGTGAATTTAGATGCTTCTAAGACTTGAAAACTGCAGGGGCATGGCAAGAATCTCACTTCTCTGTCACAGAAGAAACTAAATTATATTTTTTCAAAAATATTAATTCAGTGTAGAAATGAAAAATACAACTGAACAGTTCATCCTGTCACCCAGGTGTCTATTCTGATGTATCTCTAGAAGGAGATGTACTTACCTAGACAAAAAAAGTTCTCTGGCCTTTAAGTTCATCACACCTTGATGCTGCACCAAAAATACTTGTATATTTGACTATATCCAATTAAGAACAGTGGCATTCAGATCTTCATTTTGCCTTTTCAGGCCAGTTTTGAAGGACTTAAGTGATTTTTTTCTATTATTTTGATTACAATTGCAGAATACAGAATTAATATCAAGTTTAATGAGGACTTATTTCTTACCTTAGAATGTTGCATGGTTGGTTGGTTGCATGGTTGGCAGGCAGGCTGATTTGGGGTTTTTTTCTGACTGCTGCTGTTTTTTAGTTAAATAAAGAACAATCCATCAATGTGTCTTCAGAAACATGTGACTGGAGATGTTGTTGATTCTTAAGTCTGAAAGGAAATGGTATTCCCAAAGCAGTACATAAACAGAAAAATAACCAATGTTTTTTGTCAGCAAGGCTTTACATTCATTTCCAGCGTCACAGAAAACAGTATTAAACTAAGATATTGCCAGAAATATTAAAGTCACTGACCTTTGTTAATGGGAATGAAGAGTCTATATCGATATTCTCCTGCTATATGATATTGCTTGTCTTTGACTTTAATTACACATCTAGTTTGCAAATCCAAAGGGAGAAGGTTTATTTACTCAGCTTGGACTCCTGTTCTTTAGCACCGTATATTTACAATGCCATATAAACGATTTATAAGAAGACAGCTATCTTTACTGAGACATCCTTGACTAACCTCACAAATTTCTTCATCTACAAGTAGGCATCATCAAGAATTTATGTGATTCACTGGCATTAGTAAAGCACCTGTAAGAGTTACAAGCTTTTCCACACAACTGTACAGGATAAAGCTAATTCAATAAAAATGCAGGATCCTAGCAGTTGGGTGACAAGTTGAAAAAAACTTCCTGTTTGGCCTTGATCCAAGCACCAATTCCACATGTTTGCATTGCTGGATATGGTAATGCCACAGGTGCAGTGTGGTCCACAGGCACTTGGTTACAAAAGCAGCATCTTTCTCTTGACTCATGGCCAACGGATTTGCCCAACATTAGTCACCTGCGAAGGATAATGTTTGCTACCCAGAACCAAGCACAATGTTTCTGGCTCATTTCACTAACAGAAAGTACACTTTTCCCCTGGTGATAAGGAGTGAGATAATCTAAGTGTTTTTTGTTTGTACGTCATCCAAACACCTCATAGTTTTGTTTGCTTCAGCAAAGCACATTTCAAAATAAAATCTGACTTACAGAAAAAAATTTTTTGTCATTATTGTCTAAAATGTTAGTGCAGCAAGGGCTTAAATATCAAAAAAGTAAGCAGCATTTTCAACTTCATGTTGCTCAATTACTGAAGTACTTGACAGTCACTTTTAAAAACAAACATCACCAAAAATGTTCCTCTGTGAGTTTATTATATTATTCTTCTGTATCAGATTCTAAGGCTCTATGATTTCAGCAAAATTAATAAAGAGGTGAAAATAGTTTAAAAGATCTTTAACATTTTAAACCACAAAATGTTCTAAACTTAGTTTAATGGTATGCAGGGTATTGACTCTTAAAAATTGAAAGTACTATTAAAACTGGTTTACTACATCAGGATTTTATTTTTTCAGGATAAATTTATTTTTATGTTAGATTATAATCGTATTCTGATGAACACAGGTACCACTGACACCATAAATAAAGATAAATAATGACTTACACACCATACAAACATGTTAAAGATCCGGGTTTGAATGCATGTATTTATATATATATATATATATATATATATATCATGTTTAAATATATTAAACAAAAAACATCTCAAAAATACAGGTCCATATATTTAGGCTTCCTTGACAAAATGATTTTGAAATCAATATTCTGAATTTCCCCACAAAAATAATTGTATCTAATATAGTCTCTTTACCCGTAGGAATTGAGAAATCTCAGATATAGTCCTATGAACTAACTCTGATGTAAGGAAATAATAGAAAAGTAAATGTCTGGGTTTATCAGATGGTCCTCTAAGAAACACATGTGGATTGCTCCACAACCCATGATAAGTCACTGTCATGTGCTTATATATCATATATGGAGTATCAGGAAAATAATTTCAACAAACGGGTGATCATGTCTTCACCGCTTTGCTGGTTTAGGTTAGAACAGAACTAATTCTGTTCAGTGACTTTACTTTACTTTACTTCTAGCAGTGATAAGACCTAATGTTTACACAGAATCACAGAATCACAGAATCATTAAGGTTGGAAAGGACCCACAAGATCATCTAGTCCAACCGATAGCCCTACACTACTCTTACCCCTAAATCATCCCCTGAAGAAACACATCTATCCTCTTCTTAAATACCTCCAGGGATGGGGACTCCACCACCTCCCTGGGCAGCCTATTCCAATATCTAACCACTCTTTCAGTAAAGAAATTCTTCCTAATATCTAATCTAAACCTACCCTGGCTCAGCTTAAGCCCATTCCCTCTAGTCCTGTCACTAGTCACAAGGGAGAAGAGGCCAACACCCGCCTCCCTAGAATGGCCTTTCAAGTAGCTGAAGAGAGCGATAAGGTCTCCCCTCAGCCTCCTCTTCTCCAGGCTAAACAACCCCAGCTCCCTAAGCCTCTCCTCATAAAGCCTGTTTTCCAGACCCCTGATCAGACTACTTGCCCTTCTCTGCACCCTCTCTAGTACCTCAATGTCCTTCCTAAACTGCGGTGCCCAAAACTGCACACAGTACTCAAGGTGTGGCCTCACCAGTGACGAGCAGAGGGGCAAGATCACCTCCCTGCTCCTGCTGGTCACACTATTCCTGATACAAGCCAGGATGCCATTGGCCTTCTTAGCCACCTGGGCACACTGCTGGCTCATGTTCAGCCGGCTGTCAATCAGCACCCCCAGGTCCTTCTCTGCTGGGGAGCTCTCCAGCCACTCCTTCCCGAGCTTATAGCGCTGCTGGGGGTTGTTACGCCCAAAATGCAGGACTTTGCATTTAGCCTTATTAAAACTCATCCCATTGGTTAGATTTACTACCAGGCGTTGGTATGCAAAACAAGGTCACTGCTAAATCTTGTGTCTTACATTGTGGGGTGTAGACTAAAGGCTGCACCTACTGGGAGGAGCAGACAGGACAGGTGACCCTAAACTGATCAATGAAGTATTCCATTCCATATAGGACATTTTTTATATAAAACTGAGGGTCAATTCTTTCTTCTTCTGTCTTCTTCTTTTAATCTTCTTCAATGGTCAGCATCTGAGGACTCTGTCTGTTCTGCCCTCAGTCGTGATCCATAGGTTCCTACATCCAGCATCAGGTTCCAGCCCCTAAGCCTGGTTCCCATCTGCTGCTGAAGCCTTCTGATGCAGTATCAGTGGGGACAGCGACATGGTTACCATCAAGGGGGGGTTAGTTTGGTACTGGTTTTGTACATATTTGTATATATTTCATTTATCATTATTATCATTAAAGTAGTTTTAGTTTTCTTTTCCAATCCACAAGTCTCTCTATCTCTCTTATTCCCCTTCTCTTCCCCCAGAGTGGGAAGAAAAGGCAGTATTGGAGATAGTCTGTCATGGGGTTGGTGGTTGGCCCAGCCCTGACCCTCGACAACCACCTAAAGCTCTTAGTACCAAACAGAAAATGTGGTTTCTTTGTGATGTTCTGGACCACTAATCAACTTTGAGTAGACAAGTGAGTACTCCAGGATTTAAAAGACATTTTTAATATTTACTGTAGCTATTGGAAGTCAACAAACAGCTACATGAATAGAGGGATGAATGAGACAGTAATGTCTCGTAAGAGATATAAGTAATATATTTCCAGAACATACTGGTGCAAATATGAGCATAAGAAATGGGGGTTTTCCCCAGACAATAGAAAAGATTCTTTATCATATCCCCACTTTAGAAGAAATTTGCCTGAAAAAATGAATACCAGTTGTTAGTGTTAGTACACCATCTTGTGGATAACTGATGTAATTGGGAGCATTGCTGACACAGCTAGCACAGTGTCGAGTTGCTGGAAGCAACATGATCACTTCTTATTCATACATTGCTTAGAGTCACAGCAACTCTGTTTTATAAGCTTCATGACTTGTTTCCCAATCTGTTTGTGAAGAATGAAATCTTTGAATGCAAAAGAAGACAAAAGTATATATGATAAAGATACCAATGCTAAAGAATTAGTTGTTGTTAATTACTTCTCTTAGCACACACTTTAAACAGTATGTTTGAAAGAAATCAAAGCTACTGAGCACTTAGCCATACTAGAGTAATAGCACCAGATATAGCAAACTACTTATCTAATCTGCTATAAATATAAACTCATGGTCCAGTAAGTTTACCAGTGGCCCTGTGGGTTGCTCTTGGGTGCAGATCAATGTTAGAAAGTAGATGTTAGCTTTGAGAACACCTGTTGCTCGTCGGTATCAAAGATGTTAAATAGTTCTATGCATAGCTTAGACATTAAATAATCTGTAGTACTTCCAAAGCATTATTCATAACAATTTCAGTCTTATTGGCAATGGAAAAAATAAGTAGCCTAAGTAGATAAGGTAACATTCTACAATTTTCATATTCTTCAATTTTTTACATCTATGATTAATTGATCCCTTTCTTTACAATTGTAAGGTATAGGCATTAGAAGGTGATTCCATTTGATTTTAATTTATTTAAGCCAGTTTCTCTGGCAAGGGCTACCAATGGAGACAATGAGAAAGCTTAGCCTGCACGTGCCAAAATGAAGGTCTTTAACTTTTTCAATCATACGGTTTTTTAGTGCATCAAGATACATGAATGTTCATTCTCCATGACAAACTTTTTCTTAATTAAGAGAGTGAAGCAGTGTAATAGACTGCTTTGAGAGTCTGTGCAGTCAATACAAAGCTAGAACTATGCAAGATGAACCTGAAATGGTGTAAAGGCTATTATCAGCATGACTTAGCAATACGTATGTTCAGAACAGCTACACAGTCCAGAACAGTGAAGAGCATAAATTTGACTTAATTCTTGTGTGCACAGCCTTTCTTGCCTACCCTTTATTCTACAGAGAAGCACAAAGAACTTGAGAAGGTGATTCCAGGTCCCCGTGTTGTGATTATCTGCCATGATCAATATATACACTTGGCTTGCTTGAGCACCCATAGCCTCTCTGTTATTGAAAGCAATGCACATGAAATAGTAGAAACAACATAGAAAATAAGATAAATTGTTTCATATATCCACTGAAATTTGTGTAAAGCAAAATCTTCTGAACTAAATATTCCTCTAAAAATGCCTCTCTATCAGCCCTATAGTATATATATTTTAGAGAGCTGCTTCCTTTAACTTGGAGTGCTTCCCTTACATTTTCTGCTGTTACTTCTGCCTAAAATGAAGATTGATCAAAAGTGTCAACCAGAAGGAATAAAAAAATATAAAACAACAAGAATCAATACTTACAACTTCTGTCTCGATAGATTCATGTTGCTTGTGTATTTTATCATCTACAAATACAGATACATCAACTGATATTTATTATGTAATACAATAACTTGACACATTATGATACAAGTGCATTGAGCTTAGTGTCCTTTGCTACATTCTGTAACATTACAAAAAAGTTTAGTAGGTTTGGGGTTTTTTTTTCCTTTAGTGTATTATTATTTACACCTGAGTTATCTCTGGAAGCTATATTGTTTGCCACTGTATTTTTATGAGGAACTCTAATATGCATATTTAATATAACAATAGAGAAAGAACAGACACGGGGGTGTTATATCTGTGAATGATGTCCAACTAGGCAAGGAATCAATCAGAACAATTACTTGAATTGTTTGGAAAACAGCACAAACATGTATATAGTTATAGTATTATGTAGCTAAGTGTAGAATAATCACAGCTCTTACAAAAAGGAATTAAAACCTAAGTAGTGCACCAAAATAGAAAAAATTCTGAAGAGAATAATGATATTATAATGTCACTTAATACAGTTTAAACAGCCAGAATTAAGGATAAAGTGGTGAAAGCACAGAAAAACAACCAGAGCACATTCAACTGAATATATTTGAATTCAGCAAACATAACATAATGAATAAAGTAACAAAGCTGAGATTCAGTAGTTTAGGGTCATTTTCCTACATATACTCTGTGCTCTCTTGTATATTTATCCCATACAACTTAAAGCAAATGGAAGGTTGCATCAAAATGTTACTTCATATCTTGCTGACATTTAATCAACTTTATTTCCCAGTTAGAAGAAATTAAGACTAGGACAAAATATAAAAAAATAATGTCTTTAGAACAGTTGCAAACTACTTAAAGCTGTTCCAACTGGTTGGCCAAACAGAAATACAGACAAAATTTTCAGATCCTTGTTTTTGTATTTTTTTCTGACAGAACAAATACAAAAGTTTATTTGATCAAATTAATATTTTTAGCTTCCCCCTTTCCTCTTTCATGAAAAAATTAGGTGTGAACTCTGACTGTCATATTATTATATAGCTGTTTGCAATTTGTGCAACGAAACTCCAAAATCAGAGATGAAACACTTTACTTTAAAAATTTCCAAAAGATATTCCAAGATTCATTCTGCTGATTTCACTTCTTTGTAATGACTTTAATCCTCTTATTCTACTTATGTTCATAAGTGTATATGTACCATTATCTGTTCATGATTTTCCAAAGTGTCTTCTGGGTAAAGCCATCATAATCCTGTTTTACAGCTTTGTACATTTTGCATTTTCTGGACTTATTTTGTGCTGACATTTTCTGGACCTGGCAAGGACTGTCCCATATAATACCCTTGGGAGAAGGTGGGATCATTTTAAACATTCCTTGAGAAGACCTGACAGAGTTTAACAGATTATCTACTTACTGATTCTGTCTCTTCATGATGCTTGGACTGTGCAAGCCTTCATGTACTAAGCAGCTGGGCATGACCAGTCCTGTAATGAGTCCACCTGCAATAAGGCGATGAGACAGGTACAGATGAAAAGAGTGCATGGGCTGGATAACAGATGGCAAAAGAAAGCCCACTGAATCATATCATCCTCCAGAGTGTGAAGGGAAACCAGAACCCCTAAGGTTCACTGTTCCTCTTCAATAAGGATACATTTATGGAAACACTGGCTAAATACACTGAACTGTCTCTGCAGCAGCTCCACATTTAAATGATGAAGTACAGTGGAAATCGTTTCTTTTGTTAACTCAGGTGTTGAAGTCTGTTCTCATTCTTCTACCAAATGATGCTGATGTCAGTGTGACAACGTGCTATTGAATTTCTATTTCCTTCTTTCACATTAAATTAACAATGTCCTGGTTTGGGTTAGAATTTCCTGGTTTGGGTTAGAACAGAATTAATTTTGTTTAGTGATTTTATTTTCTAAAAAGTATTCCATCCCATATACATCATACTCAGTATCAGTCCCCCCCCACACACACACCTCTCTAGAGCTACCTGCTGCTAACCTTCCCCTTTAAGACCTGAAATTCCTGAATCTTAAGTTTGGACCCTTCCCCCAGGGGAAAACAGAAATCTGGAGGTTTGGGGGTTGGTGCGAGTAGCTGAACACGTGAAGCTGTTTGGACTCAGACTGAGAGCTGGGAGCTGAGAGCGTGGCTGCCTTGAGGTGTGTTCAGCTGAGAGCTGGTACGGGAGATCCTGGAACAGGATGTTTTGCTGCAGCTACTGTGGTGATGCAGTTATCATAAAAAGGGGGGCTGGGGTTCTGTATTTGGGTCCTGTATATATTTATATATGTTCCATTTAACATTGCTATTATTATTAGAGTAGTTTTAGTTTTACTTTCCAAACCAGAAGTCTCTCTCTGCCTTTATTATTCCCTATCTCTTCCGGTTGGGGGGGAAAGAGGGTAATAAGGAGCGTCTGCTGTGGGTTTGTGGTGGGCTCAGCCTCTACCCACAACAAACAGTTACAATTCAAGAGTTCAAGAAAAAAGAATTAATCTGCAAAAGTCCAGAGAAGGGCTAAGAGAATGATCAGAGGACTGGAGCACCTCTCCTGTGAGGACAGACAGAGAGTTGGGATTGTTCAGTCTGAAGAAGAGAAGGCTCCAAGAAGACCTTATTGTGGCCTTTTGGTATCTGAAGGGGGCCTACAAGAAAACTGGTGAGGGACTTTTTAGGAGGTCACATAGTGATAGAACCAGGGGAGATGACTGCAAGCTAGAGGAGGGTAGATTTAGATTAGACATTAGGAGGAAGTTCTTTACTGTGGTGAGACAGTGGAACAGGTTGCCCAGAGAGGTTGTGGAAGCCTCACCCCTGGAAGCTTTTAAGACAAGGCTTGATGGGGCCCTGGGCAACCTCATCTAATGGATGGTGTCCTTGTCAGTCAGGAGGGTTGGAACTAGATGATCTTTAAGGTCCCTTCCAACTCTGACAATTCTATGATCTTATTGGCTTCACGTTGACTATTGGTGTTTTACATTGGTAGTGCTTTTAGAATAAACCTTGCAATGGGATGAAGATGATGCATACACTAGGTTTCATTGATTTAATTTTCCCAGAAACTTAAGACATTTAATGAACTAGAAAACTATCAAGAGAATCAATACTGTTCTGGAGAACTGGAGTTATTTCTTTCCATTTCCAACATATTGTCATACAAATTTCCTCCAAAGAAGCTCTATGTTTCTTTCTTTTGGTGTCTGAGTCACTTGTTCTTCACTGGAGTCTCCATGTCTTTTCAGGGGAACCACTTATGGTCCAGTACAGGCTTCTCCTGCTCCATGGGCCACACAGTGGGGTCCTCACTTGCAACTCGTCTGCGGGACTCCAAAGACAGTTGCTAACTTTACCGTGTGTAGAGGGAAGTGGCAGCTTCAGGACCTCCCCCTGAACTTCTTCCTTCTTCTTCTGGGAGGGGGGAGACACAATTCTCACACTCTCTCTCTCTTACACACAACCCCTACTCAGCTTGCAACACAGAACAACTGAACAGAAACCTCACCCTCGAGTTATTTTCCCTCTTTAAATGTTATTCACAGAGGTGTTGATTAGCTCAGCCTCGCTCAGGGAGAGGACCAACACTGAAGCTGGGGAAACTTTTCTTAAGCTTCTTACTGAAGCATGCCAAATACAAACCCAGCACACTATGCAAGATAATTTTTTTAATATCTTGGAGAAAGGACAAGGAAGGAATTGCAGTTATAAGACAATGCATTGCCAACTTGAGTCTTGTACTGAAGACCTAAGTCCTGTGTGCCAGAGCACAATTCAAATTATGTCCTAAGTACGTGTCAGTACAACTGAAAGAGAGAGTTAGATTCTGTATACATCTAGGTGAAGCATTGGAGGATCAGTAAGGAATCAGAATCTGATCTTGCTGAAGAAAGAAATGTGATATATAATCAATATAGTATATGTCCTCTACACAGAGTAATTTTATATAAAATTATATTGCTATGAATAACATTATCCTTTTTATTAGTAGTCTGCCACAGCACAGTTGGCAGCAAAAATATACTGCATCAATCTTTATCAGCTAGCACTGTCCTCAACCAGCCAGGATACTTCAGAAGCAGAAGTCAGTGAAAAAGAAGAAAAGCAAGTATGCTTCCTTGCTTTCTGCGAATTGTTGCCCAGATAATTGTCATTTAAATTGATCTGGACATTTAAATTAGACAGTGGCAACAACTTAAGGGATTAGGCATACACAACACCCAAAGCCAAAAGAAATCCAAGAACTTAAAATCTTCAAGAGTTTCATGATATCTTTCAAGGCTGAAATTACCTTCTAGGAGTCCTCCCATGATTTCATAGCTATCATTTACATATAGTTGTTAATTACAGTGCACTTTAGAATGATTAATCTAAACCTACCCTGGCTCAACTTAAGCCCATTCCTTCTNACCTGCAGAGCTGTCAGGGGTTTTTATGACCAAAATGCAGGACCCAACATTTAGCCTTATTCAATCTCATACAACTGGCCTTTGCCCATCCATCAAGCCTGTCTAGGTCCTTCTGCAGAGCCTCCCTACCCCCAATCAGATTGACACTCCCACCCAACTTAGTGTCATCTGCAAACTTACTAAGGGTGCACTCTATCCCCTCATCCAAGTCATCAAGAAAGATGTTGAACAGGAGTGGTCCCAGCACTGACCCCTGAGGGACAC
>VWZX01003039.1:46436-71667 GCA_013399015.1 Galbula dea
TTGAACAGGAGAGGCTCCAGAACTGACCCCTGAGGGACACCGCTTGTGACCAGCTGCCACTGAACTTGACTCCATTGAGCACAACTCTCTGCACTCAGCCATCCAACCAATTTTTTATCCAGCAAACTGGGTGCACACCTGAGCCGCAAGCAGCCAGCTTTTCTAGGAGAATGCTATGGGATACTGTGTCAAATGCCTTGCTAAAGTCAAGGTAGACAAGATCCACAGCCCTTCCTTCATCTAATAAGCGATTTACCCCATCATAGAAGGAGATCAGGTTAGTTCAACAGGACCTGCTCTTCATGAACCTGTGCTGTCTGGGGGTCCAGTCTTCTCAAACAACTACTTGAGATGCTTTTATCTCTTACTATTGTCTGTAAATGGGCAATATCTTCCATTAAGACATTTGAAATCAACTCTCTATTCAGAGACCAGCAAAAAGAAGAATGAGTCACTAGCAAGGTCATATATGTTCTGCTCTGAAATACAAAGAAATCACCTCTTCATTGTTTTCTGAAATAATTCCCCTGTCCTTTCCTTACCTCTGTTTTATCAGTTCATAACATTTCTGATCATCTTTCTATTCTGTAATGTTGGGATATTATAAAGCAAAGCTTTATAATAAACACAGGGAATAACAACGTATACATTCTTTTCTTAATATATTTTGATGTTTTCCTAATCCAGGACCTTTACCACAAACTTCACCCTTCACAGATTTAATTATCAAAAACTACCAGAAAGAAATATATTTCTCACTGCTCATTGCTGTTTTCTTTTCCAAAAGGGCGACTGTGGTAGTTAGTTGCTCTTATTGCTGCTTAGTATGTTGCTCATCTCATGTTTCTTTTCTCTTTTTCTAGCATTTTGTTTTATTCTATTCATAATACTTTGTTCTTCCTTTCTGTTCTGAGTTCATCTGATTACCTTATTTTGGGAATCTGCTGACTAGAACTGACTTTAAAAATGGTTTTTTCCCAATTTCTGCAGAAATTTTGACCTATACTTCAAACTACTTTCTAGCTGAAACTATAGAGAAGAATGATAGTTGTAGCAGGAATTCCTTGTCTGGACTTTTTCTAATAGGAATATTTATTCTGAGACTAGACATATTTCTTAAACTAGAAACATATCTGAACTTAAAATTATTGGTTGCACTAAATGCATGGTACTTTACTGTTTAAGAAAAAAAATAATTTTTCAGTCAAAACTGAACTGATTTGAGAAAGTTTGGTCAGGCCAAAGCAAAGACTACAACTTATTAGTTGTGTACTATGTCTAAAATAGTCAAAAAATACCGTTTAGTAACAGTGTAAAACAAAATCTGGCATAGCTTCCTCAAGATATTAGTCATTTTGCCTGTTAGGTGCCAGTTCAACTGAATAGATCACTACACTAGCAAAAGATTGAGCAATAATTGCCATAATGGGATACCACTTTTAAACATAGTTTATACATTCCCCCTGTAGAATAGGTTGCCCAATTTGATCATTCAGAGTACCTTTCTGAATATATCAAACATCTATTTTTCTCCAGATAGGAACATTCATCTAAGACAGTGGCACTACCACTTTGAAGGTCAGATATAACGTCTTGAATTCCATGATTTTTTGTACAGCCATTGAAATTTAAGGTATATTTAGAGAAGAACATGTGGTTCAAGAGATAAGTTCAAACTCAAGAAGCACATTTTGAGATATTTAAGTGGCTGAGTTTTGGATTTGGGAAATTATGCGCTGGAGACTCGACAACAGTCATACATGTCGAAACAGAGCAGTATTGTAAGTAATGCATTGAAGTCAATAGCTTTGGATTGTACTCACTAATGTTCCTCTTGATTTTGCCATTTACTTAATTTCTCCATGTTATTTTCCCTTCCTACCCTTTCTATGTTTTGTCTATTTAGATTAGGTACTCTATGTGGCTGTCTCATTCTCCCAGTTCAATTTCTTATGCTCTAGCTTCCAGTATAAGTAATGATATGTAGAAATACTGTCTGGCCAAGCACCAGAGAAGACAGAGAATGCCTAAATAATGTGTAATGCAAAATAGTTATGAGTAGGTCCTGTGCAACAGTAAAAATTACCTCTTAATGATTTTTAAAACAAGAAAATGGTCCAGAAAATGAATAATACATTCCCATAACCAATGCAAGCTGTATCTTAGAAGAATCTAATTGGGAAAAGTTCTGACTAAGATTCAGTAGTTAGGCCTTCCTGAAACAGCATCTAAGTAATAAAGCCTACCCTCCACCACAGGTAAAGAAAAAGCATAAATTACAAGATCAGAAAGGACAAGGTATCTCTCTGACATGTTGGGGAATGAGAGGGACATTTCAAAGATACATCTACTGTACTGTCGTAAGTTTCCCTTACATTCTTTTTCTCATAATGTAGTCAGTTACACGATGGTTTTTGTTGCATTGCTTCCTCTTACAATAAAAAGAAAGTATACAGTTTCCAACACACATCTACCAAATGTTACATTTGGATCCATCACCAAAATATTTTGTTGTTTGTACTGTTCTAAGCTTTATTTTTAATTCATATTAAAGGTATTTTCCAAAAAAAAAAAAGTGTAAAATGTATGAACAAATATATGGATATATTAAAAATAATTTTTTAGAGAGAGATACAAAATTTGTTACTCTGCACATTAAAAACTCTTCATGGATAATGGAAAAAAATGTGGGCTTCAAAATCAGAATCTATATATTTATGAATTGGATCATATTTGAAAACTATTGGGATTGGTTAGATCAAATTGTTCTGTGAGGGATGCCTTTCATTTGTAGTCTGCCATCCAGGTTTTCTTGACACAAGTAGAGAAGACATTGACTAGTAAATTATGCCAGTAAGGGCTGTCTACAATTGAGTGTTCCTCGACAGCCCCAAAGCAACTGAGACTTTGGCCTTTACTGCCCTTAAATAAAAGAAAGAGTTGTTCCGTTATGGGTTCCTTTTACCAAGGTGCAGGGATGGGAGTGTATGGAAAGCTCTGCCTGTAAATGATCAGGGGCAAAGGCTTCAGCTGATCATATAAGCTGATCTTCTGAGCCTGAGCTCCTTCTCATGCCACGGTAAGAGTGTTGTGCAGAACCTGAAATTATTACAGCTCACATATAAGTGAACTGACAAACACTTGGTTATACCTGATATCTTTTCCATGTGAATCCAAAACAGATATATATACCAATACAACTATAGGCACAGTTCTCAAGAGAAAGGGATGTTATTTAAGAATTTGGTAGATACTTCTCTGCATTTTGCTGGAAATTTTCTTGCAAAATCACAGAGTTGGATTTCAACAGCCTACTTCAGCAAGGGTTCTGTTAGTCGTCATTTGTATTCAACAACAGCCTGAGAGCCCTAGCTTTTGTCTCTTTGCAATTACGCACACAGAAGTGAATATGGCACTTCTGATTTATTCACTTACCTTAAAAGCGCACCTCTTTAACTCTTGTTTCTTGTTCATTGACTGAAATAAAGGGGAAAATGGTGATGAATAAAAACCTCAACTTACATTATGTGCCATTACAATACAGAAGTCTTTGCTAGAGCTCTCCACTTAAACTTTTTTTAAACCTAGACAGTCGGGCTTAAGCAGCATGATAAGACATGAATGAGCTCTTTCCAGTAAGGTGAATTGAAACCTCAATATTTGTAGAGTCTCACTGAAATGATGGAAGTGTTTTCTAATTGTTCTCAGAATAAGAAAGCCATTTTCTTGTACAGAGCATGGTTGTTGTCCTCAACTTCTGACAAGAAGGTAATGGTGAGGGAAGCTCTGTGACACACAGAGCTGACCCATGGGAAGTGTTATCTATGAGAAAGGAGAGCCAGGCAGGAGGGAAGTTAAAGTCCAAACTGAGTTCAACATGCATTGCCTTTAAGGTGGCATGGTCCAGGCTTTTTTGCAAATATTTGATTCTTTTAACTTCTGCATAGGTATAGTAAAGCATAATGTTGGAAGATATATAATCTGAGCAGGTAGAAAACATGTCAAAGCCCTCACAAAGAATGAGCAGAACATGGCGTGAAAAAAAAATTAACCTCACAGTACTCTGGACACCAAAACCATCATATATCATTTACAAGATAACTTGCTTTGTTAAAATTTAAAACCAGAGGAGGTATTCTGACCAAAACTATTGTCAGTGTGCCACTTCAACCCAGATGAAACTATGCTGACTACCTGGAAAATGGGCAGAACTTACTGAACATGTTTTGCCATGAATCCTATTCACTTATTCTGGAAAATGTAGTTCTATATCTATGCCTATTATTAATATTCTAGGCAAGTCTTGCTGTTATCCACAAAAGTGGGATCATTCACTCAGTATGCAAGATGTCAATCTACACACAGAGCAGTAGTATTTTATTGCAGTTTTGATCAAAGCTAGGGCGTATGTGGTAATCCATAAAACTAGTCCACCCCATCACAAAAACTGTGGATATTTATCTTACTGTGGAGAAATCTTCTCCTCCTACCTAATACATGTGCATTTCTACCTATGATGGCAGGAATAGTCAGAATAATAGTTAGAACATCTTTGTCCTGTGCTGGAATGATCCTCTTTTCATCTCAACAACTCTGTATTCCTGTGAGATAGAAAATCCTGATTAATGGTCACCCCTGTGAGGTGTGAGAATCATCATAAATGGTCCTTTTCTTAGCTCAATCACTCTGCATCCCTGTAAGATGTGGAAATCCTACTTTACAGAAATCACTTGAGACTAAAAAAGAGGTTTCGTTTCGATTAGTCTCGCTTGTCATAGCCATTGCTTTCCTATGGTTAAACAGCATCTACAAGAACACTATTATCATATAGGTGCATACAAACAGTAATATAATTGTTATAATGCTCAACAACTTCTTTACCCATAAGCTCGAGTCAAGGAACCAAGTCAACCATTTGAACATTTCTCCAAACCCATACAAAGTATCATCTTTTTGTATTTCATGAAGTATTTTCCAAACGTCACATCCAAAAGAGGAACAAAATAAAATATTAAAGGAGCTCTCCAGTAATAAGAGCATATTCAGACAGAGAGGAATATAGAAAATACAGTTTCAAAATGAAGATTTACTTCACGTTCTTGTCTTGACAGGAATACTCTTGAGTTTGTGCATGGTTACTCTAGAGAGGCTAAACTTCAGAATCAGAGAGGCTTGAATTGTTTTTCTTCAGCTCAAAACACTAACAAATGAAAAAAAAAAATTCCTATATCAGAAAGTAATAGTCTTTTAAAATGCTTGGTATTATGAACAACGTCACAGCTTGGAAGAGTAGCCATCTATTTAGAATATGTTTTATTAATCTTAAGAAAATGTAATTGCAATCTTAACATTAAAAATGTGTTATTAATATTATTCTATTAAATATAATAGCAATCTCAACTTTCTGAGATTCAGTGTTACCAGTTGTATCAGATACCAAAGACATATCATTGGCCTTAATTCCAAAATACACCTCCATGTCATCTGGAAGAGCTAAACACAGTATCCACCTTTGTATTTACATGAAAGTTACTTAGAAGCTTAAATTCTTCTTGTTGTCCAGAAGCAGCTAAATCTTCATGATACTGAGAAACACAATGCCTGTCTTATGTCTTGACCTTGTAAAGATTTTAATTTTCAACATCCCTCTGCCTTGCCTAGGAACTTATCTGATAAGCACAGTTTAAAAATACACTAAATAGTAATTGTGTCCACAAAATAATTAGAGAAGCATAACCATCAACAATATTTTCATCTAAAATTTTACAGAGAAAGTAAAAGAAGTAGTGGTCTAGTGGTTAGGATTCAGCACTCTCACCAGTGTGGCCCACGTGCAACTCCTGGTTAAGGAAGAATCCTGCTCTGGTGGGGGGATTGTGCTAGGTGATCTTTTGAGGTCCCTTCCAACCCCTGACATTCTGTGATTCTGTGATTTCTTAGAGGTAATTCAGAACTTCTTCCTTCGTTTTCCAAAAGACACTCTCTGTAAGAACTACTGCATATCTTCATTGGTTTTGAATCCCTCTTGCTGATGGTATTTGACTTTACATAGAATGCTTAATCATTAGTAAGAAGTAAAGAAAGAAAATAAGAGAGAACAAGCTTGGATTGACCATCACGATTGCCACTTACTGCACAGGAAACTGGCCCCGACTCCTTTTCTGAAAAGCTTCTCTCCAGCTTCTTGGGAACTGAGGACAGGCTGACTGTTTGATTAATGAGATCCTCCCTGTTGCCCTTCATGAGGACTGGAGCCTTCAGTCACTTCAAATGCTTCCTTGTAGTCATCAGGAACCTCTGTGATGGTCAAGACCTTTCAAAGATGATCAAGAGTGGCTTTGCAATGATATTGGGCAGCTCCCTCAGTGCTCCTGGGTACATCCCATGAGGTAATATGGACTTAGGTATATCCTGTTTGTTTAAAGGTTCCCTAATCTAATCTTCCTTCACTAAGCATGTCTTCCTCACTCCAGACTTTCCACTTGTCTCAGGGGCCTGGGATTCCTGAAGGTCAGTCTTACAAGGTGACTTTCCTGAATTGACTTGGGACTCCAACACATGGTGTCTGCCTAGACCTCTCTTCCATCTGTCAGGTGAGGCTGCAGTTTGTCATTCCTTCATCTACAAGGTCTGTTTTTCATGTGCCTTCTGGCCATAGAAAGACATTGTCAGGAGTTCATGGATGAGAAAGTCTGGACACCTGCTAAGCTATCCAGAAATTCCTCTCCATCTTTGTCTTCATTAACATTTACTAAGTGTTGTAGCCTTTCAGTATGAAATACCAAACTTTAAATTTAAAAAGGTGAGTGTTTCAGGAGGTAAAAGCATAAAGTAATTGGGAACTGTAAAGTCTGCTACTACAATAGAGACCTCTGAGATGTAGGAAAAGGGAGCAATGTTGTGGGAGAAAAGTTAATGAAGTCTCTTTCATGCAGGTATGAGAAAGTATGCGTTAATAGAAGCAATAAGATTTGGACCTTTGATATTTTCTAAAGTCACCTGCCAACACATACATATACTAATTGATTCACTGTATCCTAATGGATTCTTTTTACAAAGATATGTAATATAAATATTATACAAAATTCTTCTGGAATCCTCATAATATGTGAATATCACATAAGAATACTTCAAAATAACAGCACTAAAACCCAAACCTCTACTTTCTCAAGATCTTAGAAACTATATCCCACTAACATTTCTGTAGTATTTTATTGTTCAGTTTGGTTTTGGCTCAGAGCAGTGATTAATATTTCAGCAAGTAATTCATGTTTTATTTCTTTTGCATCCAAAATGTCTCCTATATGATCAATCAAGAAGGTGTCAAATAAAGACATTTATATTATACTGAAATGAAATTTTCTCAGAAACAAGTAGAAATATTTTGCATTGTAGAGCAGCAAACTTGGCAGATTTCTTTCCCAGCTGCTCCTCTGTAATATACTGATTTTGAGAACCTGATTTGCAAAATCACTTTCTGGTTATTTTTTATTAATTTTGCCAGATGCCCATAAAAATAAAATTAAAATGCAGTGATTTGCATAATCCATACAAGGGCATGCCAATCTTCCCATTATGTTTGGTTATCTTCTAGGTGTATGAAGTCTGAATGGTAAAGCTATTTGCCAGTAGACAGAAAACACTTCCATATGTCACTTATGCTGAACCATCATGTTTCATGTTTTCATGAGTTTCATTGTGGTTTTGACATGAAAATTTTGTAGTTTTCGTGTAATAAAAGACCAAAACAGATAAGTAAAACCTTTGTATAGCTAGTAATATGCAAAAAGACAACAGCAGAAATATGGACACTTTTAGTGGGTCAAATATTTTTCCACTGAAGATCTTCAAAACACTGATCAGCCACAGCTGTGTTGGTAAAGTTTTACATAAGCTTTCATGTAGGAAGAGGTTCCCTGAAGACTTACAGATGTGCCAATCCACCAGTTCTACTTCTTAGTAGATAAGTACATGTTTAAAAGATGTAGAAAGAAAACTAATGCTGCCTGTCACTATTAAAAACTTCGAATTTTGATAACATATGCTTTATGGGTAACCATACTTTTACTGATAGAAATATGTGCCCAAGACTAGAATGAAGAAAGAAAATTATCAGGAAAATTATTAAAGTTACTTGAGAAAACAAGTTAATGAAAACTGCTCTGCAACTTAATAGATAAACTTGATAAATGATGAAGAGAGGAAAAAAACCTCCTCTAAGAGGCCATATATATAGTAGATACACTAGGAAATGCAGTTGTGCTGGTAGAAGACTTTAAGATAGACAAAACCCAAAAGCCCCTACAGAAAATTAATTTAATGTTGCAGAAAATGAAACAAGAACTCAATTTACTATGTGTATACTGACTGAGCCAAAATGTCTTTGTAGATAAAAAGGAAATATACAATTGATACATTGACAACATGATATTATGATACAGTTACAAGAGTTAACAAAAGGCTTTAATGACAACGGGACACATAGCTGACAGGACTGCCTAACAAAAGGAGTCTACAGTCTAAAATAGTCTAAATACAGTCTAATAGTCTAAAATAGTCTAAATACAGTCTAAAATATAGTCTAAAATAGTCTAAAAGAAACATCCTGTAATGTAATACTCTAGAATAGTCTAGTCTGTGCCCAGCTATTGACCTGATCCACCTCAGGATGACTAAGGGTGTCACCTCAGGCTGACTATGTGGCCACATCAGCCCAGCCTCCTGGTGATGGATCCATCTGCTGCCCTATGCAGAGGCTCCTCCCTGCTGTCCCCTCCACAGGGACCACCAGACAGGATATGGGTTGTTGAGCCCCTGCCCTGCTGGCTGCTGTTACACTCAATTCGTTTTCCCTTGCTATTACCTAACAAATTCAGTATAAGATTCACAATATCTATGAATTTATTAACTAAAAAAAACAGGAAATATGATAGGACATGTAGCCTATGTGATGCCATGTATAAACAAGACATATTAATGCAGTGGAATACCAAAGTCTTCCTTATGAATGAAGCATGGAACTTGTTTACCCTGCTCATTATCATGGCAATATTACAACCGTCTGATGCCCTATACTTGCAGAATACATGAGGGGGAAGGCAAAAAAAAAAATCCATTCCTCACATGAGATGAATGGCCAGATGGCCACAAAAGAACAAATCAATAACTTCAAAGACTATTTTTTGGAGGGAAGTATATGAAATGCAGATTTTTTACCACCATCTCCTTTTCAGACATGTATATATCAAAGCCTACAACCATATAAATAATGAAAAAAATTTATTGCAGAAAAGAGAGAAAGATGGAGCTTGTTGAACAGATAATAAATGCATTGATTGCTCAGGCATCTGAAGCGGTGAAGATATGAAGAAGTGAAGACCTTTAATCAATAATATCAGCTGATCTTCATTCTTAATTACAGAACCTAGAAAGTTGATGATGGTCACTGTAGCTGAGAAAACGTGCTCTGGAAAACAGCTTCTGTGAAAGATTACATAGCTTGTTTAAAGAAACACAGACAAATACAAAGAGCAACCACATATGTTTCACTTCTGCAGTGCAAGAAATATTATAAAACTTCTAAATCAAGATCTAAAAATGACCTAGCTGTCCAAAATGGTGCCTAAACACCAGAGGTAGGCACCAGAAATTAGGTACCAGAGTTCCAAACTTCAGGTACCTCATCTAGTTAAAGTGCACAAACAGCTAACTGCTGACTAGAGAGAAACAATATCCCCAGTCAAAATAGCTCAGAAGGCTATTAAATTGAATACTAGTGTGGGAATATGAAGATTGAAATCACAGAATGTTAGTAGTTGGAAGGGACCTCGAAAAATCCTCTAGTCCAGCACCCCGCCACCCCAGGATTCCCTGGACCAGGTCACACAGAAGCGCGTCCAGATGGGTTTTGAATCTCTCCATAGAGGGAGACTCCACAGCCTCTCTGGGCAGTCTCTTCCAGTGCTCTGACACCCTCACTGCCAAAAAATTTTTTCTTGTATTCACACAGAACCTCCTATTCTTCAGTTTACAGCCATTGTCCTGTCACTGGGCTCCACTGAGAAGAGCCTGACCCCATCCTCCTGACACTCACCCTTCACATATTTAAAAGCAGAGATGAGGTCACCCCTTAGTCTCCTTTTCTCCAAGCTAGAGACCCAGCTCCCTCAGCCTTTCCTCATAAGGAAGATGTTCCACTCCCTTCATCATCTTGGTGGCTCTGTGCTGGACTCTTTCAAGCAGTTCCCTATCCTTCTTCAACTGAGGGGCCCAGAACTGGACACAATATTCCAGATGCAGCCTCAGCAGGGTAGAGTAAAGGGGGAGTAGAACATTTCTCGACCTACGAACTACACGCCTTCTAAAACAGATATCAGAAAGTTCTCTTTCTGAAAAAGCTGAGCTAAGTTTGTGAAAGATTGTTCTTAATGTTCTCTAACCAATAAAGAAAAATTTTTCTGATAAGCTCAAGAGATGTTAATGGTACAAAATATCAGACTGCAAATGGCTACCTCAGCAGGGAAATGTGAAACCTGACTGGTAGGTTTACACAAAGAAAAATCACTGGGTTTCACGTGTACATTATTTCACTATGCTGAATTCTAAAAGACAGAGACACCCCTGTCACCATGGTGACTTTTTTTGTCCACCTGGGAGATATTTTTACTTCCAGTAAGAAGCAGAAAAGCCCCTCTCTACCATATTTTAAATATCTGTGAAGAAACAATAGGGTTTAATTGAAATGAAGCTGTAAAATATAATTTCCCATTAATGAAAAAGATTTTGAAAAATTCAAATTTAGCCACCAGGAAACATTTCTACATATCTCTGACTAAATAACTGGAAGTGCTTCCAACACTAGATTAGTACTGTACCAAGTGCAGTTCCTCTTGTCATACAGCAGAGGATACATGGAGTGATGGGAATAATTAAAATTTAATCTTTCAGATGTCTGACATTTTTCACAACTCCCTGTGAGGTTGTTTGAACTACAAAGTTCAAACAGAAGTCTTTTAAGTGCTCTGAAGGCAAGTCAGATACAATTTTCTGTACACTGAAAAGAAAGAAAGCTTAGTCCTTCTCAGCTGTCATTAGTCTGCAGCTGATTTAATGTTCAAATGAATATTGCTGCTTTTCCAACTTCTATCGTTTCATGTGTCAGAGATAAATGTTACTGTGTAAACCTTCAGCTCAGATGCCTTTTCATTGTCCTTTAAAATGTGAGATGAATACATCATGATGAGCTGCACAACTATGCCAAACCTGCTAATGAAACAGTAAGATCAAGGTCATTTAAAGACAGAAATAACCGTTATAGAAAGTTTTACATTTGATTAAAGACAACAAAATTTGAGCTAAATAGGTATGACTAGAAGCTCTAGATGCAAAACTATTTTGCATACTTCTGTGACTGAGAAACTAGATAGTTGATGCTTAAGGCAATGAACTGTTGAAGTTTTAATGTCGAAAGTTCTGCCTATTGCCATTAATAAGAATTGCCCTGACAAATACTCCTTTCTCACATGCTGCATAGAACCATGCAATGAAACCCAGTCCAACATGAGCACTAAGTAATTAACTGCAACTTCTTCTGAAATCTACCTTAATACATGGCAAGATTTTTCATAATTCTGGCATTTACTTTCAGAAAAATTAATAATACATGGTGATGAATAGAGCCATAAAGTTCAGATTTGGGTTAACCTCTGTTTTGAATGTACTATGTGGAGATATGTCATGGGCAAGATTCATCAAAATGGTGCATATATCATAGTGGCAGGGCAATGAAACACATTTGTATGTCCCTTCTATCAGTAATGGTACATTAGCAGTAAGTTTTGCCACATAATATTTATCTGGGATGGATGAAATAATTACAATATACAGCAGGTTTTTTTTAAATCTTCCTGAAAGTATGAGCTTACATTTTTAACATGTGTATTCCCCCTTAAAATATTGCTAGCCCTAATAAGGAAGAATCGGGTTTGCGTGTGTTAAACAAAAGACTACTATGAGAGTATTCTGCATTCAAACCTACATTTTGTTCATTTATTTTGTCTAAAATTATAAACCAGAATTTTATACATGATACTTAGCTTTTCTTCTTAAAGTTTTATTTTTTAAAAGCATTTGCATATTGTAATATGAATTTCAACCAAGATCTCATTTAATTCATTTTAGTTCTCAGAATGTTTGCATCCCTTTGAACTTCTGGTGTAATTTCAAGTAAAACAGTATTCATTCTAAAGTAAATATCTGTTATAAAACAGAGTAGGCACACAGAAACTCCACAGCCACTAGCTATGTTTATATATTAGACTATTTGGTTCGGGCTATAGTTACGGTGATTCTTCATAATGTGGACCACTTGTTTTTGACAAAACACCTTCCACTTAATGTAAAAGGTAGATTTATAAACACTGAGTCATAATTTTGAAAAATGCCAGAGAATACTAATACAAGAGATTTTAAAACAAAGGAAAACCCATAAAAAATAATGCATCGTCATCCATTTCCATTTTACAATAGCATTTCTCCTAAAGAGTAAGGTCATAAAAAATGTAATTTATTGGCATTTATCTTACCTCTTTTTAATCATTTATGTGTTTGTTTTCAGAATTCATAGTATCAAGATTTTTATCCTGAAATCCTGTTTTCATGGTCTGATTGTGATAAAAAAATAAACGGTAACTCTTTTAATTGCAAATCTAGAAAGAAGCTAATAGGTTCATTTTCTTCTCAAAACGCAGATATGGAGTACAGTTAACTATATTTTCAGTTTTCATATGAAATGTTTACAGACGTCAGTTCCCTTGGCTCTACATGTCAATTTCTTTGTACATTGAAGTCCAAAACAAAATTCTAGCTGAGTTCAGTGAAGGAACAGAAAATCTGACCTGAACATAAAAAGATTTTCAAAACCACTCAAAATCTACAAAGAACAATACAGAAATATCTTCATGCTTTTATTTTATACATTGTCACATATTAGTTTACATCTTTTCCAAATAATATCAAAATTTTGTTTGATAAACCATCCTGGAATCTCTTTATTATAAAGCTTCTCATAACCAAAGTTAATGAAGATTTAACATTTCTGAAAACTGCACTTCTCTCTTCTGTAATTTTAAAGCATTTCTTATATCTATCAAAACAGCACATGGATGTGAAAAAAATTAATATTTTTACAGAAAAATAATTTACTTTGCATTTTCATTACCATAAAATCAAAAATTTGGAAAACTATTTTAAGCTACAGCATAGAAGCAAAAAAGGTGTCTTGATTATTAAAAAAACACTGCCTTCTGCAGAGGGTAGAAAATTATAAACCATGATTATGTTTTATCTTTTCTGTCTAGACATTAATTAAATTATCTTTTAATTTGTTGTACGATGTCTCACTATTATTGTTCTTTGCTTATTCATTTCTTGAAAGTTTGCTCTTGAGTTTTTATTCCTGCATTTTTTTAATGTTTTGAACATTAATAATATTTTTGAACAGGAAGGAGGTTATTGATCACAGAAATAAATAAAATTTGTACCATCAGCAAATGATTATTCATTTATTGTCTCATATATTAAATTACTCAAAGTTTCTATGATTCGTTAACAGCCCTCTGCCGTTGTGCTTATGTTCTATAACATTGTTCTTGAATTTCTGACATCATAAAGCACTACCTTCAAGGTCTCCTATGCTAGTCTTCCCACATGTTTACAAGTTATTAGTTTTAGTATTGGATTTTTAGTAGTTTAGAAGTTTGGAAATAGGATACTGTTAAAGTTGTCCCAGATCATTGTAATATCTTGATTTTTTCCAGTGTGTTTATAACGCACTAAAAATAAATTGGTATAATAATCTACTGCTCATATCTTCGTGAACTTATCATTATTTGTTAGTGTTAGCACACACCAGGAGATAATAGAGTCATATATATAGCTTTTTGTTGGATGGGAGTTGTTAACAGGAAAGAGGAGTTCACTACTTCTAAGAAAAATGAGAAGGATTTGATATCCTTCTTCCCTTAGAGCAAGAAATAAAGCATGGGGCAGAATGCCCAGTAAGATATACTCACTGTTGGGCTGTGGGTAAAGGTGAGAATTCTTGCAAAATGCTCAATCCCAAAGCAAAGCTATGATCACCAAGTATCTTTTATATTCATTGTTGAGTGCACACAATTCATTAATTTGCAAATATCCTTAGTTTTGTCACCTTTTCTGCCAACATCAGAGTTGTTTGAGATTTTATTTGAGCTAATTGCTTCCTTCTTCACTGAAATTGTTTGTATACAACTTGACAGTTTGATGAGAAATCTATTATTTGTTGGGTAGAAATAACATGCCATAGGGATGTGTAAGCCCCAATGGCCATGTTACAAATAGATTGGCAGTTCCCCTATTAAGCATTACAAGTTTTAAAGGATTGTATGTACATGTAAAAATAATTTATTTATGAAAGGCAGCCTGTAGGACATTCCTACTTCTGGTTAGTCACTCCATTCAGACATTTCAGTTACTGATTCTTCATCATGAAGAAATGTGTGGACACTTGCATTCATCCAAAGCCACAAAATAAAGAGTAAGCATCATGAACTCAGTATTGTGCATGAAAAAATGTTGAAGTGCAAGAAGAAAAGTAAAATTTAATGTGAAGTAGATTCTAAGATTCTGAGTTGAGAAAAAAGGTGGTAACTACACTGAAAAAAAAAATCTGCAATTATAGTAGATCGCCAAGTGTTTCATTTGTTTGATAATGCAAAACCTCTCCAGCGAGACACTGAAATAAGTTGTTAGGCATATGAAAACCTGTCTGAAGCAGGTGATTTAAACTGTGTCTGCAATTCTTAGTTCAGAAGAACTTGCTAGTTTCTCAGTGTTACACTGTTCATATTCCTTTCTTCTTGGGAAGTTCATACTTGTGATGGCAGAGCAGAGCTCACAGACCAGGTGTTGCCCTGGAGGCCCAGCCCAGCCATAGGAACTGACAATGTCCAGACCCACTGCTTCGAGTAGACTCACTGAAGAAAATGTGACTAGCTGCAAAATGTGGGTCTGGTTCTGAACTTCTAAATCAAGATATCACTTTGCATCCATTGTCATTACAAAATGTACGCCATCATTACACATGCTTTTTTCTGGGTCTGCTACTCTTCGCAACATCCTCATTTTTGAATCTGACTGTGATTTTATTTTGACAAATTTTTGAGCAGCACAACTTCACTAGCTTCAGGGAAACTGAATTTTATTTACAGTGGTAGAGTTACGTTAGAATTAAATCAATGATTTCAGCATAATTATTGTTACTGTTTGATTCATTTTACAAAGAAATATAATTTTTTCCCCATTTGTTCTCACTGTGGCAGCAACAACCAATGGCTTGGCTGTGAGAGCATGGGCAGGGGTGGGAGTTGTAATGAAAATGAAACCATAAAAATATTCCTCTTGGCAATGAAGTATATCTAAATTACAGTCATATTACTATTTTCTCTCATACATGTATCTGTTCCATGTTATCTTTCCAGCAGATTGTTAAAAAAATCCTAGGTGCTATTTCTAAACTCTGTGATGTGTGAAAAGCTTTATGCTTTGGCACTTTGAAGATTGGGGAATGTTGATGCAGAGTTCTAAGGCTAGTGATTTCTGGATTTCACATTTACCTTGGCTCTTTAAGGCAGTGTTTGATTACCTCTTGTAATCACAAGAAAGCTCTGAGGGGACTTTTGGTAATACACACAGTATAAATATGAATATTGATTCTGGCAGTCAATCAGTCAGCCAGGTATTATTTTCTACAGTACATCGACCTTTCAGTGTTCATCTTTGGTCACTGCAGATAAATAATGCAAAAGGAATTAGTCTCTGCATAGGATTAACAGTTCCGACAGAAGATGCAGTACATAACAAATATGCACATGACAGCACTTTATTAATAAGATAACTAGTATTATAGTATCTGTAGCAGTGATCTCAATCGTGCCATGAACCAAATGCCAACCACATTCCCTAGAGGCCAGCTATTAATTCCTTGGTTAAGCAGCAATTTAAGCAACATTACTTTACACATGGGCTGTTTCTTCTCTATTCTTTAACTATCCTACAGAGCTGGAATTGCTATGAAAAGAGATATGGAGCTCAGCCAGACAGTCTTTTGCAATCCAGTCAAGTGAATACAACTGCGTAGACAGGTTTTTATTTTCCATGCCTTTTAATAAATTAGGGTTAAATCCATTTGGTTTCTTAAAATTCACTGCTGTAACTATATATACTTCAAAGTGATCTTCTTATTTGTAGATCCGCAGATTGGATAGGACACGTGTTGCATGGTGCTAATCTAGCAAAAGATTAAAATGTATACTTAACTTTACAAGTAATCCCACTCTTATTGAATCAAACATTAAACTTCAGCTTATTTTTAAGTGTCCACTAAGTCTGAAGTGAAAGAGGTAAGATTTACTTAGAAAGAGGTAAAGCTTTACTAGATAAGATGCAGAGGAATAATCTGAAATAAATTTTGAATATTACAGTAAATGTTGTTTAGTACAAACAGACTTTTACTGGTATTTCAACTCTCAAAATAGTATTTGTATTTACCAACAAACTGTGTGCTGGTTTGGTTCTGGATGGCAGTTAAGCCATCAAGCCATTGCTCACTCACTTCCCCCCACAGCAAGATGGGGGAGAGAATTGGAAGTGCACAATTAAGTTGAAGACAGTTTAATAAATGGAGAAGGAGGAGAAAGAGGGGAAGGAAAGGGAAAGGAAGGGAAGGGAAGGGAAGGGAAGAGAAGGGAAGGGAAGAGAAGGGAAGGGAAGGGAAGGGAAGGGAAGGGAAGGAAAAAGGTTAATCAAGACTGCTGATAGAGACCCAAGGATAAATGACAGAGACACCAAATGACAGAGAGTGGTTTGGTGAGCATGTCCACTAACTCCCTCAGTACTCTTGGATGCAATCCAATCAGCCCCGTAGACTTGTGATTGTCTAAGTTGTTAGAAGGTCACCAATCATTTCCTCCTGGATTATGGAGGCTTCATTATGTTCCCTGTCCCTGTCTTTCAGCTCAGGGAGCTGAATACCTTAAGGATAACTGATCTGACTGTTAAAGGCGGAGGCAAAGAAGGCACTGAGTACCTCAGCCTTTTTCTCAACCTTGGTGACAATGTTTCCTCTTGCATCCAATAGAGGATGGAGATTCTCCTTGGCAGTCCTTTTGCTGTTAATGTCTTTGTGAAAACATTTTCTGTTACCTTTTATGACAGTGGCCAGATTAAGCTCTAGTTGGATTTTTGCCTTTCTAATTTTCCATCTGCATGTCCTGACCACACACTTGTACTCTTCCTGCATGACCTGACCCTTCTTCCAGAGGTGGTAAACTCTTTTTTTCTCCCAGACTCCCAGCTACAGCTCCCTGATCAGCCAGGCCGGTCGTCCTAGACTGTTTCTGCTGAGAACAGACTGTTTGTGATTGCTTATGCATCAAAGCACTGCTAGACGATTTTGCAAGCAAAACTGAGTCTGTCCAGTTAGAAACAGAAAATGTGAAAATAAGCCTTCACAAAGACCTAGAATCTAATATCTTCCCACTAAGACTGATGATCTGAAAATTTTCTTCCAGTTTTATTTCCTAAGAATAGCACTTGTTCCAAACACTGCTTATTTCAGCAGAAGTACTTGCAAACCTTTCTTCGTATAATCAAGGCAGCAGAAATTTTCCTACATAGGATCCATGTTTTGAGAAGTTATATTTGATGCATGCCACGGTCTACTGTGAATAATTACCAACCTCTGCTAAATTAATCAGATCTGATCAACACTTTTACATATTAACAAACCACATAATACCTTCCCCAGATCAGATCCAAAGCACTCTAACAACATAACGTTGGCTTTTTTCTTCCAATTTCCTATCTACTCAACACATAAGCAAGCAAGATGCCGATATATAACCTCTTGGCAATATTAAATTCTTTTAGAGAAATATGAGTTAATGCTTGACCACTTGGTTGTTATTCTACTTGGAAAACCTTTATGGAATTCTTAAATAACAGCTGAATGAATAATGTAGTTTAAATAGAAAAGAGTAACTTGCTAAACTACTTCAAAGTGGATTTACCAGAATTATATTAGTGAAAAGCACTTTATTGTATTACTTTTTCCTTGACAGGACACTGAAATATAAAGTACTCTTTGGAAAGGTCAATAACATTTCATTTTGTTCTGCTAAATTGATTTGATTTCTTATTTGACAGTTGGTCTCCAAGCCTTAACTCAGCTAAAACTCTCCAACTGTGTCATAGCAAGCAGACTTTTAAACTGACAGTCTAAGAAACAGAATGCACATTTCTTCATATCTTCCATTCAAGTATACAAATATTGACAAGCACACAACTGCTGAGACACAAGGATATTCCAAGAAACATGTGACAAACCTTAGTACCAAAATTAATTTGAATTGTTGTCAATTTATGTAAGTTCTATTTTATGTAATATTTCATAAATAGAAGAATAATCCTGGAGACATTCCTGTTTACATGTCAGAGCTGACCAACAGATTACTACCTTCAAAATCCCCAAAGCAACCAAGTGCAGTCTCAGATACCCTAAACACCAGCCCCAATCTGTCTGAACACAATTTGTCTTAACTGTCTTTGCTTTTGAAAACTGTCAGGTACATAATGAAGGAGCATCATTACTATCATAATAACACTGCCACAATGATTGAACACTAAATAATGTAAAAATACCATGCATAAGTCTCATTTAAGTCTCCATTTATTAGATCCAGTCTACCCGAGATCTGTTTGCAAAGTATAGGCCTTTTTCCTATCTGTACTTATATATTGTTGTGGGAAAATATCAGCATTTCTAATTGCCATTTAGAAGGACAAAAGAGGTGGGAGATTGGTGGTGGTGGGGATGGGGTTGCGATGTGGAAAAGTCAACAAGCTTTGTTAGAGCTGTCACACTTTCTCTTTTACCTAAGATTCCTCACACACTATTTGTAATGGGACAGTTTAAGAATTTTCCCTTCTTGTTTCTCCCTGCCCCTGTGCCTTGCCAAAAGAAAGCCACTCTGTATGAGAATCACAGGGCCATTTTAGTACGAAGGAAACTCAAGACTCTGTCAGCCTCCTTATTGCCCATCCTAACACTACTCAGTCTGCTCACTACTTCCACATCTTCTTCCTCTGCAACTCTACCAGGACTGCAAACTCCTCCAGAGGAGTAGAGGCAACAGCAATTCCTAAACCCTTGAACCTGGACAGCAACATTCTCCTTCCTGAGCTCAAGTTAGGTCAATGCCTCTAGTGTGCCATAACAGCTTCTCTAGATGGGGTTGAGATCATCCTTGAACATCACCACTGCATCACTGCAAAATGTTAAGCAATTCCATGTTGTCTGAAGCAGAGTTTCTACTGTCTTCTACATCCATCTTTGTGCAAACAATTCTGACCCTGCTCCTCCCAGGCCTTCACGTGCTCAGGCTTTTGCAGCCAGATGCCAGGAGGGTTCCAACCATCCCTTCTTCCATTTCCTTCCCTTTTTGTTCCTGCCCATTTTCTTCCCTGTCATGTCACAAAGAGTACTGTGATTGCAGGAGTTATACTGCGTTATGGAAGTTATATATCAGACTTCAACTCCATTTTGTCCTAGACTCTCCAAATAGTATCTCCTACTATGCAATATAACCTCCTGCTATTCAAACTGGCTCATGCTACATGAAAGAAAACTTGAATTTATTATAGAAGGAACTGGAAAGCAGAAAGCACCCTGGATGCAAAGGCATTGCGTAACGTGTTCAGATCAGTCTTTTCTTCCTTTGTCTACTGCTGGAACACTGAAATACCATTATCTATTAGTTAAAAATATAAACAAAACAAAATCATGAGAGCTGACTGGTATCTCCCAAAGTAGTGTCCATCTCAACTTCTGCCTGGACAAAACAGATCTTAGCCTACATTTGTCTTCCTGTACCACACTTTGTGCGTAGTACACTTTTTTAATTCCTAGCACAGATTTCATTTTCTGTGTTGGACCATGCTGAAAATACATCAACTTGTCTATCATTTAAGTACATTCTTTGTGTCAGAGTATTTGAGGTCATACTTCCAGTGCCAGAGTCCTTTTCCTTGGTAGCCTATGAGTGACCTGCCAATGTGAACTACAGAAATTTCAGCTTCACAGAATTCTAAGAAAAATATCCGCTCTTTTATAAAAATGTCCTATAAAATTCTACTCTCATATTCCATTTATATGTAAAAATCCTTTATAATTTTTTTAGTATACTCATTTGTTTTTTGCCATTTTTTTAAAGAAAATCCAGATATATGTCAGCTTCACTAAATCTCCTTGAGAAACAATCTGTTCCTAAAATCTTTCCAGTGGACACATGATAAGGTGGAAGATGGGTAGTACTTGTCAGTGAAACCTGAACCAGCTCAGAGTGCCACATCCTGCCAACTCTTCATAGCAAAAGCTGGACTAGCTCTAGCAGAGTGCCATGTCCTGACAACTCTTCAGAGTTTCTTGGCCTTCCTGAGGTAAGCACTCTCAAAAGAAGGGTTACTTCTCACTGAGTCCTAGCAAGTGATTTTCCTGTGAAGGAAGACTTAGTCCAGACCAACGGACTGGAAGATTTATTTGCAGATTACAATATCTAAAACATTTTTTTTGAACCTGAGAATCACCTATCAGCCTTTTTTGCTGTTTTTCTTCCATGAAATAATCCATTGGATAGAGTTTTTCCTGAAAGGAAAAAATGTAGAATAAAGGTGAGCACACATCCACATCTGATGTTGTGAGAAGAAAACATTGCAGGGGACCAGAACCATCTTTTTATTTCTTGTTCCTTCTGGCAACTCCATGTCACACTGGGGCCCAGATAGGGAAGGAAAATAATGAAGTACAGAAAGTTCACATAAGAAACAGATGTTGGGAAAAAATGTTGATTCTCAAAGTCCCAAAAGCTTTTTGTTTCAGCACTCTGAATACACTAAAAATGTCATGAAAATATAACAAAGCACGTATCATGTATCTGTATCATATATCAGTGATAGATATTAATAACACAGCATCTTTTAAAAGTAACCTAATAAAAAGTACTGAAAAGAGTACTGTATATTTAAATAATTATTTATGAGGTAATTAATTATTTACATGATTGCATTCTAATCCAGCAATAGCGATTGGTAATATGCTTTTGTAAGTTATTGGACAGCAAGTTATTCTAAAAATTAAACTTACAGGCAAAAGCATAACTGAAATGAAAGTTAGCAGTTATCCCCAAGGGCAAGCGATAGGGCTCAGGGAGCCAGGAGGTGTCTTTCTCAAGGGGCCTGGGCATTTCTTCCTCTCCATGCTTCCCAGGACAGGAAGTGACAGTGGATTCTCTCCATTCTGCAGCACATGACACCTTTTGGCAGCACCAGTGCCAGCGAGGGGGAGCAGCTCCTCATCTTCAGCTCTCCTCAGTCTGCTGAGGAGCACAAAGATGGCCACAGAGATGGAGTGGAGCTGGCACAATCCTCAGAAGAATATTGCCTTTATGAAGCTGTACCAAGACCAGTTCTGCAAGGGCTGCAACCTGCAGTGGACAAAAAGAACTTCAAGCTACCTATCTGCAGAGGACAGATGGAGTAGGAGATGGGAGAAGATGACTATCTAGAGCACATCATCATACTGGAGCCCTAGGGCCATGCTGGTAGTGTCTCTTCCCACAGGAAACCAGCTGCAGCCACAAGCCATGGAAGAGGTTCTGAAAAAGCCTGACAAGAAAGGAGAGCCTTTGCAGTGGGAAATATGCCAAATAAAGGCTGCTGGTGCCTGTGCCCAGCTGGAGAGGAGAGATGATTTGCATGGCAGTAGTATGGGGCAGGGTGAGTTCTGCCCCCACCACTTGGCACAGCCTGACCTTGCTGGTGAGAGACACCCACTCCCAGAGGCCAGGCTAGGTTGTGACGAATGGTGGTTGTTGATAGAGCATGTGGCATACATATCATATGGTCCACGCTAGTAATAGCCCAGAACCATTTTTCTGAGAGGCAAACAGTTCTTTCCTTAGAGCTGAAATGGAAAAGCTTCTTAGCACAGGGACTGTAGTCCAGATGGAGGGTCTGGTATCTTTGTTAAAGAACACAAAACAGACATGATCCCTCCCTGCTGGGCATACAGAGAAATGGAAGATGTGTCTCTGCATCTTGCATATCTAAGTGTAGGGATAATGGAATATTTCACTGGGTGAAGATAAAATTACTGAAATGTCTCTTCAGAGTTTGTTGATCTCTGGATTGTCACTGAATGCTGCTGAACATGATACATTAATGGAAAAAAGGAAGACTAGGGAAGGTGTGGGTCCCCTCAGAAAAGACACAGGAGAACTAGTGAAGTATGACATGGAGAAGGCTGAAATTCTCAATAGCTGCTTTGATTCAGTCTTCACTAGCGAGGGCTCCTGCCACACCCCTAAAGTCAAAGAAGATAATGGCAGGGGTGGGAAGGTGGAACTGCCCATGATAAGTGAAGATCAGGTTTGTGACCAACTGAAGAACCTGAAAGTTCACAAGTCCATGGGACCAGATGGGATACACCCACGGGTACTGAGAGAATTGGTGGAGATTGTGTTTCAAAAGTCATGGCAGTCTGGTGAAATCCCCACTGACTGGAAAAGGGGAAACATAACCCCTATTTTTAAGAAGGGGAAGAAGGAGGATCCAGCAAACTATGGGCCAGTCAGTCTCACCTCTTTGCCTGGTAAGATCATGGAGCAGATCCTCCTGGGGGAACTCCTGAGGCAGAAGAAAAATGAAGAGGTGATTGGTTATAATCAACATGGCTTCATCAAGGGTAAATCTTGCCTGACAAATCTGGTGGCCTTCTATGAAGAGGTTACGACATCAATAGATAGTGGAAGAGGAACTGACATTATTTACCTGGACTTGAGCAAAGCCTTCGACACTGTCCCACCTGACATCCTGGTCTCCAAGATAGTGGAATATTGTTTTGATGGATGGACCACTCGGTGGATAAGGAATTGGCTTGCCAGCTGCACCCAAAGAGTGGCTGTCAATGGATCCATGTCCAAGTGGAGGCCAGTGACAACTGGAGTCCCTCAAGAATCACTACTGGGACCAGTCTTGTTCAACATTTCTGTCAGCAACGTGGACAGTGGCATCTAGTGCACCCTCAGCAACTTTGCCAACAACACCAAGTTGTGTGGAACAGTCGTTACGCTGGAGGGGAAGGATGCCATCCAGAGGGACCTTGACAGACTGGAGAGGTGGGCCCATGCCAATCTCAGGAAGTCCAACAAGACCAAGTGCAAGGTCCTGCATCTGCATCGGATCAATGCCAAGCACTGATATAGGCTGGGCAGTGATTGGCTTGAAAGCAGCCCTGAGGAAAGAGACTTGGGGGTGTTGGTGGATGAGAAGCTCAACATGAGCCACCAGGATGCACTTGCAGGCCAGAGTGCCAACCATATCCTAGGCTGCATCAAGAAAAGCATGGCCAGGAGGTCGAGGGAGGTGATTCTCCCCCTCTACTCAGCTCTCGTGAGACCCTACCTGGAATATTGCATCCAGTTCTGGAGTCCCTGTTACAAGAGGGACATGGGGGTGCTGGATCGACTCCAGAGAAGGGCCATGAGAACCATCAGAGGATAGACTGAGAGAGTTGGGATTGTTCAGTCTGCAGAGGAGAAGGCTTCAAGGAGACCTTATTGTGGCCTTCCAGTATCTGAAGGGGGCCTACAAGAAAGCTGGGGAAGGACTTTTTAGGAGGTCAGACAATGATAGAACCAGGGGAAATGGATGCAAGCTAGAGGAGGGCAGGTTTAGGTTGGATATTAGGAGGAAGTTCTTCACTATGAGGGTGGTTAAACAATGGAACAGGTTGCCGAGAGAGGCTGTTGAAGCCTCATCCCTGGAAGCCTTTAAGACAAGGCTGGATGGGGCCCTAGGCAACCTGATCTAGTGGATGGTGTCCCTGCCAGGCAGTGGGGGTGGAACTCGATGATCTTTAAGGTCCTTTCCAACTCTGATAATTCTATGATTTTATGATCCTAAGTCATATGCTTACGTGTCATATCATTGTGGTGTTCTAGTGACTGGCAAAATTTTTCTGTGGCTGGGGACGGGATATGCGTCTCTAGATATACAGATGATACAAGAAATGCTCCTCTAATACCAAAAAATTGTGAGTCAAAGAATACTCTCAGAGAGCAGAGTTTAAGGCTTCTGAAAGAAGCATTCCTTTAATGATTGATGCCAGGCGTATTGGTGGTTCTCTCCTCCCAACACACAAGCACCTCCCCCAAGCATGAACCATCATTTTATAGACACAACTTACTACACATCCAGTAAATTCCTTAGAACTCATCTATATATTCCTGTGGTTTCCTAGAACTTATTTGGTACTGTAATATCCTTGGTACTTGTGCAGCGTCTATTCCTGGTGGTCTCTGGTGGTTGTTACTTCATCCTCCTCTTCCTTTTGGGTCATTATCTGTCACAAAATGAAGATGAAGATTCGTTCCTTGATCTTCATGGCACCTCTCCAATCCCCAGAATCAAATCTTTCATTTCAATGTGCCGTGTTAACAAGCCAAGCTCCCCTTATGTATTCATTTTAGTTAAAGAGACCCAGCTCCCTCAGCCTTTCCTCATAAGGAAAACGTTCCACCCCCTTCATCATCTTTGTGGCCCTGCGCTGGACTCTTTCCAGCAGTTCCCTATCCTTCATCAACTGAGGGGCCCACAACTGGACGCAGTATTCCATATGCGGCCTCACCAGGGTAAAGAGGAAGAAGAACCTCTATTGACCTACTAACCACATCCCTTCTAATACTCCCCAGAATCCCATTGGCCCTCCTGGCCACAANTACCCCTCCAGCAACCCCATCCCCAGATGGCTGGCACTGGAGGAGGCTGTGCCATTCCTGTGGCACTGTCCTCATACTGATGGGAGGGCAAAGAGCCTTGGTGCCAGATCCAGCCCTCAGGCCTGGGCTTGGACACACCAATCTGTTACATGGCAATTGAAACATGGCTTTAGGTAAGTCATAATTTTGAAAGCCAAGGTTGCCCTTGAGGCATTTCTGAACTCATTTCTTCTACCAGTAGTTAGACGAGTAAGGTAGTCAAATATTTTGGTTACTGGGGTTAAGGAATGCTGATGTACGTAAAGATAGGTCACAGAATCAGAGAATCATTAAGGTTGGAAAGGACCCTCAAGATCATC
>VWZX01003040.1:11958-33146 GCA_013399015.1 Galbula dea
TATACTCTTCCCAGGATCCCTACCCTGCTACCACTGCCTGTGCAGCTCCTTCTTGTTTTTTAATTTGACCAGCAGGTCTGTACTCAGCCATGCTGGTCTTTTCCCTTTCCTGCTAGACTCCTTACACCTGGGGATCGAGAGCTCTTGTGCTCTATGGAAAGCATCCTTAAAGGTCTGCCAGCTCTGTTCTTCTTCCCTGTCCCTGAGGACTATTTCCCAGGTATCCTGCTGAGTAACTCACTAAAGAGCTGGAAATTCGTTTTTCTAAAACTCAGGGTCCTAACTGTGCTTCTTGATGGATTAGTGATCCTTAGGACTGTGAATCCCACCAGTGCATGGTCACTGCAGCCCAGGGAGCCTCCAGTCTTGAAATCCCTGATAAGTTCACTTGCATTGGTTAGCAGTAGATCTAGTTTTGTATCCTCCCGGGTAGGAGTGCCTATTTCCTGTGTCAGGAAGTTCTCTTCAAGACACTGTAGGAGTCTTCTGGATTGCCTGCTGCTTGCTGCATTACTTTTCTAGCAAATGTCAGGGTGGTTGAAGTCCCCTAGCAGGACAAGAGTGTCTGATCATGATACTTTCTGCAGCTCTAGCAGGAATGCTTCATCAACAGACTCCTCTTGATTGGGAGGCCTATAAGTATACTCCAACCACAAGTTTTCCCTTATTACCTTGATGTCTAATTCCTACCCACAAACTTTCGACTTGCTCATGGTTATTCTTTAGGGACATCTCTTCACATTCAATCCATTCCTTAACATAGAGGGCAACACCTCCACCCCTCCTTCCCTTTCTATCCCTTCTGAACAGCTTGTATCCATTGATAGCCACACTCCAATTATAGGATTCATCCCACCAGGTTTCAGTAATGGCTACTATGTCATATCCTTCAAGCAGCACTGTAGCTTCCAACTCCTCCTGTTTGTTACCTATGCTATGTGCATTTGTGTAGAGACACTTCAGCTGGGCAGTTGGTCACACCACCTTTCCAGGGGAACATCCCTTCATTCCCTTAAGGTGTTTCCCTGATGTTTTTCCATTGGCTGCTACTACCTCAGGAGCCCCTGGCTTGACTCCATGAGCCTTTGACTGCACTGCCTGTTGCAGGGCAACAGGCTGAAGGCCCTTACTAGCCCCCTTTCCCACCAATTGTGGTATCTCTTCCCACAACGTGGCATATGAAAGTCTATTTATATTGTTATCCCTCTCCCCCTTCACATCTAGTTTAAAGCCCTATCAATTAGTCCTGCAATCTCCTGTGCAAAGACCCTCTTTCCCCTTTGAGAAAGGTGTCTTTTGTTTGGTGTCCATAATCCTGGTGCTGTGTAGGTCATACTATTGTCAAAGAACCCAAATTTGTGGCGGTGACTCCAGCCACAGAGCCATGTGTTAATGGACTGGATGCAGTTGATCTGTCCTGCATCACTGCCTGCAACTGGAAAAACAGATGAAAAAATAACTTGTGCCCCAGAATCCTTCACCACTTGACCCAAAGCCCTGAAGTCTCTTTTGATTGCTCTAGGACTACCATTTGTTACTTCCTCTCCTCCTACATGAAAGATAGTAGTGGATGGTAGTCTTAGGATTGCACCAGGCTAGGGAGTTTTCTAGTGACATCCCTAACCCTGGCTCCAGTGAGGCAGCATATCTCCCTATGAAAAGGGTCTGGCCTTCATATTGGCCCCTCTGTTCCCTTCAGAAAGGAGTCACCTATGACCATAACCTTTCTTTTTTTTTCTCTGTGGCAGATGTTGTAATAGGAGCAGCATGCTTTCTTGAGCATGGACATACCTCTGGTGTAGGAGAAGCATACTTTCTTGAGCATGGACATACCTCTGGTGTAGGCTTCTCATCATCCATGTCTTCATTAAACAGATCTGTCCCAACCAGAGACTCAAACCTCTTCTTTAGTGGCAACTGGGAAGATGAGGCAGGCAAAAGAGGAGGTTGCTTGCTGCCTCTACCCTGGACTACTCTCCATTCACTCCTCACATCAGGATTACTGCCTCTGGTCTGATAGTGGAATACAGTGGCCCTCTGATTTTGATTATATCAGATGGATGCTCCCTTTTCAGATTCAGGGAGGGCAGCCTCTGTCTCCACCAGTCAATCTCCTCCTCAGGTTCCCTGATTCTCCTAAGCCTCTCCACTTCAGCTTGCAGCTTTTCAACCTTATCTTGCAGCTGTGCTGCTCAGTTGAGCAGATCATCTACCTGCTCACACCGTGCACAGCAGCCTGCTACCAGGGAGAGGCTGAGACACTCCCTGCAGCCTGCAACTTGCACCGTCTCATCCTTCTGGGGGAGCTCTGTCTGAATTCCCACCTCCATTTTGGCTGGCTTCAGAAGCAGAGTCTTCTTCTGCTAGGTGGAGACCATTACACCTGGAGGTACTAATTTGATTTTTTTGTTCTTTTTTACTGCCATGCATGGTGCTTGCTGGGTTCCAGCAAAAGGCTAGCTTTCCGCCTCAGCAATCTGGTGCCACTTCCGGATTCGACGCGTTTAAATCTGCATTTAAATTCCCTGGGAACACCCCAGTCACATCTCGCGAGAGATGCCAACCCTCCTGGTCCCTCCTGTGGTTCCGAGTTCTCCTGCATAGCCGTAATACTCAATAGCAGTGTTTTAATATACTTTCTATAAATTTCTTGGATTTGAAGCATATCATCATATGATATAACTGTATTTTTCCACTTTCCCAAATAGAGAAGGAAAATATTTTCTGGAAATATGTAGTATTATTATTGACAATTCTGCCATTCCCATCTACTAAGTAATTAATAAAATTTGTATTATTGTCACAAATGTAGTAAGTATGCTATCGCTTCTTTTGCTTCATTGTTAGAAGATGGAGTAGATATATTTTAGAGATCTCTTACAGCTTACGTGACCTTTAAATCACATACAGTGATTGAAAATAATTTACTTCCAAAAAGCTGATGATTCAGAAAAAAATATATTTTTTCTTCCTTTTTGTAAACTGTGTCCTTCCTTAATAGGTTTTAAATGTTGGTTTAGTATTCCAATCTTGCATTCTTGCAGTTTTCATCAAACAAATCTAAACAAAAATTATTTTCATGAGTGAAAAATTCCAGTTCCTTGTGTTTCCTATCCAAATTCTTAACCATTGCTGTGTCATTTGCTGTCCTGATTAGAAATCAAAAGTCTTGGGAAAATAGGTTGGAAAAGACTTCTGCATGTTTCTGTAAATGTTCCAATCTACCCATTCTCCTACAGCAAGTCATAGAATCATAGAATCATAGAATGGCTCAAGTTGGAAGGGACCTTAAAGATCATCTAGCTCCAACTCCCCTGCTATGGGCAGGAACGCCGCTCACCAAACCAGGTGGCCCAGGGCCACATCCTGCCTGGCATGGAACAATGCCAGGGATGAGGCAGCCACAACCTCTCTGGGCAACCTGTTCCGTTGCCTCACCACCCTATGGGTAAAGAACCTCCTTCTGATTTCCAGACTAAACCTCCCCTCCTTGAGCTTTTATCCATCCCCTCTTGTCCTGTTGCAATCTCACCAGCTGAACAGTCTCTCCCCTTCTATCTTGTACACTTTTAGGTACTGAAAGGCTGCTATTAGGTCCCCCAAAGCCTTCTTTTCTCCAGGCTGAACAACCCCAACTCCCTTAGTCTATCCTCATAGGGGAGGTGCTCCAGTCCTCTGATCATCTTTGTGGCCCTCCTTTAGACCTGCTCTAACAGGTCCACATCTTTCTGATGCTGAGGTGCCCAGAACTGGACACAGTATTCCAGGTGGGGCCTCACAAGGCCAGAGTAGAGGGATAGAATCACCTCCCTTGACCGGCTGGTCATACCTCTCTTGATGCAGCCCAGGATATGGTTGGCTTTCTGGGCTGCAAGTGCATATTGCTGGGTCATATCTAGATTTTCATCTACCATGACACCTGAGTCCTTCTCTGCATGGCTGCTCTCAAGGCATTCCTCTCCCAGTCTGTACATACATCTTGGATTATTCCTACCCAGATGCAGGACCTTACACTTGGAATTGTTAAACTTCATCCAATTCTCATAGGCCCACATTTCGAGTTTGTCCAGGTCCCTCCAGATGGCATCCCACACTACTGGCATATCAACTACGCCACTCGGCTTCATGTTGTCTATGAACTTGCTGTGTATGCACTCCATACATCTCTCTAGATCACCAATAAGATATTGAAGAACACTAGTCCCAAGATAGAGCGTTGAGGGGCACCACTTGTCACTGGTCTCCATGTAGACAAAGAGCCATTGACCACTACTCTGCCTGCATCCATCCAGACAATTTCCTATCCACAGAATGGTCCACCCATCAAAACCATACCTCTCCAATTTTGAGATAAAGATGTCATGTAGAACTGTATCAAAACTTTACCAAACTCCAGGTAGACAACATCAGTCAGACTTCCTTATCAACTGTTTCAGTTACTCCATCATAAAAAGCCACTAGATTAGCCAGGATGACTTGCCCTTGGTGAAACCATGTTGGCTTCTTAGAATCATCTCTTTGTCTTGCATGTGTCTTAACATCATTTCCATGACAATCTATTCCATGATCTTCACAGGCACAGGGGTGAACCTCACTGGCTGGCCTGTAGTTCCCTGCATCTTCCTTTCTATCCTTTTAAAAAATGGGGTGATGTTACCCTTCCTCCAGTCACTCAGGACTTCCCCTGACCTCCATGACTTACCAAATATGATGGAGAGTGGTCTTGCATCTTCATTAGCTAATTCCCTCAGGACCCTGGGGTGTATGTCATCAGGGTCCACAGGCTCTTTCTTGTCAGGTTTCAGTAGGTGATCCCAAACCTGCTCTTCACTTACCGTGGGAGGGTCACACTCACTTAGGATTATCTATTCTTAGTAGTTTCTTGGGAAGCTTGGCTGCCAGTAAAGACTAAAATGAGTAACTTATTGAGTAGCTCAGCCTTCTCCATATTGTAGGAGCAGGACACCTCCTTAAATGTCTCAAATCTTGAGTGGTGATGAAACAACATTGTCACCTGGGTGGAGGACAAGAAAAGCATTCTTAGAGGGGGGAGATGTGTAGTACAGCAATGACCCTACTCCCGCCTGACCTGAGGCAAGGTCCGCCTCTTTGCAGATAAAGAAATTAACATTGGGAAGAGATAAGTTCTGCTGCAAGGGTTGGGCAACATCTTTTTCTTGAGTTAATTTCTCTGTTATATGGCTGTGGCTACTCCACCCATGTCCTGGATGTATAAAAAGGACAGTGGCATGTTGGTCATTGCATATCCACCATAAAAGAACTTGGGAACTGGACCACTGGCTCTGCACTGTGTCCCTGGGTGTGTATCCACCACAAAAGAACTTAGGACCTGGACTGGCCTTGCATGATATCCTTGGATTTGCACACACCACCCAAGAACTTGAGACCTGGGACCAGTCCTAAAAAAATTCTCTGGAACCCGGGGTGGAGATATCTCACTCTTCTCTTTCATCTTCCCTTTCTATCGCTTAGGCACTAGAGACTAAAAGTACTCTAAAAAAAAGAGACTAAAAATTCCCTAAGTACACTTATTGCCTGCAATAAAACAAACAAATTAATCAGCCATTTGGTGTCATTTCACCTTAATTTACTCCAAGGGAATTTTTCAGTCTCACACAATCCTACCGAGGGTAGCTCAGCAATCAGGTCGTGACACATATCCATTGTCACTAATTTTCTATCCTTGCTCATCAGAGGGGGGACCCTCATCCCTGATCTTCCTTTTCTGATTAAGATACTTACAGAACTCTTTTTAATTTTTTTTTACATCCCTTGCCAAGTTCAACTCCATCTGTACCTTGGCCTTCCTGATCCCATCCCTACACTTCTTAGCCATTTCCCTATACTCTCTCCAGGCCAATTGTCCCTGCTTCCACTGCTTGTGCATTTCCTTCTTATGCCACAGCCTGAGAGCGCAGGTCCTTGCTCAGTCACACCAGTCTCCTTCCTGCTCTGTTTGATTTCTTACACAAAGGAATGGAGAGCGCTTTTGTTCTAAGAAGAGTATTCTTAAAAATTTGCCAACTCTGATGGGTTCCTTTGTCCCTAAGGATAGTTCCCCAGGGAACCTCATCCAGCAAGTCTCTCAGTAGGTGGAAATTTGCCTTCCTAAAGTTCAAAATCCTGACTTTTCTCTGTGCAATGCGTATGTTTCTAGAGATTATGAACTTGACCTGGGCACGGTCCCTGCAGCCTAGACTTCCTCCAATCTTCACCTCTTTAATGAGTTAGCTCCAGGTTAGCTCCAGGTTAGCTCACTGGTTATCTCCAGGTCTAGTAGTGCTTTATCTCTGGTTGGTTTGTCTAGAACCTGTACCAGAAAGTTATCATCCACAAACTCCAGGAGCCTCCCCCCTGAGAATGAAGGCCAGTGAGCTCAAATCTTCCTGAAGCTGAAGTAAGAAGGCCTCATCAACAGGTTCCAATTGGTCAGGTGGCCTGTAGCAGACCCCAAACACAAGCTGACCTTTGTTGGTCTGATCCTTAAGTTTAACCCATAAGCTCTCAACTTGTTCATTCCTGTTTCTCAGAGACAGTTCTTCACAGTCTATCCATTTCTTAACATAGAGGGTAACACCACCACCCCTCCTTCCTAATCTGTATTTTCTGAATAGTCTGTAACCCTCCATTGCTGTGTTCCAATCGTGTGAATTGTCCCACCATGTTCCATTATAGCAATCAGATCAAAGTTATCCAATTGCACCATGGGCTTCAGCTCATCCTGGTTATTATCCATGCTGCATGCGTTTGTGTAAAGACACTTCAGCTGGGCTTTCAGTCTTACCACCTTCTGGGAGGAGCCCTCACCAAGTCCCTTGGGATTCACAGGTGTTATCCACCTACCTGCTAAGTCCATCTAAATCAGGTTGCTGAGTAACTCCAGAGATTGAAAACCCACAGCTTTTCTGAGCAACTTTTTCCTATGTTTGGTCATCTTAATTGTGAAACTTTTTTCCTGATTTCTAACCAGAATTTCCAATATTCCACCCTGTGTCCACGGAAACATCGTCTCTCCCCATCCCTATGCAGACTGAGGTAGCAGAGTACAACAATCAGATTAATAGCTATTTTGATTTTGTGCTAAATGAATACAAATTTCTGGGTTCTTTGTTGGTTACACTCCCCTTTTGAAAAGTACATTGATTCCTGACTGATACAGATGACCTTTCTGACAACTTTTCGTCTTTTAAGTTGACATCATTTAACACAGTCTCTCAACTTCTCCTTTACACACACACCTAATCCCCAGGACAAGTCACCAAACCTTTGGAATAGCAGCAACCTAACCACCAGAAATCTCTAAATCTTAACTTGCTGAGGAATATATAGTAATATTTTTGGCAGAGAAGACAAAATCACAGAATGTTAGGGGTCGGAAGGGACCTCCAGAGATCTCCTAACCCAACCCCACTGTCAGAGCACGTTCACCTAGAGCAATTGCACAGGATGACATCTAGGCAGGTTTGGAGTGTCTCCAGGGATGGAGACTCCACCACCTCCATGGGTAGCCTGTTCCAGTCCTCTACCACCCTCAAAGTAAAGGTCCTTCTTATGTTTAGATGAAACTTCCTATGTTCCAGTTTGTGGCAGTTACCTCTTCTCCCTGTCAATGTGCACCACTGAAAACAGACTGGCCTCTCATGACACTCACCCCGTTAAGTATTTCTAAGTATTAATAAGATCTTCCCTTAACCTTCAAGGATAAGGGGTTCATTAGGAGCAGTCAGCATGGGTTTATGAAGGGGAAGTCATATTTGACCAACTTGATAGCCTTTGATGAGGACATAACCAGGTGGAGAGATGTGGTTTATCTTGATTTCAGTAAAGCATTTGACGCTGTCTCCCACAGCATCCTTGAAACTAAACTGAGGAAGTGCGGTCTAGCTGATTGGGTAGTGAGGTGGATTGTGAACTGGTTGAAGGACAGAGGTCAGAGAGTGGTGGTCAATGGGATGGAGTCTAGTTGGAGGCCTGTGTCTAGTGGAGTCCCTCAGGGGTCAGTACTGGGACCAGTATTTTTCAATATGTTCATTTGCGACCTGGATGAGGGAACAGAGTGCACTGTCAGCAAGTTTTCTGATGACACTAAACTAGGTGGTGTAGCTGACACACTGGAGGGTTGTGCTGCTATTCAGTGAGACTTATACACTCTGCATATTTGGGCAGGGAGAAACTGAATGAAATTCAACAAGGGCAAGTGTCAAGTTTTGCACCTGGGAAAGACCAACCCCATGTATGAGTATAGGTTAGGGACTGAGTTGTTGGAGAGGATTGAGATGTTGAAGGGAAAAGGGACCTGGAAGGATGAGCATGAGCCTGCACTGTGCTCTGTGGCCAGGAGGGCCAATTGGATTCTGGGGTGTAGAGAAGGGGTGTGGTTACTAGTCAAGAGAGGTTCTCCCCCTTTACTCTATGCTGTTGAAGCCATATTTGGAATATTGTGTCTAGTTCTGGGACCCTCAGATGAAGGAGGATGAGGAACTGCTTGAAAGAGTCCAAACACAGGGCCACCTAGATGATTAAAGGGGTGGAACATCTTCCTTCTGAGGAAAGGCTGAGGGAGCTTAGTCTCTTTAGTTTGGAGATGAGGAGACTAAGGGGTGACCTCATGTATGCTTTTTAAATATTTGAAGATTACGTGTTAGGGGGATGGGGTTAGGCTCTTCTCAGTGAGGCCCAGTGACAAGACAAGAAGCAACGGTTGTAAGCTGAAGCATAGGAGGTTCCATGTGAATACAAGAAAAAAAATTTCCCATTGAGGGTGCCAGAGCACTGGAAGAGACTGCCCAGAGAGGTTGTGGAGTCTCCTTCTCTGGAGATATTCAAGACCCATCTGAACGGTCTTCTGTGTGACCTGGTCTAGGGAAACCTGCTGTGGCAGGGGGGTTGGACGAGATAAACTTTCAAGGTCCCTTCCAACTCCAACATTCTGTGACTCTGTGATTCTTTAAACTAAACGCTGGCAACCTAAGTGATTAGGGGGCTTAGACATCTTTCTTATAGGGAAAAGCTGAAGGAGATGTGTCTTCAGGAATAGTGTAAATTTCTATTTGCTGAGTTATTCAAACCCCTTCTCCTTTTTTGCTTACTATCTCCCTTTCTGTGTCCTTACTCATATGTCACTAGCTGCTTTACCTTTTAATGTAACTGTTTCTGAATTGTTTCTGAGCTACTTGTTTTCTAGATTTTTTGCTGTATAAGTGGGCATGATACCATGTACTAAATTTACTTGCTTAGAAACTAGACTTCATCAAGCTCTAGAGTTACCCTTCAAATCTAACAGTTGTTACTTCTAAACCATTTATCTAACGGTCTTTGTAGAAGTACTCACACTCCTTTTATCTTCCTGCAGGAGAAGCTAATAACCACACTTCCGTGTCATGTGGATCAATTATTGTTCATTATGCTACAAAGAAAGGTAGTTCTTGCTGAAATAAAGTCCTCATGCTGGCTCTCCAAATATCCTAAAAAAAAATCTACCCAACTCTAATCTGTCTATGCACAAGTACTCAAGAAAAAAAATATTGGCACCTTTTGAAGACTAGTGAATCAGAGCCCTTAGCTAAATAGAAACCAAATCTATCCACTGTTTAGTTTAGTTGGTGGTAAAATTATATTACCTCCACTTGGAATAAAATAAATAAAACTTAACAAAATATTAGGTTTTTTTTTCTACCTGTCCCTTGTTTTCCACTTCAAAACTCTAATAAGCATGCCTTCCTTTAAACAAAAGATTTTAGTATCAAATTGTAATAGTATCATAAAATCATAGAATCATTTAGGTTGGAAAAGACCTTTAAGATCATGAAGTCCAACCATTAATCTAACACTGACAAGTCATAAAACATTAACACAACTTAAAGAGGATTAAATCAAGGAAGGGGTGACTGAGAAAAAAGCAGAAAGAAGGCAAAACTTCAAAGAGTAAAAATCACAGTGCAGGCACGTGAAGAGAGATATTTTCTGCTTGGTTTTAAGTAAACTTTGCAGCACATCTAAATATATAGTTATCCAATGTATCCAGGGTCTCATAGAGCTGAAATTACTGTACACAACATTTCTGTTATGTGAGCATGCAAACCTACACCTTCCCTGATGTTTCCTTTCTGAACCACTATAGATTTATTCCCCCGACCTCATTTCATTTCACAGAATCACAGATAGTGTCCCCTGAAACTTAAATGATCTGTTTAGTTTCAGTATGGACCAGGATTCAAATAGGATTTTTAGGCATCAATTTATGTAATGTTAGCGGATACATTCAGAAAACCACGGATTAACAGCTGACCTTTATTTTCCCAGGAAGGAAGGAAGGAAAGAAGGAAGGAAGGAAAGGAGAGACATTAAAAATCAAGCTCTTTTTGTTGTTACTGTTTTTTGGGTTTTTTCCCCTCCCCCTCTAGAAGTGGTCTGAATTTAATTAGCAAAAGCCAGTACACATTAAGGATATTTTCAGGATGTATGTGATCACCTTATGTCTACAAAAATGGCTAAATAATGAAAATATCAATAAAATGTACTTTCAATGAGAAGCTTTGGCTCTGGGTGATGGATTAAAAGCTTCACATAACCTAGATATTATATAAGTTTCTGCCAATCAAATTCAAAATAAAAGATTATATTTTGTTTCTTTTATATGGCAAGATTTCTTCATTTTCTGTCTTTGACTTTTTAACAGAACTGGAATTAGTATATACAACATCATTTAAATGCTGTATGAAAGAAAAATAGGAAGATTCAGAGCCATCAACTCAACATTAAAAGATAAAATGAACTTGCTGTTCAACAGGTGCTTTATTTCCTACTTATTCCCATATAGTTTCCAAAAATCAAGGATTTAGGGAAATGCACCCTTGGATACCTAGAACAATAATGAACCTCACTGTAAATTGATACTTTCACTACAGTTTCAAGAATTAAACATATTAATCTTTTGAGAAGCTTTCTTTAAAAAACCCTATGTATTAGTAGTTACAAATATATTGAATAAATTATTACCCTGTATAGAACTGAGAACATTTTAAACATATGCTTGATTCTCTATTCATCACTGCTTTGAATTGCCTTTGTTTAATGTTGTTTATGCTCTTGTACTTCACTTTATGTTACTAGATGTGAAAGAAGATGAGTAACCACGGACATAAATACACCTTCACATACACTCTACAGCTGGGGATATATCAGCTTTGAGTCTGATCTGTTCAGAATAGTTCAAATGACTGACATGAGTATTTACTAACAAAAGCTAAGCCTTTTCAAACATTTTTAAAATCACTAAAAAATGCATAAGTTTTTGAAAAGAAAAATTCCTACTGTTGGTAAGCCAATCCAGTGCAGTACTTACGTGTGAATATAAAACTGGATTTAGATTACATTTTCAGTCCATTACTTTTAGCATGAGATCCATGATCTCCAGTTAGGCAGTGGAGTGTTTGATGATTTACAGAGAAAAAAAGAGGTCCTTTAGCATGAGATTCAAGAAAACTACAGATCAGAGATTTTTACAAAGAATAGCCATGTAATTTTTTGATGCTAATGAGGTCAAAACATCTTTTTTTTGTCAGTATGGCAACAATAACAGGCAGCTTTATATAACGACTTATGGTGTCAGGATTGCAGACAGGCATTTAGTACCCTAAATTTCATTTATTGCAGTTTAGGTTTGTACATGCCATGTTTTCCAAGAAAATAAAGAATTTTTAGTGTTTTTTTTGGCTTTGTGCATTAGTTTTTACAGTAATATGGACCTTGATCAGTCTGCAGATAGTTGCAGGCTTATTGAAACTCATTTGTCCTAATTTCTATCATTTTGTCTCAAGAATACCCTGCATGAGTAAAACCATATTTAAACAACCTTAGAGAGAAATATTTTTAAACTTCAGCAAAAACCTGAACTATGTTTTTCAGTAGGCACCACTGGTGGCTTTCAGGGAGAAGGGAGTAGGGGCACACAGTCCAGCACAGTAAATGAATTGTGTACAGACATAAGTGAGATCAATTTGTCTGGGAAGAAATTCCACACTTCCAAAGTTTTTTTGAGTTATCCAAATTGTTTATTGTCTACTAGTTCACCTTATTACAAGGTTGTTCCTATGACATTATTTGTTCATTTCTAGAAAGTCCCATTAGTCCCATTATTAAACTAAAATTTTAACATTGATTTTTTGTTATATAGAGAAGGACTTGATTCAATAATGTCAGATGTAGATTTTATATATATATTTTTTTTTTTTTTAAATTATACTCCCCTCTACCAGTAATAAAGTCCAGTTTACAGTAATTATATCTGCTTACATAACATCCTGGAAGCTGAGGAAAAAACAATCCTTTTCCATAAGAATAACTAATCAGAGAATGAATTCTCTAAAGCTTTCTAGCCACATATGTGTAGTTTTATTTTCAAGCACATCTGTGCGTGAAAACATCAAATGATACTGTCTCCAAATGCTTATTCTTGCCTCCTGAATACATCAAAAGTAACAGTCAATGGCACAACCCCCCCTTTTTTTTCACTATAATAAATGATGAGTAGAAATCACATAAATGGAGAAGTGAGATTATATTTTCAATGTCAAATTGCAGGTCAGTGGTAAAGTCAGGAACAATCATTGTATTTCACAATTGCTGTCTAATGTTTTAATTGTTTTTTATCCTCACCTTCCTTACCAAGAAAATACAGATTGAATTTACAAAATCTCATCAAGTTGTTAAGACAGGATTTTTCTTCATAGTTTCTTCACTGGTTTGCAAACTCACATTTAAACGACTAAAACCAGACTGTTTACTTACACTACTTCCACTAAAGATGGATGAGGGTTTACTTTTAGGGAGCAGTTCCAGATAGGCTTACATTTTCCTTATTTTTTTCCTTTCCTCCTTTGAAGTTAAGCATTGAAAGGAGTGAATTGAATTTCTCTGCCCTGTATTGTCACCAGGTACTTTTACATTTGCTTAACATCCCTTTGGATAGCCAACCACTGTTCAGGGAGCAGAAACCACCTTCAGAAACCTCAGTATCAATACATCAGAAATGTCACTTGAGGAACAGATCAACAAAATTATTGCTATTCTTCTCTAAGAACTGTTTCCAGATTGTACACACCTATTGTGGATGTTTGGGGAATAATGAAAACCATTAACAGATTGTTAATGTGACTTGGTAACAGATCAAGCTGAGACATATAAAATAATAGATCTTTAGAATCAGTCTGATATGCAACTAGGCACTGACAGAAGCAGGTAGAACATCAGTTAGGGCCAAATTTTAAGTCTTCTTAGCACCCTAGTGGTGCAGAGCCACTGAAAGTAGGTGTTTAGAGGCTCATAAACCTTTGGGAGGTTTTGCCAGATGACTGCCAGAATCTGATGTGGTTTCACGGAACTGAGCCAATAAGCATCTTCTGGAAGTAGCAGACAAGTACTTGCATTCCTACAGGCAGCAGAATCAAGAGAGGCTTTAACTGTTTCTTTTTAATATATATATTATTTTACTTTGTTTTATTTCAGTTTGTTATGTTATGTTACTTTATTTCATTCTTTATTTCTGAAATATTACAAAATAAGAGAGTAAGTAAGAGCTGCCATGCCACAACAGATCTGCAGCTGTGTACTGTGAAAATGGTCAGTAAGAGAAAACAGAAAAATGAAATGATGACTTCATTTCAGGGACAGATTTGCTTTTCTCTAGTACTGATCTGTGTGCAGTCTGGGCAAGTCACATTGTCTGTTTGGGCTGTTTTCTCAATTACCCTGTGTCTCATTAGACTTACAGCCTTTCATTGTTTTTAGTTGCTTTTCATTGCTTTTCCTTTCTTTTTCTCTCTTTCTTTCATTTTTTTTTTGCTTTTCTTTCTGTAACAATGTATGGTTCTGGCATTCTCCATTTCTGGATCTTTAAGTGAAGTATCTTTACGGTGTGGAAGAGCAGAGCACTGACTATGTTAATCCCAGAGTTAAGGTTTAGAGCATTATAGCTGGTCATAACAAGATATTTACAGCCCAAGCAGACTCAGATCGAGCTATGTACTCTGTCAATTTCATTTTAAGAGACTACTCCATAAAACTGTTCCCATAAGGTTAAAGTTAGAGGTAAACAAACAGTTACAATCAAATAAGGAACAACTAAAATCTTTTCCCAATGTTCATATTTAACTCCTTTTAAATTGTTTTGTAAATCTCAGAAAAAAATTATTATATAAATTTTTAAATCATCTCTAGTTTTTCTCTGCTGAATCTTCATTTTTTCATTTAACCTGAGTCTAAAAACCAGAAGAAAATTTTTTTTATTATTTAGTTCTGCTTTGATTGAAGGTAGTAGTTGTTTTAAAAGCTGCTGTGTTACAAAGCCAGGAAAGGTTAAATGAAGCTCTCTGTAGGAGTCCAATATGCCCAATTTACAGGGTTAATTTCAAGGAAAAGTAAAAAGACATCAAACAAGCAACTTGGAATACATCCATCTCACAGGGTCCTGAGATAGAAACAAACTCAAAGAGTTGAAATAAGCTAAACCATTCTTACACATAATTTGAAAGTATCAGCTCAGTTAAGAAACACGTTAGTCATGGTTGCATGGCACTTAGCTGAGCTTCCTCATTTAGTCACTTTGTCATGTATTCTAGTGTTTCTGTACCACTATGAAGTGCTTGTATTGCTAGAGCACTGGATAATAGCAATCAGTGTTTTTCTGGTAGGTAAGAAAGAAAGAAAGATGACACATTTCCTCTCTTTTTTGGGCTTGCATAGCCCAGCCACTCTTACAACAGGCAAAGCGTCTTGTCTATTAGTGCAAAAGCAATGCTGAACTCTGTGTATAAGGTAACCACATCAATAACTTTTCAAAGAGAGGCTTCCATATCTTTTCTACAGAAAAAAATATTTTCTTTCTTTCTGTAGCTTTTTTATTTCTTACTTAACTTGCTTTTACACTGCTGTGTGGTATCGTTCAAATCACTGGTTCTAAACATAAAACTAAAGGAAGTCTAACTTGCCTCATGTCGCAGTACAATGAGCCTGGGATGTCTCAGTTTAAATGCTAAGTCCTAAGAAATGTGCATCCACCCAAAGAAACCCATTTTGACTTAGCAAGCACTCTCAGAGATTAAGGACTTCAAGACAAGCAGGAAGAAGTCAGAGAAACTTTCTTATAAAAGAATTTGGGTTATTGTTTACAAATAGGACCCTGAGGTATAAAAGAGGTTTGATGAGTGTGTTTGGATAATATATACATAAGAGCACTCCTTGGTGCCGGTCAGAAATAAACTTCTAACTCTCTTGAGATTTGTACATACATAATCACCCATTTAGCATCTGCCTGTTGTAACAGTAGCCGACTAAATGCACCTGCAGTGCTGCCAAATGTTCCTATTTCATAAAAAAGAATGGCTGTATTTTCTGTGGAAGACTGGTAGGGGGAGATAAATAAATAAAGAGCCCACATTATGCCTCAGTCTAAGAAGTGGAGTGTGAAGGACCACCAATTAGGGTTTTAAGAGCCACTGAAACCTTGGCTGAAATGAAAGAAAGTCAGTTTTCTCTGACCACGCTTTTAATCTTGCTTGATGAACCATTTCTGCCTGCAGTTAAGAAGATGCTTATCTGAAAGGCATTATGGAGGTACAGCTGAATCGTGAAAATGATATGTGATAGAGATGCTCAGTCCTTGGGCAGGTCTGCCCAGATTACATGAAGTTCTCAAAGATTTTACAAGCAAAGACAAGAATCAGCATAGTGTGTTTCAGTGACAAAGGCACATCATTTAAGGGGCTTGGGTATTTCATCAACAGAGGGTCTCTTACCAGGAAAAAGATGACTGAAAATACTACATTAGGTATCAAATTTTAATTCCTCTTTGGGAGAACCCTTCTCCACACCCCACACACCTGTGATGGTTTGGACCTGGCTTCCTGCCAAATGCCAAAACTCACAGTGAAAGCCTTCCCCCCCTCCTTTCTCTCTCAGAGTTTAAGAAAAAAACTATGAGAGAAACTAAAGAGCCCGAAACAACCCAAACTACATCAAAAGTATTTATATTTATATATATAGCAGTTATATACAATTAAAATACTATGTACACAGTAGAGGGAACCCCCAAGGGAAAGGGAAAAGGGAAGGAAAAAGGGGAAAAAGGGGAANGTTATATCTCATGTTCGCTTATATCCCACGCAAATATCTATATATATATAGTGTCCTCATTTGTCTTCGGAGCAGTCATCTGGTTGTAGATTAACACCAACATCAGTTCAGTTTGGATTCTTAGCCTTTTGGTTATAATCACAGTTCTAGTTAGGGCTGGTTCACTGGTCTGGGCTGTCTTGTCATTGGACACATCTTTGTCTGGTGACTGGGTGAGACAGGGACAGACAAAGGGAGCTATCCCTGTCAGTAGCAGCAAGCTACTTAGGTGAGTACAGTCAACTTGGCTATAAGGATGTTATGTCATATTAAACTCATGGCTAGGCTTCGCGGACAAAGATTTGGGAAGGGCTCTACCCACGTTTGTTGCAAGCGCATTGGTGGCTAAAATGGCCAATATGAGATAGGCATGAGCAGATGCAAAAGGCACAGCAGAAAGACTCCTTAGATGGTGTGCTCTGCGAGGCACGATTCTTTCTGCGATGTCTTTTCTCCTCAACAGTATTAAACTAATAAGATTGAAAAAAAAGAAGCAAACAAACTTTTTTATTTTCCCAAATGCATTTTGGTACAACTATCACCTGTGTTAACACATGAAAAGGGACAAGGACACAGCTGGCCAGAATGGCACTAGTCATTCAAGATTATAAGATTCCTTCAAAGTCTAAGGTTTAGCATTTCTGTCCAAAATTAGTGTGAATTTGTTCTTGACCAGCCTTGTGTAAAGAGTGGTACTCCTGGGCAATCCTTACATGAAAAGAGACAAGGCAAGTATCAAAACCACTTTGATTATCTCCTCCCTCAGTAAATGTATAATTAGGCTCTTATTGAGTTACTTCATCGTCCTAATTGGTTTTAACCCTTAAACAATTACAGAGTGAAGTACAGTCATATCTAGAGTCCTTCTTTTCTTGGGATCTGTTGTGACAATTTCGTCTCAATTCTTCTACTATCTTCAAATCTACCCCAAAGTACAGAATCATTTGGGCTGAACATTTTGTGATGCCACAAAAAATATTGGTACTACAAGCCAGAGAGCTGGTATAAGGATTACACCTCATGTAGCTCCGTGTCTTCCAACTAGCTTCTTGTTTGTGAGAGCTGCAGATTTTTCCTTCCCTTGACCCAGAGCCATGTGCCATGTGGCTGGTTGCGTTTTACTCATGACACTTTCCCTCTAAAAACCTCTTTTGTCCTTTTGGAGAATTACATTTGCTCCCAAAAAGTGGAAATAAAGCATTTCAAACACTTTAAAGCATGACTTAAAAATTATGAGACTTGATGAGCAGATCACAGCAGATAGTTCATTGACCTGTCATGGTGTGCCATGCAAGTGTAAACTGGTGGCTCATGTTGAGCTTCTCACCCACCAACACCCCCAAGTCTCTTTCCTCAGGGCTGCTCTCAAGCCAATCTTCACCCAGCCTGTATCAGTGCTTGGTATTGACCTGACTCAGATGTAGGACCTTGTACTTGATCTTGTTGAACTTCATGAGGTTAGCATGGGCCCACCTCTCCAGCCTGTCCAGGTCCCTCTGGATGGGATCCCTCCCCTCCAGCATGTCAACTGGACCACAGAGCTTGTCATCATTGGCAAACTTGCTGAGGGAACACTCAATGCCATTGTCCATGTTGCTGACAGAGACGTTGAAAAAGACTGGTCCCAGAACTGACCCTTGAGGGACTCCATTTGTCACTGGCCTCCACTTGGACATTTATCCATTGACAACCATTCTTTGGGTGCTGAAATCAACCCAATTCTATATCCACTGAGTGTTCCATCCGCTACTGCTGTTGTGACGTTTTCATAGAAGGCCACCAGATTCATCCTTCCCTTCTTATGTTACCCCCATATATAAGAAGGGAAGAAGGGATGATCCGGGAAATTACAGGCCTGTCAGTCTGACTTCTGTGCCAGGAAAGCTGATGGAGCAGATCATCCTGAGTACACTTCTGCAGCACTTGCAGAGTGACCAGGTGATCAGGTCCAGTCAGCATGGCTTCACAAAAGGCAGGTCCTGTCTGACTAACCTGATCTCCTTCTATGATGGGGTAACCCGCTTATTAGATGAAGGAAGGGCTGTGGATGTTGTCTACCTTGACTTTAGCAAGGCGTTTGACACAGTTTCCCACAGCATTCTCCTTGAGAAATTAGCTGCTCATGGCTTGGATGAGCACACACTTGGCTGGATAAAAAAACTGGTTGGATGGCCAAGTCCAGAGGGTTGTACTCAATGGAGTCAAGTCCGGTTGGCGACTGGTCACGAGCGGTGTCCCTCAGGGCTCAGTGCTAGGGCCTCTCCTGTTCAACATCTTTATTGATGACTTGGATGAAGGGATAGAGTGCACCCTTAGTAAGTTTGCAGATGACACTAAGCTGGGTGGGAGTGTCGATCTGCTTGAGGGTAGGCAGGCTCTGCAGAGGGACCTAGATAGGCTGGATAGATGGGCAGAGACCAATGGGATGAGTTTTAATAAGGCTAAATGTAAAGTCCTGCATTTTGGGCGTAACAACCCCCAGCAGCGCTACAGGCTCGGGAAGGTGTGGCTGGAGAGCTTCCCAGCAGAGAAGGACCTGGGGGTGCTGATTGACAGCTGGTTGAACATGAGCCAGCAGTGTGCCCAGGTGGCTAAGAAGGCCAATGGCATCCTGGCTTGCATCAGGAATAGTGTGACCAGCAGGAGCAGGGAGGTGATCTTGCCACTGTACTCGGCACTGGTGAGGCCACACCTCGAGTACTGTGTGCAGTTTTGGGCACCGCAGTTTAGGAAGGACATTGAGCTACTAGAGAGGGTGCAGAGAAGGGCAACTAAGCTAGTCAGGGGTCTGGAAAACAGGCCTTATGAGGAGAGGCTTAGGGAGCTGGGCTTGTTTAGCCTGGAGAAGAGGAGGCTGAGGGGAGACCTTATCGCTCTCTTCAGCTACTTGAAAGGCCATTCTAGGGAGGCGGGTGTTGGCCTCTTCTCCCTTGTGACTAGTGACAGGACTAGAGGGAATGGGCTTAAGCTGAGCCAGGGTAGGTTTAGATTAGATATTAGGAAGAATTTCTTTACTGAAAGAGTGGTTAGATATTGGAATAGGCTGCCCAGGGAGGTGGTGGAGTCACCATCCCTGGAGGTTTTTAAGAAGAGGATAGATGTGTTTCTTCAGGGGATGATTTAGGGGTAAGAGTAGTGTAGGGCTATCGGTTGGACTAGATGATCTTGAGGGTCCTTTCCAACCATAATGATTCTGTGATTCATCAGGCAAGATTTAACCCTGGTGAAGCCATGTTGGTTATACCAAATCACCTCTTTATTATCATTCTCCCTCAGCAGTGCCTCCAGGAGGATCTTCTCTATGATCTTACTAAGCACGGATGTGAGACTGAGTGGCCTATAGTTTGCAGAATCATCCTTCTTCCCCTTTTGAAATATGGGCATTACATTTTCTCTTTTCCAGTCAGTGGGGACTACACCAGACTGCCATGACTTTTGGAATACAATAGAGAGTGGCTTAGCAACCTTGTCTACCAATTCTCTCTACCCGTGGGTGTATATTGTCGGGTCCCATGGACTTGTGATCTATCAGTTTTTTCAGATGGTCACAAACCTGATCTTCACTTAACCTTGGGCAGGTCTATCTTCCAGCCCCTGCCATTAGGTTCTTTGACTTTGGGGGTGTGGCAGGAGCCCTTGCCAGTGAAGGCTGAAGTAAAGAAGCTGTTGAGAAGTTTGGCCTTCTCTGTATCTCTCGTCATCAGTTCTCCTGTTTCTTTTCTCAAGGGGCCTACACCTTCCCTAGTCTTCCTTTTTCCATTAATATATTTGTAGAAATGTTTACTATTTCCCTTGATCTGCCTGGCTATATTTAATTCCCACTGAGCTTTAGTTTTCCGAACCAATTCCCTTGCTCTCTTGACAGCTTCCCTGTATGCCCCCCATTCTAGTTCATCTTTTTTCCTCTCCTTATATAGATTCTTCTTACGAGACAGCGCATCCAGGAGCACCTTGTTCATCCAGGCAGGCCTCCTAGCATTATTTCCTGCCTTCTAAGTTGGGATACATAGCTCCTGGACAGGGAGAAGGTAATCCTTGAAAAATGACCTTTGACCTGGGCCCCCCTTCCCTCTAGGGTTTTGTCCCATGGTACTTTGGCCATCAGATCCCTGAAGCAATCAAGGTGTGCATGCTTAAAGTCCAGGGTTGTGGGCTTAGAATATATCCTCCTGGATGCCCTGAGGATCTTGAATTTTAAAGCTTCATGGTCACTGCAGCCAAGGTTATCCCTCAGCCTTTCATTGGTCAACAGCCCTTCTCTGTTGCTAAGAACAAGGTCCAGCATAGCACCTTTCCTAGTTGGTTCCTCTACCATTTGGAGTTGTCATCGATGCACTCCAGGAACATCCTGGATTGCTAGTGTGTGGTATGTCATTGCAGGCTGCAAAGGCCAGTCTTCTGGCCTTTGTGAACTCTTGTCATCACCCTTAACCAGTTCCTCCTGCAGAGCCCCATATCTATTCTGCAAGGGCACTATAGGCTGTGTACTTCTTAAAGGAACTCACTTCCTCCTTTTTTTTCATTGAGCAGAGACCTGCTCCCATGGACCCTGATCCATTGGGTTACTAAAGGAAAGCTGGGGGGGCGCTTGTTTATGTGAGGACATAGAATTCATTGCCCTACCAGAAGTTACCTCCCATTCTATTTTTGTAGTGATCAGTTTATGTGGTCATTTTCTCTCTCACTTTCCCTTATGTTTCTCAACCTACTCAGACATTAGGGTCAAGGCTGGGCTGACCACCATCCCAACGACAGACACTCCCCATTATCCCCTTTCCCCCGCCACGGGAAGGGAAATGGGATAAGAGAGAGACAGAGAGATTGTGGATAGGAAAATAAAATTAAAACTACTTTAATATTAATAATAATTATAAATTAAATATATACCTGTATATATACATATATATGTCTCATATATATATATATACCTATATAAATATATACCTATATGTATATATGCCTCACACGGGGCACCAGTTGTCGCAGCACGACAATAT
>VWZX01003040.1:33172-49100 GCA_013399015.1 Galbula dea
TATCTAACTGCTTTCTTGTGAGAAACTGACTTTGGCCTTGTCCAGCTTCCCTCTGCTAGGCCCTAGATCCTGCAGCCCACAATAGCATGCCACAACATAGAAATATATACAAATATGTACAAAACCCAATACCAAACGTAGACCCTCCTTGATGGTGACTATGTCACCACTGATACTGTGGCAGTAGGCCTCAGCAGCAGATGCTCCGGCTCAGGGGCTGGGTCCTGGTACTGCATGCAGGAAATTAGGGATCATCGAAGTGTAGGAGACAAAGAGCCAAAAAAAGAATAATCTTGCAAGGGAGAACAATCATCCGAATAATCTTCTAGGAAGGGGGAACTGACCCCTAGTTTATATGTTGAATATGAATTATATGGGATGGAACACTTTAGTTAGTCTGTTTGGGGTCACTTGTCCTGTCTGCTGCTCCCTGAAGGTGCAGCCTTTACCCTGCACCACCTAGCGTGAGACACAAGATTTAGCAGTGACCTTGCTTTGCATACCAAACCCTCATAGTAAATCTAAACATTAGGCCTTATCACTGCTTGATGCTGGCAGTGTCTATGAAAACATGCTGTTAGTTTCAGAAAGTGCGGTTTCTCAGAGGAGTTTTAACTAAAAAGCAAAATCACTGAATAGAATTAGTTCTGTTATAACCCAAATCAGGACAACTAGTCATCCCATGCCCAGAACTAACATTGCCTTAGAAGTCGAATAAAGTAAGATAGTAAACTCTACTAACACCTCTAGAACTTCCAATATATAGAACTAATAATACTGTAAAATATATTTTACGGATAAATCCTTTCTGTGCATTTCAGGAAAAAGAATTTTGAAGCCTGTGAATAAATTCATCATCTGGTAACATCTACCCTACGTAATTAATATATATATATATGTATCTATCTTAATTCTTTATAACATATATTAAGTATATACGTATATATTTAATTAAGGTTGAATATGAGCCAGCAGTGTGCACTGACAGCTACAAGGGCCAACAGGATTCTGGGGTGCATCAANAATGGAGGGGAAGTCTTATATGGAAAGGCTGAAAGCACTTGGTCTGTTCAGCCAGGAGAAAAGGAGGCTGAGGGGAGACCTCATAGCTGTTGATAACTTCCTCACCAGGGAGGGAGGGGTGGGTGCTGACCTCTTCTCTCTGGTGGCTAGTGACAGGACACGGGGAAACAGCATGACGCTGTGCAGGGGGAAATTTAGATTGAATATTTGTGGGACCTTCTTTACCCAGAGGGTGGTGGAGCATTGGAACAGGCTCCCCAGGGAGGCTGTCATGGCCCCTACTCTCAAGGAATTTGAGAAGCAATTGGACAAGACACTCAGGCACATGGTGTGACTGTGGAGTTGTCCTATGCCTAAACATGAGTTGGACTAGATAATCCTAATGGGTCCCTTCCAACTCTGGCTATTCTGTGATTCTGTGTAATTAAGTATAATTTAGACAGAACTAAATTACAAGCACTTCTAATGCTTTTTTTCACGTGTGACTTATTGTCTATATATGACTGCCAGTTCTTTCGATATTTCGATATCTTTCTTAAGTAATCCATAATCTAAAGCAAAATGTTTTCTCTTACTCCTTCTTCACACTCTTCAAATCAAGGACACAGTCCTGCTGTCCTTAAATATGTGATTGCAACACTGACTTCACCATATTAAAGGAAGACTAGACATGCACATATGCAGTTATAAGGGACCTGGAAATGCTTTTACAGATAAACAGTGTCAGTAGTCCAAAATTTAATCAACTCTGTTTAATTTCTCACAGTGCTAGATGAATTATAGACGGGAGCAAGGCCTAGGGGAAACTGAGACCACATAGTTCCAGAGTTTTTGATCTTTCCTCATCTGGAAACTTCAGTCATTGTTTTTCTCAAGACTTTTCTATTTCTGCCATGTCTAGTTGACCAAAGTGAAATGTAGTATTGGAGGTGAGAGTGCACTGTACTACTGATTTTTCATTCTTCCCTTTGTGTTGTCTAGTGCAAATCATGAAGTCACAATCATGAAGAAAAGTTCAAGTCTCAGTTCCTGGGCTTTGCTTCCTGCAAACACATTCTATGAGAACATAAACAAGAAACAAAAAAAGAACATGCCATACAATAGATACTTAGTAGATCAGGGGTATTCAGAATTATATTTGGACAATTTCTTTCAATAGATAAATCAATATTGAGCCTCTTTTGTCAGGTTGTGATGGCAGCATGAAAAAATAAGGTTTTCGTTACATCTGGAGATTAAAAACAGCACAGTGTTAGAATATTCAGTGGAAGCACTGAGATAAGATGTCAAGGAGAGCTCTAGGAACTAAAACAATATTTTTAAAAGATAAATAAATATACAGTGTTATCTTCTAAGTTTAAGCCTCATACACTGCAGGAGTATTGGATGGACAGGGAAGGACATCAAGCACGTCAGACTTGCTAGTATCGGATGTATTGGAACTGGTTGGTAAGAAGCCGTGGTGAAATACGCAAAATATGCAAGCTCGTGGCCATGAAGGAAGGAAGCTAAGAACACTGAGGACCAAACAACAATATAGACTGTGGAATTCCCCTGCAGTGGAAAAGTACTGGCTAAGGGGAAACAAAGAGTAGTTTTGAAATCTGTTATCTTGTAGCCTGCTTAGTCTTTTAGCTAATCAATGTAAAAGGCATCAAAAAATGTACCAATGAGAGAAAGACACGAACAGCTAAAATAGTATATATTCTCATGCTTGTAATCAATAAAGTTGACATCTTGCTTGCATCAAGCTGCGTCCCGTCTCTCAATCGCAGCAATACGCTTCTCTTTAAAATATGTATGACCAGAACCCTTTTTTTTCTGTCCACACTTTTACACATTTGTAAAAGTTTTCTTACAAGAAAACCAGCTGACAATGGAATAGATTACCTACAGAAAAAGCCACCATGCCACAGGGATGTTCAAAAAACAGGTGGCAAAACCAGCAATAAGAATGGGCTATAAAACATAACTTTGTAGCAGTCAGGACTCAAGAGGAATTCTTGATGAACTTCAGGTTTTCTGTCTTTGCTGTTCCCCAGATGACTGACTCTGGAATCATACTGCAAGAAATTTTTTACCAGATCTCATCAGTATCTGAGGAAACCGGTATTTTCTGCATTTTTAAGGAAGACCTCAGATTTCTTGCTACCAATTTGATGTCTTGGGAAATTTGTTCAGCATGTTTTATGTGGTTAGGCCCCGGACCTGTGTAGCCCAGCAGACCTGGAGGCAGTGGACTGCTTTTTGTAATGTGGTCTACGATAACAGTGAATCAATAAACACACGCAATAATTCAGCCTAGGAGAATATACTCAGGACTATTTTTGTATATACACTCTGCTTTTACTTTATGGATCCACCTTTGGCTACTGTCAGATCCAACATGCTGGGCTAAAGTAACTTAGGTTTATGGTAGCACAACGGCACTTCCATGTAGACCTGGTCTGAAAACATGATGATGAAAAAACGGTGAATAAATTTCCAGTTCTTTCTTCTGTGTGGGTATATTACTTGGGTTCTAGACTGGTCAGCCTCACCTCTATACCTGGAAAGGTGAAGGAACACTTTATCCTGGAGTCTGTCTCTAGGCATATCAAGGATAAGGGGGTCATTAGGAGCAGTCAGCATGGGTTTACCAAGGGGAAGTCAAGTTTGACCAACCTGGGAGCCTTTTATGAGGAAATAACCAGGTAGAAAGATGATGGTAGAGCAGTGAATGTGGTTTATCTTGATTTCAGTAAAGCATTTGACGCTGTCTCCCACAGTTTTGAAACTAAACTGAGGAAGTGTGGTCTGGCTGATTGGGTGGTGAAGTGGATTGTGAAGTGGTTGAAGGACAGAAGTCAGAGAGTTGTGGTCAATAGGATGGAGTCTAGTTGGAGGCCTGTGTCTAGTGAAGTCCCTCAGGGGTCGGTACTGGGACCAGTATTTTTCAATATGTTCATTAGTGACCTGGATGAGGGAACAGAGTGCACTGTCAGCAAGTTTGCTGATGACACTAAACTGGGTGGAGTGGCTGACACACTGGAGGGTTGTGCTGCCATTGAGCAAGACAGGTTGGATATTTGGGCAGGGAGAAATTGAATGAAATTCAATAAGGGAAAGTGTCCAGTCTTGCACTTGGGAAAGACCAACCCCATGTATGAGTATAGGCTGGGGACTGAGCTGTTAGAGAGCAGTGAAGGGGAAAGGGATCTGGGGGTCCTGGTAGATGGAAGGATGCCCATGAGCCAGNTAGAAGGGTGAGTGTTAGGAGGATGGGGTCAGGCTCTTCTCAGTGAAGGCCAGTGACAAGACAAGAGGCAATGGATGTAAGCTGAAGCATAGGAGGATCGATGTGAATACACTAGAAATTTTTTCCCATTGAGTGTGCCAGAGCACTGGAACAGACTGCCCAGAGAGNTGTAGGTCAAAAGAGGTTCTTCTCCCCTTTTACTCTACACTGATGAGGCCCCATCTGGAATCTTGTGTCCAGTTCTGGACCCCTCAGTTGAAGAAAGACAGGGAACTGCTTGAAAGAGTCCACCACAGAGCCACAAAGATGATGAAGGGGCTGGAACATCTTTGTTATGAGGAAAGGCTGAAGGAGCTGGGTCTCTTTAGTTTGGAGAAGAGCAGACTAAGGGGTGACCTCATCTATGCTTTTAAGTATTAGAAGGGTGAGTGTTAGGAGGATGGGGTCAGGCTCTTCTCAGTGAAGGCCAGTGACAAGACAAGAGGCAATGGATGTAAGCTGAAGCATAGGAGGATCGATGTGAATACACTAGAAATTTTTTCCCATTGAGTGTGCCAGAGCACTGGAACAGACTGCCCAGAGAGGTGGAGTCTCCTTCTATGGAGAGATTCAAAACCCATCTGGACGGGCTTCTATGTGACCTGGTCTAAGGAATCCTGCTGTAGTAGGGGAGTTGGACTAGATGATCTTTCGAGGTCCCTTCCAACTTCTAACATTCTGTGATATTATATGTAAAATTAAATGTATGCCTCATTCACAGAATACCCTTCCGCTGAAAATAACAAACAAAAAACTAAGATGCTTGAGCACAGAAGTACCATTGGAAAACTGATGTACTTTAACAATGTTAATGAACATTGATATCTTTTATCTTGCAGAAATTAAATATTTCTGTAATATCACAATAGAACATTTCCCTATGCCTCAGTGGCACAATAGGATTGTCCCTCTATGCTGACAGAATAACTTTGGTTTCTTAACTGACCAGTTTAAATACAGCTGTCACTAGAAAAGATTTTTGTACCATGCAACTTTACTTGAACAGGCTATCAGAGATGCATGTTTATAGATGAAATGGGAAAATTCTCTAACACGTTATAGTGGACATGGCAGGGATCTCACAGAACATGTTCGTCCTTTTACTGTGGACTGGGAGACAAGAAAACATTTAAGCTCTTTTCAATTGTTGAGTGTATTCTGACATGGTCCCATAGGTGCCAGAGCTCATTTCTCTGGAACAGATCACTTCCACTTTGTTCTGATAATAAGAAAGTATAGCCACATCTATCAGATCAAATTAAAAGTTTCTCACACTTTCCTTGACTTCTACACAGATAATAAAAAGCAGTTTCTGCCTCAAAGTGTTTATAATACAAGGGGTAATAAATGTAGTCCAAAGGGAATACTGAGAAATGATACCGGTTACCACAGAGCCACAGGAGCTGCCTGAGACTTTGACATATCTCAGGTTTTGAATGTGGTAGTATTTTTATAATAAAATAGAGAAACTAAATAACTGTATCACAATGCAAAAACCTCTTGAAGAGAAAATCTTGTGTTTCTCAGTGAAAATTAGATTTCCTTCATCCTCCCCTACTTTCACTTTGAATATTCAATGAAATAATGGTTTACATATTCTTATTATTCATATTATTTTAATAAAATTTCCTACTTAGAATTTTGGTTGAAATAACAACTAATTTCATTATCTACGTGACATCCAAAACATATATTACAGCTTGTCTCATGCCAGATTTTTGGTATCAACAGAAATGAACAATTAGGCATCTGCTACAGCCACTGTATTTTTATTACAACTAAAGCCATCTTTGGCTATGTTTTCGTGTCTGTCTCATTCAGAATCTTGCCCTTTCTTGATGGCTGTTTTCTATACTGAGAAAGCAAATCAGGTAAAAATAAAATATATGGAATTAGCACCATTAGAATATAGGGGTTTTTTTAAAAAAATTATTTTCCTAAGCAAGTAATTGCTTCTTTGTCCACTTAATGCAAAATTAGGGAAAAAAAAGTGAAGTGGAAAATTTAGACATTATAGCATGGAAATGCAAATTTATGGGAAACATAGAAGCATAGAAACATAGAAACATCTCACGATTGGAAAGAACATTCAAGATCATCAAGTCCAACTGATAAATACATTGCATATGTAAAGGGTGAGATATATTTCAGCTTTGAAAATTTAAAAACCACTACTATATGTAACTGGATTCACCCATATCACATTTATTGCTCAATCACCATACGTTTTATTTTACTAAATGCTTAAGTATTTAGTCAAATCAAAGCACATGGAGGTCTCCATGGGCACACAGCTTCCATACCTGATAGGTTTAGCGCAGTCACAGGGAAGACAAAAGCAGTCACTGGGAGATGGGAGGGAGAAAGAAAAAAAACTCTGACAACACAGCAGACTTACTCCCTAAAATATGCTTTGCACTCTGACCAAATCTATAAAATCTAAGTAATCTGAACTGATGCATTTTTTTTCTGGATGATTTGTTGTTCTTTTCTTAACACTCTGGATTTGGGAAGAAATTATGAGAAATGCTACTTGCTCCATTCAGAGAAGTCACAGACTGTCTGGCCTCAGTCAGTCTTTGAAATCTGAGACAAAACTTTCTATCGTTAAGTTGTTCCATGAATTTTACAGGGTAAAACTGTATGCACAGTAAAGAAAGTACATGTTTTGTTGACCGTTCAAGTTTTACTGAACTAATTCGAGATTTCAAGGTAATTTTATAGTCACATTAATAATAAGGAAATAAAATTATACTTTAAATTGAATAAATAATTACATTAAATGATTCTTAGGTAAAATGACGCTCCCCCTCCCCCTTTCTTTATTTCTTTACTTTTCTAAAAATTACAGAATATTACACCTAAAATAACCAATAAGCTTAAAGAAGAATAGAGACTGTACAAACTGGTACTGTTAACCAGACTTTCAACAATTTAATGACCCAGCAGAAATCTTATCTATATCACATTCTTGCTTTTTGTTTCAGTTTGGTCAGTTGGCTCAAACAATCTGTGGACAATTGAAGCAGGAAAGAGATATGGGTGCTATCTCAATACAACTGATCCTTATGTGGTACAGAAGGAGATAAAATATCTTTCCTGTTTTCTTTCCCTTCTAAGTTAAAACACAATGGAGATGAAGAGAGATATAGCCCACATGCTTGAACCTTTAACAGAAACCACCAGGGAAGAATTAAAAGACAAATACTTCTCTGGTAGCACAAATCCAACTAATTTATTTTCTGATATACCCAGCAAAAATGACTGACTTTGTGAGAAGGCTACGGAAGGAAAGGAGGCAGGCAGCAGAAAAGAAATGGGGAGAAGCAAGGAATACTTAATAATGACTTTTTTTTTTTTTTCAAGGTTACGCGGTATTTTGAGCTAATGATGTATTGGCTTCAGAAATGCTTTGTCATTCACAACACAGGCTTTATCTTTACTGCTGCAGTAGGATCAAGAATCTAGGCTTAAAGACTGTTTTATATTCTTGTATGAACCCTATGGGGTATTCTAGACAGTTTGTATGTATGTTTCATTTAAAAACCTACCCAAGTGACTCATGTTTATTTCTCCAAATGTATGCATTTCCACTTGGACAACACATTAGTAATGCCATCAATCACCTGGATACCTTCTGCATGTACTCCAGGAAGCACATGAACAAAGCAAGAAAAAAACAAGCAGAGAGGTCTTCAGCTTTGAAATAGTGAAGTAATGCTTACACTTGATTAACAAAATTTCACTTGATGAAAAAATATTCAGAACAGACAGTAGCTATTTTCCAAATACATATGGAGCTGAGCTGGGCAGATTGCCCATCTGTCTGTTAAGAGTATCTAACAACTTAGAGTTTGGTAGTTGTTTGGGGTTTTTTCAGTTTAGTCACTTTACAGCTGAAAAATTCACTTAAAGTCTTAGCTGTAAAATTATTTTCTTGACTTCCACAGAAAGATTCTGAGATCTCCTGTTCAAACACATTTTAGCAGAGGTAAATGTTATCCCTTCCTGGGGATACACTCAGATCCACACAGAGAATCAGGCAACATAGTGCTCACTATTGTAGTGTCTATTGTTTAAGTCTGGGCCATCACAGTTGTAACAGCTATTTTTTTGTGTCCTTCGGCACCATGACGGTGGTAAGGGAATATGGGAGAGGAAGATAAGGAGGAGTACAGATTTCCAGAAGCAAAAATAAAGAAGGGAATAAAACCAATGAAGTCTTACCTGTCTTAGTAATGAGGCACTTATATGGTATACAGATATTTTTTTATTCTAGTCCTGCCTCTTTTTAAAATTATGTGTTTAAAACAGAGGTAAAAGGACACAATTTAGAGCTCTGCACCTTCACTTAAATACTTAAGTAATAAACTTAGGAGTAATATTTACTCAATTCCTTTTAACAATGTCATGTAAAATAGACAGTTTTGCTATAGATAACTGAGACACCTATATCTACCTCCAGCATAAATGCTGCCTGTAACTAAGAAGCAATTTTAGAGTATACCCTTGAAAAAAACAGAAATCAATCTCAAATCTCTTGTTCCAGAACACGTGGACAAAGTATGAATTTGAAAAATATTCTCTTCAGCATATTTCCCTTTAGTTATTTCTTCTGAAGCAGTTACTCTGTCTACTCTGTAAATCCCAGAAGAGTTTATAAACAATGGAGAAGCCAAAACATGGACTGGGACAAGTTTGGGAATGATGTAAAGAGAGTTAATTTAAGAAAGGTTTACATATGTGATTGAAGGAAGTCAAGAGGTAGGCAGCAACTGTAGTGGAGCACAAACACTTTTTGCAAATCTGGTATTGTAGACAAAGTAAGAATGTTCTGTAATATTTTACATTCATTGTGCCTAAATGAGTTTTATCACCTCTCTGTGTGCTATTTATATGTGAAGGAGTGAGTGGAAGCATTTTCGTAGAATCATAGAATGGCCCAGGTTGGAAGGGACCTTAAAGATCATCTAGCCCCAACCCCCCTGCCATGGGAAGGGATGACACACACTAGACCAGGTTGTCCTGGGCTACATCCAGCCTGGCATGGAACACTGCCAGGGATGGGGCATCCACAACCTCTCAGGCAACCAGTTCCAGTTTCTCACCACCGTCTGGGTGAAGAGCCTCCTTCTGATTTCCAGACTAAACCTCCCCTCCTTCAGCAATTTCACCAGATGTAAAGTCTCTCCCCTTCTATTTTATAATCCCCCTTTATGTACTGAAAGGCTGTTATGAGGTCCCCCAAAGCCTTCTCTTCTCCAGGCTGAACTATCCTAACTCCTTCAGCCTATCCTCATAGGGGAGGTGCTCTAGTCCTCTGACCATCTTTGTGGCCCTCCTTTAGACGTGCTCTAACAGGTCCACATCTTTCTGATGCTGAAGACTCCAGAACTGGACACAGGTCATTAATAAAGATATTAAAAAGTACTAGTCCCAACATAGAGCCTTGAGGGACACCACTCGTTACTGGTCTCCACCTAGACAAAGTGTTATTGATCATAACTCTCTGGCTGTGTTCATCCAGCCAATTCCTCACCCATCGAATCCTCCACCCATCAAATCCTTATGTCTTCAATTTTGAGAATCCATGAATGTGAATCCATGCTGGATTCCTAGGATCACCTCTTTGTCTCTCGTGTGCCTTAACATCACTTCTATGACAGTCTACTTCATGACCTTCCCAGGCACAGATGTGAGGCTCACAGGCTTGTGATTCCCTGGGTCCTCCTTTCTACACCTTTTAAATATAAGGGTGATGTTACCTTTCCTCCAGTCACCCAGGACTTCACCTGGCTGCCATGACTTGCCAAATATGATGGAGAGTGTTCCTGCAACTATCTTGGTCAATTCCCTCAGGACCCTGGGATGTATACCATCAGGTCCATAGACTTGTTCCTGTCAAGTTTCAACAAGTGATCCCGAACCTGCTCTTCACTCATGGTGGGAGGCCCTTCAATCCCCCAGTTGTCACCTGGAGCTACCAAGTCTTGGTCTGTAAGAGAAACTTGGCTGCCAGTAAAGACTGAGACGAAGAACTCTTTGAGGAGTTCAGCCTTTTCCATGACTTTGTGAGTAAGTTTCCATCATTGTTCATCAGAGGGAGAACACTAGCCCTGACCTTCCCAGAGAAGAAATCAGATTATATAAACAGCTGTCTGAAAGGCCTATCAAAATTTGAATGGAACAACCATTTGAGGAAAAAGTCTTGGGTGAAGCAGTTTGAAAAACAGTTTCTAGGAACACTGGTAAACTTAAGAGTTTAAAATAAATTATGAACACACATTAGAAGAAAGGAAAACCAACTAAGGCTACTCTTTTTATGTGGTTTAGGTTAAAGGATTTATGCTTTCCAGATTTTTTCTATAAACCCAGAGTTTATATGTTTTATACCCTGCTGACAAAAAATGCTATTTTGTGGTAGAATTGTTGGTTGTTTCTTACCTGGACTAAGTTTTCAACAGATTCTTTTAAGCCCATTCAGGAAGCCATACAGCTGAACAGGGATGCTGTGACTTTACAGCTTCAAAGCTGAAGAAATCATGGATATTCTTCCCTATGTAGCAGCTGTGACAGAGGAAAGCTTTGAGGATTACTTAAGGATATAACAGGAAAAAAAACAAACAACCAAACCAAACCAAACCAAATGAAACCAAATGAAACTAAACCAAAAAATTAAGAACCTTGTTCAAGGAATGAGGTGATAAATATTTTAGTTTTCTCTTGAAAGGTCTTATTTCCTTCTAGCTTCATTAGTTCTAAGCTCAGACTTTTTTAAAGCCGAGGATCCTGGATGTTACCATGAATGTCGTCCAAACTGATTTTTTCATCTGACTGTGATGATGATCCGCCATTGTACAAATTCCTGCTATGCATGTGATAAACTTTGTCTTCTACATATTCCAGTTCGATAATGTCATCTAACTTCTTGCTGAATAATACTTTACTAAGTACATGTACTTAGTAAAACATAAGACAAAACCAAACCAAACCAAACCAAAACCCCCACAACTTACATGCAAATCACTTCCTCTCTGCTTCACTTTTCTGGCTGCAGGTCTTCAAGATCAAGATTTACAGCTACCTCTGCTGCAGCTAATATTATTTAAATCAAGATCTGTGAAGTCAAATAATGATCAGAATATTAACCTCAGTTCACACCCTTGGTCTGCCACAAAACACTGGTGAGACTCTAAACATGTCACTTAAGCCTGTATTTTAGCTTAATTTTCATCTTCTTTATGTGAATCATAAACCATATTTTCTCTCTGGGGTATATATTTTTGTAATATTTTCAGTGAGCTTCTGTGATGGTTTTCAAACTATATTATTACCTAGATAGATTTTGGATAAAATTGGTACAGCAAAGAAGGCATTTCTATTATTTAAACAAGTTATCTTTGTCAAGTTGAAAGAGAAGATGAGACAGAAAACGAAACCTACACCTCATTAAATAACTAGTATTAAGGATTTTACAGTTTGTGTTTCTTTTTTAAGAATGATTGGGAAGTTGGTTTTATAATCCTTTCCATAATTTTCATGATAAATGCTTGACTTTTCCAGTTAGCCTGAGTCTGCCTTGGGTGAGAGACGTGCATCACCCAGGGATTAATAACTTCTTGGTTTATGCATATTGCTAGCTGAATATCAGTGCGAATGCTTTCCATATTTCCTGTATGATTTGAAGGCTCAATCTGAATCTTGACTGCCTATTCCTACTTCTGTCTTTTATTTCTCCTTCAGTAGCATTCATAGTTTTTATTTATTTTTGTTTGTTTGTTTGGCTGGTTTTTGTTTTCCTTTCTCTTTTTTCCTTGCTTTTATTATAGCAGTAAAAATGAAAAAATGATTTTATTGTTTATGTACACAATTTCCTTTGAAACTTTATCACTCATGACTGACTAATCACTACTAGGGTATATGGGAAAGACTTGCAAGAATGTGGTTTAAGAAGGTATAAAACTAGAGCAGAACAAAGAAAGAAATACTCACCACAGTACAATATGGTACTAAGGTCTCTGTAGTATCTTTGTACTGGTAATATTTTCTTTGCAGGAATGGTTATAACTGTATTCTATATACACACATGCACACACAAACACAATCACATTATACTACCTCATGTTTCTCAAGAATATGATTCCACTAATCTTTAAATATTTACCTTTGTTAATGGAGCTAAGGCTTTCTAGCCAATGGTTGGACAAGCACTGCTATGTCGTGTGTATTTCAGGGAAGAATCTCAGTGTGGTCCTGCAGATTGTACACCCACAAGCTTCTGGAGTATATTGGTAGTCTTTAATAGCGCAGAAGAGGAGGCTAAGGGGTGACCTCATCTATGCTGTTAAATATGTGAAGGGTGTGTGTCAGGAGGATGGGGTCAGGCTCTTCTCAGTGAAGCCAGTGACAGAACAAGAGACAATGGTTGTAAGCTGAAGCATAGGAGATTCCGTGTGAATACACGTAGAAATTTTTTCCCAGTTGAGGTGCCCGAGCAGTGGAACAGACTGCCCAGAGAGGTTGTGGAGTCTCCTTCTCTGTAGATATTCAAAACTCTTCTGGACATGCTTCTGTGTGACCTGGTGTAGGCAATGCTGTTGTGGCAGGGGGGTTGGGCTAGATGATCTTTCGAGGTCCCTTCCAACTCCTAATATTCTGTGATTCTGTGTGATCTGGTTTAAGTATATTTGGAAGATATACTTAAATATATACTTGAAGAAATGAACTTTTTGCTCTGAATATAAGTGTTAATGTAGACAAAATTTAAGTTTGTCTTGTAATTACTTTGTTTCTTTCAGATAAATACTGTATGGATTTGCGACATTATTTTAGCATTGCACTTGTCAAGGGTTAAGGCTGGACTGGCTATTTAGTGAGTGATATATGCTCTCCTTTTGCAAAGGGGAAGAGAAAGGAAATAGGGAAGAGAGAGTTATGGGCTGGAAAAGAAAATGAAAACCACTTTAATTAAAATAACAACACTAATACTAATATATACAAAACTAATATTGAACCAAACTCCCCTGATGACAACTACTCACTGTCATCACTGATGGTCTGGCAGAAGTCTCAGACTCCTCTGAGCAGATAAAACCTGATTCAGGAACTAGATTCTAGAACTGGATTCAGGAACTCATGGATCAGGATCAAAGACAGAAGGGTCAGATTCCTCTTCAGTCACTAGCTATTGAACAAGAGAAAGAGAAAGAAAAACTTGTGATTCTTCAACTTCCTACAAAATATAATGGAATACCTAACTGGTCAGTTTAAGATCATCTGTCCTGTCTATTCCTTCCTACAGGTTCGGTCTTCTACCCTGGACCCCCAGTGTGTTACACAAGGTTGAGTAGTGACTTTTGTCTGCATACCAGTCCTTAGTAGTGCCTCTAAACATTGAATATTATCACTATGAGAAGCAGCCACTGTGAAAATAAGCTGTTAGCATTAGAAAGTGCAGTTAATTTGAAGAGACTGAGCTGAAAAGTAAATTCACTGAACAGAGTCACTTGTGTTCTTACTTAAAACAAGACACGCTTCTATTTGGATCCCACCTACAAATCAATTTCCATGGGAGTTAAACCAGATTTTTTGTGTCTGTAAGATAAAGACCATTACCGCACTTTCCCTTATTTTCTTGTCTTTCTTGTCATTATGAAGTTCAAATCCTCTGTCTTCTCTACATGGTTAAAGAAAATCCTTCCTCCTGGAAATACTGACATTTTTAAAATTCAGTTTTCTGCCAGGCTTTGACACGTGCTGCACACAGACATACAGAGAAATAATATATATTTTTTTAATGGCAAAATAAAATCTGAATCCCTAACACCTCTATATATTGCTATATTTCTTACTTTTGTTAAAAATAAAGCTTCAAAGAAAAAATGTCCAATGTTAGCCATTGCATTATATCAAATCTGTATGTGCACTGACATTTAAATATATATTATAATGTAGCCCAACAGCCAAAAAAAAAACCAAACCAAATTCGTTCCCTTTCAAGAAGGGGTGATTTAACTTATCAAAATGTCGAGGGTCGAGGCTGGGCTGACCACCAACCCAATGACAGATGCTTCCCCCTTACCCCCCTCGCCCTCCCTCACAGGAAGGGAAAGGGGATAAGGGAGAGACAGAGAGACTTGTGGATTGGAAAATAAAACTAGAACTACTTTAATAATAACAATAATGTTAAATGAAATATATACAAATATGTACAGAACCCAATACCGAACCCAAACCCCCCTCGATGGTAACTACGTCACCACTGATACTGTGGCAGTAGGCCTCAGCAGCAGATGAGTCCGGCTCAGGGGGCTGGATCCTGGTACTGGATGCAGGAACTTAGGGATCACCGAAGCACAGGAAAACAATCCAGCAATCCAGGAGTCAGGAAAGGGAAATCTCACAAGGGAAATCAGGAATCAGAATCCCCCAAGAGAAATCCAACAAGGAAAGACCAAAGAAAAATCAAAGGAAAATCCAAGAAAAATCAAAGAAGGATCCAACAGAGAAAGATCCAAGGAAAAAATCATCTAGCAAGGGGGGACTGACCCCCAGCTTATATATCGAATATGACGTGTATGGGATGGAATACTTTAGTTGGTCAGTTTAGGGTCATCTGCCCTGTCTGCTCCTCCCTGAAGGTGCAGCCTTTACCCTGCACCCCCCAACAGGAGACACAAGATTTAGCAGTGACCTTGCTCTGCATACCAATCCCTGGCAGTAAATCTAAACATTAGGCCTTATCACTGCTAGAAGCTGGCAGTGTCTGTAAAAACATGCTGCTAGTTTCAGAAAGTGCAGTTTCTTAGAGGAGCTTCAGCTAAAAGGTAAAATTACTGAACAGAATTAGTTCTGTTTTAACCCAAACCAGCACACAAAAGCAAATGAGATTGTCTAAAAACAATGAGAAAGATTAGCATTTTTCAAGGATGTTTCTTCTTACCAGTCTTAGACATCAACTTAAGATTAGAGCTGCATGAATTGAATCCACCTACTTGTTTTGCACAATATCCTTTATAGTTGTCACATTGCTCTATATCCCATAGGATGTAGGAACAATTTTGTAATGGATTTATTGAGCAATTTAAGTATGTTTTTAATATTTAAAATATATTTTTATTGTAGTTTATTTCTCAGGAATTTTTTTTCCCTTTCTTAAAACTGCAGCCTATCTAGTGACATCCTTTAAAGTCTCTGAAACCCACAAAACAATCCTTCCTGTCCATGTTTTATCTGCTGCTTCAACACCTGGAGCAGAAGTCCACAAATATCTTCAGTCTTGACAGTGGGCAGCCTAGTGAGATGGAGTCGCATCTGCTCCACACTCAGACAGTGTTGGAAAGCTCTCCATGCTGCTGCCAGAGCAAATGAGGAGCATCTAAACCCCAGGGTCTGGCTTTTGTAAAACCGCTGCAGAAAGTATTTTCAGTCTGAAGTTTTAGAAGAGTTCTTGGAGGTGCCAGCTAGTCCATTCTACACCATTAGGAATCTCCCTCTATGTCCACTTTGCTATTGTTTTGTTTCTTTTTATGGTTGCCTGTTCCTCTGCAGGTAGCTCAGCAATTAGTGAAGCAACCGACTCTGCCTTTTTCAGCTTTTATACCTTTACAGAAAGAATAATGACCAATT
>VWZX01003041.1:0-237248 GCA_013399015.1 Galbula dea
CCTACTGCCTTGGAGTACCAGTCATGTATCATTCAAGACTGTGTGTTCTGTACTGATTCTGGCAGTTACCATCATCTTTTTCTTGTCACTTAGATATTATCACTATTTTTATCCTTCAAGTTGACTTTACCTTTCTTTTTCTATCTTTGTATGTTTCCTCTTTTTTTTTTTTTTTTTTTTTTTTTTTTNCTGCTTCAAGGCTCTTTAACAGGTCTGGCTTCCATTCCAATCACTATAGTCTACTTATAACTGTTTCCTTTTCTATTCTTTTAAATTATTTAAAGCTTTGAATATAGTCTCCACAAGGTGGTATTTCACTTGAGGTTTGTCATTGTATTTCAGATGGATGGAGTCTCGTGGCAGAGGAAATTAAATTAACAGCAGTGTGTCAATCCATGGTATGAACAGTTTCTGAATATTTTAAGTATTTTTTTAGTATTTTAAATTCTGTTATCCTGATTATTTTGAATAAATAAATGTCTTGTACAAGCCTCAGTGTATCAAGTGCTCACAGGAACTTTACAGCTTAGCTCTTTAATGCTATTTTTGCAACGTAACAACTTTATAAATCACAGAATAGACAATATTAGCTTATGACAAAAATACAGGGAAATTATAATTGTCAGTTTAAAGAAAATTTTCTGCTCCATGATCCTACCCATTACAACATGGGTACATTGAGATATTTGCTGCTAGTTTTTTCTGTGAACTGAAATTGCAACGCTCCTCTGAAACCTGCTTTATATTTTCTTATAGAATCATAGAATCATTCAGGTTGGAAAAGATCTTTAACATCATTGATTCCAGCCATAAACCTAACACTGTCAAATGACACTAAACCATGTCTTAAAACATCCCTACCAGTAATAGGAACAATTTATGCATTCATTCTCTTGCTAGAATCCATAAAGTTTTGGCATTTGTTCGTAGATAGGAGTTCATTGTACCTGCTTTATTTATTGCTATAATCTAAGAAATCAAATCTTACCTCCTGAACTTTATGAATATGTGAAAAAACAGTAAATAAAAAGTTTGGATGGTTTTAGTTGAAGAAACATTTGGTCCTCCTTCACAGTAATTCATATTTGGTACAACTGTCTTACATTTTAGATGTCAGAGTATACAGTGAAAGTTGAATTTAAGATGAGTTTCATTTTCAAAAAAACAATCCTTCCTTATGGTGATAATCATGGTGGCATGTACCTTCAGCAAGTGAAGCTCCTGCTCTTTTAGGTACAATAATGGGCACATTCTCCCCTGGTACAGGCCTCTCAGGCATCTCAGGCTCGTCAAAGATATTAGTGTATTTCATTTAACAGTTAGAATACAGCTGAACACAAGTACAGAGACTGAAACAGAAATTGGCACACTTTTGTACTCAATGCAGTTTGTTTACCATCATTTAAAACCTCACATTTGAAATGACAGACAGAACAGAAGAGGTTAAGATATAATAAGTAAAAGATTAGATGTTTCTCACATATCCATGGTAACATGTACCTCTGGTCGATGGAGATTCTGATTTTTCTGGAACACGTACAGGAATTTTCTCTTCTGGGGCAGCCTTCTCAGGCATTGTAGGCTCTTTAAAGATATTAGTATCTTTTAGTTACATGTATTAAGCTTTAAAACAAGCAGTGAAAAATAATATACTCAAGAGAAGGAAAAGAGATCTATTCATAACAGGTACCTTTAGACCTTGAAGATTCCCGTTTTTTAAGAATAGCAACACACTCTTGCTTTTCGGCCAACTTGGCTGATGGTGGTTCCTCATATGCCAAAACAAGCTCTGATTCTTTGTATGCCACTTCAAGCTTTGGTTTTTGAAGTGCCATAGAAGATTCTAGTTCAGGGGGTACTAAAATTAGTTCCGGTTCCTCAGGCACCACGACAGGTTCTGGTGTGCAGGATGCCATAACAGGCTTTGATTTTTTGGACACTGAAATAGACATTGATTTTTGGAAACCTGCAACAAGCTCTGCTTCTTCAGATGCTACAAGAAGCTCTCTTCTTTGGAGTGACACAAAAGATTTTGTTCTGGGGGACACCACAACATGCTCTGTTTTTTGGGTTTGTGTAACTGTCTCTGACTCCTCAGGTGTTACAGTCAGCTCTGGTTCCTCAGGAGCCACAAATGGCTCTGGTTTTGGGGATTCCGCACCAGGCTTTTGTTTTGAGAGCATCACACCATATTTTGGCTTTTGAGGTGGCACACCAGGCTGGGGCTCCTCAGGTACCACAATAAACTCTGGTCTCTCAGGCACTGCAGCATATTCTGTTTTTTGGGATTCCACAGCTGGTTTTTCTTTCAGAGGCATCACACTATGCTTTAGCTTTTGAGGTGGCACACCAGGCTGGGGCTCCTCAGGTACCACAATAAACTCTGGTCTTTCAGGCACTGTAACATGTTCTGTTTTTTGGGATTCCACAACACGCTTTTCTTTTGGAGGCATCACACTACGCTTTAGCTTTTGAGGTGGCACATCAGGCTTGGGCTCCTCAGGTACCACAATAAACTCTGGTCTCTCAGGCACAGTAACATGCTCTGTTTTTTGTGATGTTGCAACTGATTCTGTTGTTTGGGGTGTCAGAACAGTCTTGGGCTCCTCAGATGCCACAATATGCTCTAGTCTTTGTGGTGCCACAAAAGGCTTTTGTTTTTGGGCCACTCTAGCAGGTTCTGGTTCTTGAGGTTTTACCTTTTGAGGCTCTGTTTTTGGGGATTCTGCAATAGCCTTTGTCTTTTGGGAAACTCGAACAGGTACTTTCTTTTCTTGGAAAGTTTTCTTGGCCACTTCATGTACATAAAAGATATTAGTTATAAATTTAACAACTGCATTGACAATCACACCAAATTTAAGCAAATCGTAAAACATAAGACCACAGTTGTAATGAAAATATTAAAAACATATCAGGTATATCCATCATTTATGTTGGCCTTCTTAATGATGAATATAACACATGTTGGCTTTTCTCCCTTTTCTCTCAAATGCACATATTGCACACCTCCCTCTCCAAGCCTCATTCCTGAATATAGAAGTAGACACATGCACTGACAGTAGAACCGAAGCTATAAGTAAAATCCACAATAATTATAAGCAGACTAGACAGGACAAAAGACATTAAGAACATTGCAGGTAATTAGCTGAAGATTTTCAGGAATTAACAATGGTGGCATCTAGTTATTCTTGGTGGAGCTTCTGTTATTTCAATTGCATTGGTGTCTTCTGCTCTTAGCTACTAGAATGGATACTTTCTTTTCTTCTGCTATTGTCACTTTCAAGATATTAATTGTGGTTGCTTTCATCAACCCAAGAGGGTAAAACAGTAAGAATAATTCAAAACAGTAAGAAGAATTGAAGTATAAAATACAGGCAATTCAGACATCCAAGATTTGTCATTGTTCTTCAAAAAGACCTATGTATGTCTGTTTCACACTCATATACTGATACACTGAACAAGTATAATTTAGAATCTCAGAAGACAAAATGCCTGGAAAATCACAGCATTGAAAGAGGAAAAATATTGCTTCTGCTTTTTTATTAGTGTAGAGATTTACCTTTCTCTGGTGGAGGTTCTGGTTCTTCATGTGCAGCCACAGGTTCTGGTTTTTTAGGCACAATCTCAGGTTCTGGTATTTTAGGCACAGGTATTTTCTTTTCTGGAACAACTTTCTTCGCCACCTCAGGTTCTTTAAAGATATTTATTTGTTTTACTTTCAGGAATTTGAAGAATAGGATATAAAAAGATAATAATAGCTACAAGATGAAAATTATCAAGCAGCATCAGGAAAAAAACCCCAACCCTTATAGTTTGTTTTTTTCACATTACTTGATGCACACCATTAATAGACAATATTTACTGGGAGCTATTCACAAATGAAGACACAATCTGTAACATTTATAAATGTTAGAATATTAAAAGAGAGGATAACACAAAGTTTAAAAAGATAATACTTAGAGAAATAGATTAAAATTTCTGTGCAATTTTATCAGTATTGAACATGTACCTTTAGGCGGTGGAGGTTCTGGTTTTTTAGGAACTTCAATATGCACTTTTTCCTCTGAAACCACTTTCTTGGGCTCCACAGACACTTTAAAGAGAGTAATTAATTCTATTTGTAGGAAAATCAAATATATGTTTGCAGCATTAAGACTCTAAGAAAATTTAATACTCTGGGACATCAAAAACATCAGTGGTTTTGGATGTGAATATCAGCTTTTTTGTTTGTCTACAGCAAATTCTCTCCGATGCCTCATTGAAGTACAGATGCAAAAACTACAATTTAGACAACAAAAATATTTTATAGAAAATTTATGGTAAAAATAAATTACCAATATGTTAAAATGGTACCCTAGACAGTAAAGGGGTTTTCTGTTACTAATTGTGTACAGCAGTTACCTTTAGTTGGTGGAGGTTCTGGTTTCTTTGGTACTTTAAGTGAAATCTCTTCTGGGACCACTTTCTTCGGTACCTCAGGCACTTCAAAAATATTAAAAACTTTTACTATAAGAATTTCAAAAACAACATTTAAGCAGAACAGCAGAACAGTATTAGTGAAAATAGAAGAACAGTATTAGTGAAAATATTAATTATCAAGATCTAATTTTTTCACACAACACATTTCGCTTGAGAAAACTTTGACAACAGAAGAAAATTCTAACAGAGTTTTTGGGTACAGTGTTAAACAACATAAGAGTAAAGGTTTTGATTCTGTTAATTTTGTCATAATTGCAAGTACCTTTAGCTGGTGGAACTGCTGGTTTTTTAGGTTCCACAACTGGTATTTTCTCATCTGGGACCTTCTTGGGCACTTCTGGCACTTTAAAATTAATAATTATGTTAATATCAAGAAATTTTAAAAAATTAAATAAAATTAAAGTGCAAAAAGAAACAAACAAAAGGACACCAGGTAACATTAATTGAACATAATATTCTTTACTAATTGGTAAATTAGTTAATAAGGTTAATCAGCTGTTTTGCTCTCAATCTTGATTGGGTCATTTGATAGGAGTAAAGAGAATGTACCCAAAAATGAAATACAAAAATCATTTTATAAGATAGAAAGATGGGGAAATAGTATTAAAAATGTTTTATCAGTGAAGGTAAGAGAAATTATTGCCATGGTTTTATTAATAGAGCGTGCCTTTAGCTGGTGATATTTCTGTATTTTTAGGCATAACAACTTTGATTTTCTCTTCTGTAACTACTTCCTTCTGTGCTTCAGGCAGTTTAAGGAAAGAGATTATTTTCAGTTATGATATGGAATTTTACAGCTATGTTCAAAACTTTTCAGTAGAAATTGCAAACTAGGGAGGTTCTCAAAAGAGCCATTGATTTGACACGTTTAGTGACTTGAGGTTCTTTTATGTCCTTGTAAAGTCTGAGGAAACAGCTCAGAGTCTTTTGGAGTGTCTTCTACATTATATTATTTTTCCATTTTATTCAACCACCTCACAGATCTCCATTTGAGTAAGGCTGCCATTGTCCTTTCTATATTCCTTGTCACATTCTTCTATGCACAATGACTTCTTCGTATCAATTTTTCATCAATGCACAGACTGTTTTCTCTTGTTAGACTTCTGTATAACATATTCTTTACTTTGAAAATACTAAACTCTCTTCTGGGGTAATTTGTCAGTGTCAGCTGGGAGTATTTCAGCTCACAGAAGCCCTGCTTTCTCTTTAAGATTTCTACTGTGGTTCTTAAGTTTCATCCTCATCTCTGCCCAGCCACATCAGTATTTCTAACACATCGCTACACTGATTGCAGCTATGATTCAAAAAGAATTTTCAAAATAGTAACATGTATATAGCTGTGGGCACAGAAAATAAATAGGACAACAAAAACATTCAGAAAACTAATCTGCACAATCAAGGCAGATTTTTTTCCTTTCCAAATTTCAGTTATTTTTTGTGAAACATACCTTTGGCTGGTGGTGGTTCTGGTTTTCTAGGCACAGCAATGGATACTTTCTCTTCCGGAATTTTCTTGGGCACCTCTGGCTCTTTAAAGAAAACAGCATTCATTTTTGTTATATTAAAGGCATTTAAAATATGAAACTTATTAAGAAGGAAGTCTCATAAGAAGCATATCAGAAAGAAAAGTAAGATCATATATGAAAAGGGACATCAGACAACAAAAGTTGTATACCTTTACATACTAACAGGTTGTTTTATAAATAAGAAATAAAAGGTAGTATCTTCTTTTACTGTAAAACCTACTGTCGAAGAGAAACAGAAATGTGATCCTCAGAGAGTCACCATTATTGACATATTAGCTTTAAATGGTGTTACTCTTGCCTTTTTAAGCACAGCAACACTTACTTTCTCTTCTGAGACAGACTTCTTAGGTACCTCAGACACAAAGATATTAGTGTACTTTTAAGAATTACAAAAATAAAACATGCACTACAGACAAACAAACAAAACAAGTAGATGTATAGGGATACTCTGACAACACATTACATGCTCTGAAAAATGTCTGCGGTTCTATGCTTCTGGCAAATAGTTTTAAGTGACTTTGCTGGGGATCTCTTGTTCTACATGATGACATGCCTTGCAAACTTCTAGTTCTGAAAGACTGATGAAGTATCTGAATTGTTACAACCAGTTTCTGTGCCTAATGCTATTTCCATTCAAAAGTAGAACTGTTGACCCCTGTTTAACATGAACAATGTGAAAGAGGAAGTGTATATACTTCTTGCTTCAGTATTGATAGAATTTCTGAGGCTGTTCATAGTACTTATAAGCAATCAAGAAGTGAAAATACTTGTTCTGTAAATCTCACTGAGTATTGACCTAGTTTTCCTTGGTTTTAGTCCTTTTGACTAGTTTCTGATACAATTTCAGTATCATCACAATGGATTACTATTGGGCAGATGAAACACACAAAGTCAACCAATTTTTAATGATTAGGGAACAAAACAAAGGACAGAAGAAATCTGAAGAAGGAAGAGATATGCTGACTTATACCTTTGGTAGATGGAGCTTCTGGCTTTTTAGGCAGAGGGACAGGTTTCTCTTCAGAAATAGTTTTCTTGGGCAATTCAGGCACTTGAAAGATATTTACTTATTTTAGTTTTGCTTTTATGATATAAAGACAAGTTGAGAAACAGGAAAAGTGACATATACAACATCAACATCACACATCTGACACAAATGGACCATGAAGTATTAAATCAGAAAAAAAGTAAAAAACCCAGAAAAGATGTTATCAGCAAAAGAACTGAGTTCTCTTATGCTATGGTAGTACCTTTAGATGGTGGAGATTCTGGTCTTGCAGGTACAGGAGTAGGTTCTGGTTTTTTAGGCAAAACAATAGGCACCTTTTTTTCTGGAACAGCTTTCTTAATGACTGTGGGCACTTTAAAGATATTAGTTCATTTTAAGAATTTGTATAGACTAGAAAAAACAGTCATAAAAAATCCCAAACTTGTAATGTTAGTAAGATGCTAACAGAATCAACACAATTTATTATTAATTACATTGAACAAGAACTAAACCATGAACATGAATAATTTAATTTTCCTGGAGTTCATGACTGCAAATTGCAGGAAGAGATGATGAAGAAGAGATATACCTCTAGGTGCTGGAGCTTCTTCTTTCCTATGAACAGTAGAAATTTCTTCTTCTATGTACACCTCCTCATAAAATTCATGTACTTGAAAGATATTAGTTTAAATAATTAAATTAACATAGAATATCTTCAGAAAACAAGACAATGTTTAAGACAAAGAATAAACAACCAAATACTCATAAAATCAAATACTCAAGCGCATCTTAAAACACACAAGTCTATTTTGTATCTATTTTATATCTACATTTACAATTAGGATTCTTTCAAATGAGGGAAGAAAAAGTTCATATCGTACCTTGATCTGACCTTTGCAGCTTGTTAGGAGAAAGATGTGTGATATGTCCTAAACTGAACTACTTCCTGAGTGCAAAGAGACTTGTTCTATTTATCTAAACAGTCACTTTTTCTACTATACTTTTTTCTTCCCTCAGACTCATCTCAAGTGGCACAGTTCCTTGCAATTGTCTTTTTCACAAAGCTAATTTTCCCTTCAGAAAAACAGGTGATATAATTTTTAATATTTTTAACAACTAATCTTATACTGTTTTACCTGATTAATGCTTCTAACAAACTTCTAGTTCATGGTAAACACAATTCTATCAAAAAAATTAAAGCTTTGTGTACGAAAACATATTTTTTAGCCTTCAAATTCTACTTAAAACTTCGTGTACCTTTAAGTTGTGAAGCTTCTTCTTTAGGTAGAGCAGAAGTTATTTTTTCCTGGTGGACAGCTTTCTTTGGTACTTCAGGAACTTAAAAATAATTGGTTTATTTTAGAATTTTGCAGTAGGAAATAAGTAGTAAAGTTTTGAGAAATGATGAAAAATTCTGCTAGAACAATATGAAATTACATGGTATTAACCTGTGAATAGAACTCAACTACTTCAGTTTCTGGAGTTCACTGTCTTTCTAACTCCTAGCACTCACAAATCGGAATTTCCTCTTCTCTGAAGATAAAGTGGTCAGGGTTTTTTTTTCTTGTCAAGCAATCTTCAGGAATTTTGGCAATTTAAATGGGTTTATTTTTTTGAAATTTCAAAATTACCAGTAAAATCAAGGCAAAACTTCTGTGTAGTTAACTAAATATTATATATCAAACATCTATAGAGTTCTTCAACACTGCAATTGTATCACAGAACTATATTTCTATGAAATAGAATTTTTCTAGAAATTTCTATTTCTGTGACTTTGTATTTTGTCCTGAATTTAAGTCTCACCTCAATCTTAACTTTATTATAGCCCCTGACATGACTGCAAAGAGTGCTTCTGCAAACATGTTTCTGCCACAGCACTTAGATTTTTTAAATACTATATATACATATATACATATAGTCAGAGAAAGTATTTTAGGAATTAGAACATGAGATAAGAATGATGAATTATTCTGTCTTAATAGTTGTTCAGTAGTTTAACATATGTAGAAATATTTTTTGAATTCTTTGTAGACAGTTGCAAAACTATTATTTTAATGGTTTTGATCTCTGATTTCCCTGTATTTATGCTCTCTTTCTAAGACAAAACCAAACAAATAAACAGACAAAATTTATTCTTACAACAACAGATCAGACATATGAAACCAGTGTATTTTCACACCTGGTCATGCTGTTCGAGAAAAACAAGCATGCTGGGTTTCTCACTTGGTATGTGAGTTTTGAAAGAGGCTAAAGAAAACCCATTTGGAGGTCATATACCTTTAGCTAGATGATCTTCTTCTGTAGGTAAAGCAGCAGGTATTTTCTTTGGTGGGACAGTTTTCTTTGTCACTGTAGGTACTTCAAAGATAACATATTTTTTAAAGAATAAATCTAAGTAACGAAGCAAAGACAGACACATAACATCTAAGGAAACATTAGACTAAAGACATTAAATGACAGATTAGCACACAGGTGGAATTGTGAAGATAACCAATTTGAAGTGAACATGTTGCTTTATAAATTGTTGGAATAGTTGATGTACCTTTAGATGGTGGAGGTTTTGGTTCCCTGGGAATAATAACAGGGACTTTTTCTTCCATTGGAACTTCTTCGTAAACGGCAGGCTCTTTAAAGATATTAGTTTATTTTACATATTTTAACATTATTTAACAGGAAAGATTAGAAAGACAACATAAAATGCAAAAATGAAGCCATGTATATGGACAAAGAGCTATTTGAACATAAATTTGAACATAAATTATATAAATATCTCATTTCAGCCCGATCCATTTAACTACCATTGCTAGAAGTGACCATTTCCAATTAGTAAAATACTAATTCACAGAAATATTTCACTTTTATCTTCCTGTTACTTAGTTCTGTGTATTAGATAGAAATCGTAACTGAATGTCACATGTCCTCATCTATGGTAACTATCTATAGCCCAGCTGAAAAATTGTTATTCAGGTTGGCTCTTAAACCAGTGTCTACTTAAATTCTTTTCTTTGATCTAGTGTGGCTAAAATGCTTTCCTGGATCAGAAACCTCTCTTCTTTATGTTTCTTTCTCTGTTATTAGACAAGAAAAGAACATTTAAAAAATGTTAAACCTTAACTAAATTTGGGGGAACAGAGGATCTCAAAGACATGGATGGGTGTTACTTTAATTTAAAAAAACTAATTATGAATATATTTTACAGAACAATCTAGAGCATGAATTGAGATATTCTCTGCAATTTACTGCTTGGTAGACATGTCATTGATGAACCTTCCTACAAAGGAGGCTCCTCTTCTCTAGGAATAATGGTGGGTACATTCTCTTCAAAGACAGCTTTTTTATGAAACTCAGAAACTTCAAAAATGTCAGCTTTCTTTTCTTTTTGAACCCTCAAAATAATTTTCAGCTTTTAAAATACCAAACAAATAAACCCAGAAAGCTAGGTTCTTTTGAAGTCCTAAATACTATGCCCTTTTGAGAATGAACTATTATATTATTCTAGAAATGTTTTGTTGGAACAATTACTTATGTGAATAAATTTATAGTTTCTGCTCTCAAAAAACATAACCCATTTGCTTTTCCCACTATACTGTCATGCTTTTCCTTCTGATATTTGTAACAGCTTTAATGGTTTTAACTTACTAGCGCTTGCTTTACTACTTCTCCACAAATATTATGACCAATGTATTGGCTTCAAAACTCCTGTTAAAATTCACAACAATATTACAAATATAATAGCACTATAGGTTTACATACTGGTAGTTTAAGTAACAGTACCTCCTCAGTATGTTCTCATTCATAAATCAACATATTTACTGTTTACATGTGTATAGCACATATCTAAAATTTTTGTCTCAGAGTTTTCAGTTCATCACTGAGAGCTGAATCTACACTTACTGAACAGATACTCTTGGCATAGTGTAAAGATATGAGTTGGGAAAAACTACACTAATATTTCTATTCATAACATCTTGTATTAGAAGTTCCTTTACCTTTCATTGGTGGAACTTCTATTTCAGGTGTATGTGTAGGTTTCTTTTCTTCAGGTAGAGTTCTTTTGATAATGTCTTGCCCTTTAAGATATAATCTACTTTTAGGCCTTCAAAATTACTTGGAAGAAGTTAGAAAGAAGAAGAGAAAATCTAACAAGGAAGACTGATGAAACAACAAAGGATTAAATACTCCCAGAAAGAACACTTGTTAATTTTGAAGATTAGACAGAAGAGTAACATGTTAAAAAGATATTCTTGAAAGATGGCCATACATTTGGATGGTGGAATCTCCTTCCTTTACAGAAGAAATGAAAATACTCCTTTTCTTGAACTATTTTAATGTGTAGCTTAATGACAGAACACACATTTTTAAAATTGACTTACATTTTCAACAAATGACTTTCGACAAATGAAAACAACAGGGAAGAAAAAAGACTCAATCACAAACAACTGAAAAAAACCACTCTAGGGACTTATGCACAACTTTCTCAACAAATAACAAAGACAAAAGACTGAAATCAGAGTTCATGATTCATGAGGACAATGCAGAGAAAGTATACCTTTAACTGGTGGAGTTACTTCCTTTTTAGGAACAGCCAGTAGTACTTTTTCACTCGGAATAGGTTTCTTCGGCAATGCTGGCACTTTAAAGACATTGGTGTTTTTTTAAGAACTTTTGCAGTATGAATATTTTGTAATTATAAAAGTTAAACAAAAATCAAGCAATGCAAAAACTCAGAAAATTTAGAAGAATACAAAATACAATGTCTTCAATTGCTATTGAGTGGTGACCTTGCAGGCCGCCTATCTGGACTATTTTGCTTGGATTTACATGGCTAGAGTCTTCAGTATTCATTGAAGGAAAAACACTGCTCTTCAGAGTGAATTTTTGACTAGGGTAAAACTTAATGATTAGGTGCCATGAATTATCTGCTCTAATTAATGACAACTGGGAATATGGTAATGTTTGAATTTCTTGTCAACTAAATTTAAGTCTTTATGTGAAAAAAACCCCAAGCCAAACAAAAAACCAAACCAAATAAAAACCCAAAAAACCCCACAAACAGAACAAAACCACAAAACCCTCAAACCTTTCCTTCTGATTTAATTCTGATAATTTTAATGAAAAACAGCAATAAAGGCACAAAATTAATTCCTCACAAATTAAGTCCTCTAAACTGAAAATTACAGAGCTCCAGACTAGTACAGAAACTATACTAGCATCCACTGACAGTTGCTGTTCCTGACACTTAGTTCTTGTAGACTCTGATATAGAGAACACTTATTAAGATTCTATGAGCTCCAACACATAATTAGGTTGAAGAAGGTCCTTGTTTTTTTAGGGTTCTGCAGGAAACCGGTTTCACTGATGTAGCACTATAGCTCAATAGACTTTTAATTTATTCATCTATTTGTTTTGAATGATTAGTTCTAAAATGCTTGTCGTATGATGACAACAAAAATTAAATCTTGAAGTTCCTGCCTGCACTTCCTATGTCCTCAGAAAATAATTTGTCTTAGTTTTGATTTGTTAAAGAAATATTACATTTTTAGTAACTTAATCCTGTGTTTGAGTGTACTGTGAAAGAAAGCTGAGGGTCTAGCAGTCAAATCAGAATAGGTAAATTATGGGACTGAGAAATCAGAGACTCAGGCAGAAGGCTGTGTTTTTAAAGTTATCTAGTAGCTGATGTACCTTTAGCTGGTGGAGCTTCTTTTTTAGGAACAGGAACAGGTACTTTTTCTTCTGGCAGAGGTCTTTCAGGCACCTCAGGCACTTTAAAAATATTTAATTATGGATTTTAAGTTTTTTAGGATGAATTACAACAGATACAAAGACAGTAAGCACAGTAGTCTCTCATTTGTATAGGAACCATCTCATCATTTATGTAGAGGCAATTGAACAGCTACTTATCTCAAGGGTCTTGAGCACTGAAAGCTGAGGAATATCAGCATTCATCTTTCTAGTAAGTTTTAGATGCCCTTTTTTGTTTGGCACGAGGGATCCTATGATTTAAATGATGAGAAGAAAGCTCCTACATGAGTTTTAACATCTCTGTAACTTATAGGAGGTAAACAGTGCAAAAGAAACAATTATTGACACAAAAATATTCAATTCAGGCTGAAGCTGGCCTGCATCAGAAAAGTATAACTTACTTTGCTATCTATACTAGCTCACTCTTGGGCAGTTAGATGGTGAATTCTCCCATTCCACTCTGAAAGGAAGAATTCCGTAGGAAGGAGAACAAGAGAAAATCTTTGGATTTATCATTACCAGCAGTAGACACACATATGAATACCAACAGGGGAAAATATAAATAAACACTCAAAGGAGGCTTAAGCAGTAGCTGGGAACTCAACAAACTATAAGAATAGAGAAATCATGACTTGATGTACCTATAGGTGGTTGGATTTCATAAGCCTCCTCATACAGCTCCTCATATTTCTCATAGATCTCTTCCTTCTCCTTAAACTTGTATAATTCATAGACATCTTCTCTCTCCTCAGCCTCTTCTTCATATTCCTGTTCCTGAATCTCCTTATATCCCTCAGGTTCTTCAGGTTCTTCATATGCCTCAATTTCTTCAGTTTCCTGAACCTTTTCAAACTCTTCAATATTTTCATATGTCTCATACTTCTCATACTCTTCATATGCATACTCATACTTCAACACAGGAGCAGGGACTTTTTCTTCCCACACAAGTTTCTTGGATATTTCAGGCACTTTAGAAACAGTGTTATTGTTATTACTTTACAATTTAATTTATTTTATTTTATTTTATTTATTTTTTAACAGTTAGTCAAGAAGATCCACATAGAACAGAAAATGCACACAATAGCCACAAGCATAAGTTACAATGAGATACAAGAACATGCGCCTGAAGCAATATATACAGTATAGAAGATTTTAGGAATGAGGAGGAAAAACAAATTTTTCAGAGGAATAAGATGAAAAGTTTACCTTTAGTTGGTGCTGTTTCTTTGGGTTTAGGCACAACAGCTGTCACTTTCTCTTCTGCAACAGCTCTTTTATGTACCTCAGGGACTTTAAAGATATGGATTTCTTTTAGGAATTTAAAAAAAGCAACTTAAAGCACAAAAAGCTGTACTGCTTGACAATGCAAACATTGATAATGTAGAGTTTAAACATAAATTCAAGCAGAAGTTTCATACAACAAAGACAGAAGTTAAAAAGAAGATCAAGAGTATTTTTAGCATAAATATTAATTGTAATCAGGAGTACATATACCTTTTGCAGCTGGAACCTCCACTTTTTCAGGGGGGACAACAGGTACCTTCTTTTCAGGAGTAACCTTCTTAGGCATCTTGGGTACTTTAAAGATAGGATCTAACTTCAGTGGTTTTTCTCAAATTTTTTAAATAGACAGAAACACAGAAGCTTACAAACAGCAGAACAGAAACTTACAAACAAACAGTTTAGTGACAAAAATAATGCAAATACAAAAATACAATACAAGACAAAAATACTAAAAACCCCTTTGCTAAACTCATTTTGTGTGAAGAGTGTTACCTATTAATGATAACAGCATTTACAAACTGCAATACCTTTGGCTGGTGGAGCTGGCATCTTTTTAGGAACAGGTGCTTTCTCTTCAGGAGCAGGTTTCTTAGGCATCTCAGGCACTTTAAAGATATTTTTTTTAAGAATATTGTTCACCAGTAGTATGAGAAAGACAACAGAAAACATACATAGACATAATGAAATAAGAACTGATGTGCAGGATATATTTTAAAGGATTTAAACATAAAACAGAAATACAAAGAAAAGACACACTATATCCATAAGCAGACTTCATGAACAAGTCAAATAATTTCAGATCTTATTATCCGCTATGAATTTGACAGACAGTCTGAGACATCAATACAGAAAGACAGCAGGGATGTAAAACTAACATAAATAACAAGCAAAATAAAATAGAGACACTGAATAACAACACACTGGTTTCCTAGGTATTAATTTATATACATTTTGCTGGAGGATGCTCCAGTTTCTCAGGAGTGGGTACAGGTATTTTTAGTTTTGAGACAGGTTTCTTAAGAATCTCTGGTTCTTTAAAGATATTATTTTGCAAACACATTTAGAATTACTTTCCGAGTATTAAAAACACACAAAAAACCATGAAACAAAATCACAAGCTCTCAAAAAAAGATCATTAAGACTTATGTACAACTTAGAACAAGGAATAAAGATGAATTTTAATGAACCAAAAAGGTACATAACTAACTTGCAAGAAAAGATTTTGTACCTTTTGCTGGTATAGGTTCCTCTGGAATAGTTTCTTCTTCTTCCTCAGGAACAAAAATAGGAACCTTTTCTTCAGCCACAACTTTTTTTGCCACCTCAGGAACTTTAAAGATATTATTTTAAGCACTTCAATTTCACATCAAAAAGAAAAATTCATAACATAAAACGCAAGGACACCAACTTTAAAGTAAAAATATTAATAAAAATAAGGGAATCTATTACTTATTTTTCACTCCCTGAAAACAGCAAACTGTGATTGGGTTCCAAGAATTATATGAGGATTAGCTTTTTTTTTCCAATTCTTAATTACATGGCATTGTTGCTAATATTAGCAAGATATGCTACAAACAAGAAGTTGTAGATGATGATTAGCATTTAATTTTTTACATAAAAGTCTTTCAGTGCCTGCTATTCAGTTTTTATTTTTTTTCTAAAAAGCTTAGCTGTCAAGGTAGAATTTGCTCATCACCAAAGGGTGACCTCTGCAATAGTCTGTCTCCATTCTGAATTTCACATTTAGGGTATATCTTCTGGTTATTTTTAAGGTCAGTTTTGATTTGGTTTTATTTTTATATGTTTAGCTAAAAGGCTTGAGATGTTAGCATAATTTCAAGCTACATGTCAGAATGTTCTCCCTGAATTGAAGAATTTCCAGGTAAAGGCCCATAAAATATTTTTTTAGGTATTTTGCTTCAAAAAACATAAGGTAATTTAAACACTAGCTCTGAATAATGCTATTTCAGTGAATTATTTCATTCACAGTAATTACTTAAAATGCAAAACAAGCAAATCATTCAAGGCCTGATGCTCAGCCCACTGAAGTCAATAACAAAATAGAAAAGTGCTGCCTGAGACCTAGCACTGCTTACTACAGAGGAGCAGCGGGGTACTAGAACCAAAGATTTGACTTTACATGAGTAGAAATTGATTTTTAAAATTAGGTTTTACTGAAATATAAAAATGTAAGAGAGAGGTATTATCTGCACACTTGACAATGTGATATACCTTTAGCTGGTGGAAATTTCTTTACTTTAGGAACTGCAACAGGTACTTTTTCTTCTGGAACAGCTCTCTTGGGCAGCTCTGGCACTTTAAAGATATTGTTTTGATAAGAGATTTTCAATTACTTTTAGACCATCGAAGCTACTTAAACCACAGAACAAAGTCACAAAGACCACTAATAAGAAGAAAATTCTCCTCAGAAGTATAATGAAGGACATCCAAATTAAAACAATCAAAAGAGATGAAGATCCTTTAATTAACTGAGCAAAGTTCTCTGATAATTTTCAGGATGGAATGGTATACCTTTTATTGGTATCTCTGGAACAGCTTCCTCTTCTTCTTCATGATAAAAAATAGATACTTCTTCACGGGTAGGTCTTGGTATTTCTGGTACTTCAAAGAGAGTATTTAATTTTATAAAACTTAGACACAACATTAGAAATTGAGAGACAACTCACACCAAAGCAAAAGAGTATGAATTAATAAGTTTGTAACTTGTCACAAACTGCTACAATACTTCAGTCAAATTCTAAAACAGTAAGAAGCATCATCCATGTGTTCAGACAGAGATACCTTTGACTGATGGAGGTTCTGGCTTTTTATGTACAGGGACAGGTACTTTCTTTTCTGGAACCTTCCTGGGTACTTCAGGCACTTTAAAGAAATTTTTATTTAAGAAATTAATTTTCAAAGTAACATAAAACATAGTAAAATGATAAGTGTGTAACTGACACAAAGATATCTACACAAATACAACAAAATTTAATTGTGTATAAAAGATAACATTTATCAACAGATTTACACACAGATGTAAACTTACAAACATACAGACTACAAAATTACAAAATGGTGTAGTAAGACAAGGGGGAAGTCTGGCTCTTTAATTACATTGTTTATCTTTTGGAGCATCTGCTGCTGAAACGCCAAGTAATTTTAATTAATTTTTATATATCAGATCCAAAAGATAGAGACAGTACAAGACAAACAGAAATATTTGAAGCGTTTAAGGACAGAAACTGCCACAATAGTGTCCTGATCAAGCATAGGTCAGAACGGTGCTGTATCAAACACACCAGGACAAAGAATTGTTACTTTCAGTCTTCTAAAACTGAAGAAACAAAACTGCAATTATGCAGCTGAACCAGAAATTGGTGTACCTTTGGCTGGTGGAGGTTCTTCCATTTTTTTAGGCACTGAAACAGGTACCTTCTCTTCTGGCACAGGTTTCTTTGGTATTTCAGGCACTTTAAAAATGTTATTGTAGTTTAAGAATTTCATTTTTTATACCATAAGGTAAAGAACAGTGATATGAATCAATATAGTGACAAAGAAAAATTGTCAATAATAAAAACTCTCTTCAGTCTACATGACATTAAAGAGGAAAGGTCAACAAAGACTGATTTTTTTAACACATTCATTCAAGAGCTGATGTACCTTTGGCTGTTGAAACTTCCTTCTTTTTTGGTATATGGACAGGAACCTTTTCTTCTGGCACAGGTTTCTTCGGCACTTCTGGAACTTAGTGAGATATTATTGTAAGTTGAGCTTGGCATAAGAATTTAAAACACCATGACATACAAGCCAGTGACACTAAATTATTGAACACAAGCACACACACACAAAAATCACAATTCTTAAGACCAACAATCTTTTTGCTGTCCTAGTGTTTAACACATGTGAGAAGATATAAATGAAGTCTAGAAGATCTCTTTAATCACAGCTAATTACAAGTTCATATACCTTTAGCTGGGGGAGCTTCCTTCTTCGGCACTTGGACTTTCTTCTCAGGTACAGGTTTCTTTGGCATCTCAGGGACTTCAAAAATATTATTTTGGTTAAAAAATAGTCCACAAACTATTAAAAAAAAATTAAACAAAAAAAGACAGCAGCACCAACATTTAATGGGAAGAGTGCCCTCCAAAAAGGACAGAGTAATGATCAAGTAAGATGTCTGTAAAATACTGTAAAATTACATATTTATGTACATATTTATATACCTTTTGCTGGAGGGGCTTCTTTTTTCTTCAGAATAAGTACTTTTTCCTCTGGAGTAGGCTTCTTGGGAACCTCAGGCACTTGAAAGATACCATTAAAGTTTTAGCTATTTACTTCTAAAACAACAGGAACGTAAAGCACAAGCAAACATCACAAATACATACTCAAAACATACAGCTACGATTCAACATAGTTTGATCATTAAACCAAAATTAAATAGCAAACAGATTATATTAACTACTATTATGTCCTTTCTCCCTGCTTAGCCATTAAAACCATCAATAAAAATGTTTTTGACTTCAAAGTCTTATTTGCTGATGAAAAGATAAGACAGAGTTTGACTTTTTAGAACCCGATTTGAAAGAAATTTAAGACGTGTCATGGTGGGGAAACTTGCAAAAATACAGTTTTAGTTTTTCCTCCAATGTTTGGATGTTTGTTACACACACTATAATAATCATAGAATCATAGAATCATAGAATGGCTCAGGTTGGATGGGACCTTAAAGATCATCTAGTTCCAGCCCCCCTGCCATGGGCAGGGTCACCACATGCACTAGGCCAGGTCATCCAGGGCCACATCCAGCTTGGCCTTAAACACCGCCAGGGATGGGGCCTCCACAACATCTCTGGGCAACCTGTTCCAGTGCCTCACCACCCTTTGGGTAAAGAACCCCCTTCTAATCTCCAGCCTAAATTTCTCCTCCTTCAGCTTATAGCCATTCCCCCATGTCCTGTTGCAATCAGACCAGGAGAAAAGTCTCTCTCCTTCTGCCTTATAATCCCCTTTCAGGTACTGAAAGGTCACTATAAGGTAGCCTCTAAGCCTTCTCTTCTCCAGGCTGAACAACCCCAAATCCTTCAGCCTGTCTTCACAGGGAAGGTGCTCCAGTCCTTTGATCATCTTTGTGGCCCTCCTCTGGACCCGCTCCAAGAGGTCCACATCTTTTTTTATGCTGAGGAGCCCAGAACTGTACACAGTACTCCAGATGGGGCCTTATGAGGGCAGAATAGAGAGGCAGAATCACCTCCTTATACCTGCTGGTCATGCCTCTCCTGATGCATCCCAGGACACGGTTAGCCTTCTGAGCTGCAAGTACGCATTGCCAGCTCATGTCCAGCTTTTCGTCTATCATGACCCCCAAGTCCTTCTCTGCACAGCTGTTCTCAATGAGTTCTCCCAGCCTATACTCATATCTTGGGTTGCTCCTACCCAGATGCAGGACCAATAAAGAACAATTTAATTGCTGTATTAATTATTTAGTGGTTTTACTATTACTCTTTATTTTCCCCTAGACCTATGATCCTAACACTTCTCAAGAATGTAATAAGTAGCATCTGATCATGTTGAATAAGCCAATATTTTACATGTATTGAATATATACTGCCGATTACATTTTCTTTGTCAGGAATTTCAAAGTGCTTTTTATGTGTAAACAGCCAGAACATGAAGTTTATCTATTGATTTACTTACCAGAACTATGCACATATTATAAGTATCCAGCAGTTTATAACACAATTTGTTGTGTAAATGCAACATTTATGAGAGTTTTTCTTCGATTAAAAAAAAAATCCTGACTGCTGAAATCAAGAGATTTTCTCTTTAACTGCAGTGAGATAAAGTTTTCAACTAAACTATATCTTAACATTTTTTGTACTCCAAAACCCATAAATATCTGTATAAGTTTTACAATGACAGGAAAGTAATTCCACTGGCTGTGAGCAGGCTAAAGAATGTTTAGAACACATATGAAATAAACTCAACTACTACTATAGAATCAAAGGAAATTGTAGCTAAATCTAATTTTCCTGTTCAGGATTAACTTGGCTTTTTCAGTGTACAGTCTTGGCCATTTGCTTATTAGGAAAAATGTGTTGATATGTCAAAATTTTAGTGCAAATAATGTTTTGACATTAATTATTTACTCAAAATAAATTCTGAACTTCTTTTTTGGGAAGAAACACCATGGAATGTTTTGAATCAGGGCTGGAAAATATAAATTTCTGAGTACTCTTATATTATTATGTAGTTTTGGAAAATAGGATACAATTAATTTATATCTTTGTATTATGATATTGAAACGCTTTATTCCCAAGATCTTGGCATGACCTAAAGTTGTGCTCTTTAAGTAGTGCATAGTATATTCATCCTGTACTGAAACTGTTGAAAATTTGCATCAGTACCATACAAATTATTTCTAAGGAAAACCCCTAACACTAAGAGGAACTTTTATATCTTAGCTTTCCATTAAAATATATTATTACCTTCAAGAAATAAACAAACAACAACTATAGGGTTTTCAAAGATTTCCGAGGGCAAGTCAATGCAACTTGTGTTCCTAAATCACTTATTTTCAAGTATCCTACCTATTTTCTAGATAAACATATTTTTTGTCTATGATTGTAGAATTCTTATAAACTCTTCTAAGCATTTAAAGGACAATCTGATAGCAAAATTAGACCCTAGATGAGGATGACATGAAGTTCAGTTAAATTTTCTTAGAGTTATACAGACTTCATATGAAAAAGGAATGAACATGTGTGACATGAAACATTTAAATTTATAGAGATAGTAGTGAAGATTTGACATACAGCCATCACATGTTTTCTACACTATATACTCATCATTAAACATCGTGGAAAAAGCACGCTGTAAAGCACACTGGAACACAGGAAAACAAAACTTTGGTACCTTAAGAGAGTGGAAAAGATACTATTTTTCTCTAATACAAATCCTAAAATTGAAGTATACCTCTAACTGGTGGGGGAGCCTCCTCTTCATACTGGGGAGCTTCTGGCTCTTCCTGCTCATATTCAGCAACTTCTTCTTCATAATAAGCTTCTGCTTCGTCATAATGGGTGACTTCTTCCTCTTCATATTGAGAAACTTCTTCATACTGAGGAACTTCCTCCTCATAGTGACTAACTTCTTCGTAACGGTGGACTTCCTCCTTGTAGTGGATTACTTCCTGCTCATATCTGGTGGTTTCTTCCTCTTCATATTTTGGAATTTCTTCTTCCTCTTCATACTCAGGAACTTCAACATACACTTTTTCTTTCCGGACCACTGTCTTGCGTACTTCAGGCACTTAAAAACATATCAATTAAAAGAAGCTTAAACTTTAGCACACAGATCTTACTAATAATAAGGATCACAGGACAGTGTCAAATATGAATTAAATAAAAGGAAGAACACTCCATAGAAAACAAATCAGTATTCACTGTACATGGAACATACAAGACACAAAGAATATTTATAACATATTTCAATAGTTTATCCAGTATACCTTTGGTTGGTGGTCTTGTCATTTTTTTAGGAGGATAAACTGGTACTCTTTCTTCAATGATAGCCCTCTCTGGTACATCAGACACTTAAAAGACACAGTACATTTACATTTAAGAATTTTTAAAAGTGTTTTTTTAAGAGCAAAACAATTATTGGCAGGAAACACAAAAAGATACCTGTTTTGTTAAAGACAAGTGTGTTTATTGACACTAGACACGTAATTATGAAAACCATTAGGCTGCTATTCAATTAAGTAACAACAAACATTTCAAGATCTCAGTACAAGGAACTGATACAATTCCTGCATCATTCACTAGTGCCAGAAAGTGAACTTAAGCTTACTAATGGACAGAACTCAAAATCCAAATTCAATCAACTACAAAAGCAGTAAATCTCACTGCTTTCTGTGGAAGACCCTCTCCATAGCAGTGGTACTTTGCACTACCTCAGGAATAGACCAAGAATCCTCAATCAACGGTAACAAAAGATTTGCTTAAGGAACTCTAGATGAAGATGAGGGAGCACATAGAGAAAACATTTGTGCATGACTAACAATGAATAAGAGCTCTGGTCTAATTAAAGGCAAAAGACTTATATTGGAGAGTAAGGTGTTTTTCCTCTTCTCTTGATTGCTTTACAAAGTGATTTGTTTATTTGGGCATGGCAAGGAGCTATAAGAGCAGGAAACTTCTCAAAAAATAAAGGTGTGAATACGTTTGGATTTTAAGATTTATTCAGGAAAGAATGCATGCTATGTTTAAGCAGCATATTCTCTTTCTCAGAGCAGCAGTGCATGGCTCTGTTCTCTGAGGAAAATGTCTTGGGAAATTTTTGACCAGTATAGCTTGAAACTGCACAGAAGATTACCCTAACATTTTAACATCTGGGAGACTATTAGACTTGGCAAGTCAGAGAATAACTTTGGCATTTTATTAGCAGATTGGAGATATTTTTTGAGCAAAGAGATAGAATCTATTCTTCTAGTGACAGATTTGAGAATTTCTAAATGCTTTGTTTGTGACAAGCTACAGTGAGTGTAGATTAGTGGCTGCCACAAAACTTGATGTTTGCAAAGTAGGTGTTATTTCTGGAGCAATGTGAAGCCTGACTAGCTCTACAAATACTTTCTGGCAACGTCCTGCTTGATATTTAATTCTAAGTGTCAGGTACATCTGAATTTGAAACCTTTAACCAAAACTGAGTTGAAGTTTGTCTGATTTGATAACAAAAACTATGTTGTTAATGAGTGGCCTTGCCAGGAGGCTCAGTTTTCTTTGGAGTCTTTTGTCCTAGCTACAGCACCTCTATTTGGTATCTTATAGGAGAACTGTTACATTTAATCTCCTTCTGCTTTGACTAGCTGGCTTATTGCCTCTGGTTTACAGAAAGCCAGTCAAAAATCATCTTCCAAACTCCTCTTAGTTTTCTTGATCTGTCTGTCCCCCTGTCATTCTTCAATAGAGAGACTAAATAGATTATTTAGCTTCACACTGATGTGATTTTATTAATCTTTCATGGTTTATCAACAGCAGCAAGTCCAAAAGGATTAAGTATGATGCAACTTTTGGGTCATTTCTCAAAAATCAATAGGTTGCTTCCAAAAGTTATAGAGCAGTGAATTTGCTTCAAAAGCTGTAAACTTTGTTCAAAGCCCTTGAATGGTCAGGTCCAATATATGGGATTCTGCTAAGTGTCTCAGGCAGGCAGGCAACAAGAGATGTAAAAGTTTTTAGTGATTCAGATTTAGGTGAGGAATTGCTGTCATGGAACAGGAAAGGACAGGCTTTATTTTCAGAAGAGGAAAGCATGTTAATATAAATGAAGGAAAAGGTTGCCCTGTTTCCTCTCAAAGGTCAGAGAGGCGGCAAAATGCTAAGGAGGACCTAGCAAAAAGATTGAGCTTCCACTATGACAACAGCAGTAAGTCAGGAGTGTTTTGTGAAAAGTGAGGATGGAATAATGTTCTGTGGCTTCACTTTCTGAAGGAACTCGTGATCTGCACGGGATATGGAATTGTGCTTTGTATCCTTTTTCTTTTTTTTTTTTTTTTTGTTGTTGTATAGAATATTTTTAGTCTGATCATACCTGTGTATGAAATCTCCTTTTCTGTGTGAAGAGAAATGGACACTTCCTCTGACATAGCCCAGTGTTCTTCTTCTGTTTGTACTTCAAAGACAGAGTCTAATGTTAATCATTTTCTTTGGTACAGCATCATGTACAATAATATCCCATTTGGGGTTTCTTAGAAAACCTGTTATTTCCTGACACCTCCCACACCCAGAGTAATTCAGAAAAATTTCTCTAGTGTTCCTAAAGGACACTCTCTTAAGGTTCCCTTGGGACTACAGTGGAACATAGTGGTGAATTTGGTAGTGTTAGCTTAATGCTTGGACTTGATGATCTTAAGGGTGTTTTCCAGCCTTAATGATTCTAACATTATAACTTCAAGAAAGGTGGCAGATCAAAAGGTTTGAAGCTCTGGTGGTACATAAAGACAGTCTGTTCACAGATTAATTCATGGACAGGAGTACCTTCTGGTGGAGGAGACACTTTTCTTTTTGGAACATCAATGTATGCTCTTTCTTCTCTGGCAATTTTCTTCGGTGCTTCTGGCACTTTAAAGATAGTAATTGTAAGAATACAAAATTCTAAAAGAAATCACACTTTCTGAAGTTCATATGAAAGGATTACAGACAGCCAATTATGAGGAAATTATACATAGTTACATAGCAAAGATACATATAATAAACACAACAATCACACCAGACATACAAACATAAAAACATTTAAATTAACTGAGAAAATGACAAGAAGGATCTTTAATGAACAGTAGGTAGATATGCATTCACTATTTTGAAGATGATAAGTTTGAGAGTTTGCAAGACTAAGTTCTCCAGATAAATAAGACACTGAAATGTGTGCAATTTTAGTAACAGCAGAAATACAGTTAAACATTAAAATAACATCTACTAAAATAACACATATAATATTGGAATAAAAGATATATGGACCAGAACACATTAAAAACAAACAGTATATTCACATATCATGAGGTAAGATGGAATGATTGAGATGAAAGTAAGATGGAAATAATTTGCCTCTAGGCTCTTCAAAAATGTAATTAAACCACAGAACACCTCACATACAAGAAACATAACAAAGTCACTTTTCAGACAAGAAAATCATGGAAACAGAGGACATATTTCTAAGTTTGAAACCCTTCAATGAATATTGTCAACGTTATAAAACATTGTGAGGTTTTTTGTGTGATTATATTTATTTAACTTCTTCACTGAGTATACATCTTCACTCAGCTTTCCAAAGCTCTTAAGCAGCCAGAGTGATTAATGAAGTTAAATAGGAGCTAGAAAATTTAAGGAATGCAGCTGTGTGACTGTTTTGTGTCACCTTCTGCATTCTTCTGCAGGGAAGAAGACAAAAGCCCTTTTCATGAGTTGGATGCCCATGGACATCTGATATTTAAAAGCCTTCTCTACATTCAAAAGAACTTGTTTACCTTTAGCTTGTGGAGCTGCCACTTTCTGTGGAATTGGAACAGGTACTTTATCTTCTACCACAGGCTTCTTGGGCACTGCTGGCATTTTTTTAGAAAAAGTTTATTTTAAAAGATTTTAATTAATCACAGTTTAGAAACATAATCAGATAACAAAACACAAATGCAGAGACTTGACATTTCTCCAAGTCAAACAAAGACAGCAAATACTGAAGATTACAGCCGTTACAACATTAGACATTATCAATAAAAATCAGTATTCTGGAAAAAAAAAAAAAAGACTTCTGTATCTCTGAAGAATTATATACCTCTTTTTGGTGGAGCTTCCTCTTTTTTAGCAAATGCAACTTTTCCTTCTGTGGTAACTTTTCTGTGCACTTCAGTCACTTAAAAATGTAAGAATATATAGTTGAAATACTTGAAATGCTGACACAGATAAGTTTTTTCTACTTAATCTGATTTTTTTAAAAAGAAAATGCCAAGTAAACTTGGAAGAGCAACAAAAATGAGACACTGCAGAAGAATGTATTTTACAACCATAGCACAAAGATAAGTAAATAGTCAAACGAAAGAGGAAATCCAGACAGAGTTTAGAGACACTAACAAACATAAGTTTATTGAAGTAAAATGCCTAAACACAAACACTACTAGGCTAAACAAAATCCATTATAATAACATTCTCAATTAATTTACCTTTGGTTGATGGAGGTTCTTCGACTTCTATCTCTAAAGTGGACACATGCTCTTCTGCAAGTTCTTAAAAAAGATTGTAGGACTTTAGAAAATTTGATTTCACCAACAGGCACAAGATAAAAGACAAAATAAACCTCACCAAGATGACACAGACCACATTGTAGACAAACATACATAATTACATGTTTAATGCTGAAGAAATTATGATTATTGTGAAATATGTGATATTATGAAATGTGATATTTTTTATCAACATGCATGTATGTTAAAGGTGGAATGCAGAAAAAAACCCACTGATATACCTCTTGCTGGTGGAGCCTTCATGTTTTTAGGCACAGGGACAGGTACTTTCTCTTTAGAAACTTTCTTGTGAACTTCAGAAACTTTAGAAAAAATAGTAAGATGAGAAAGCCTATTAAGGTGTAATATTTGTAACTGTCTACCACATCACAACATGTTTTACTAAGTTAACACAAACAATACTTTTCATAGTAGAAGATTGAATTTGAGACCACCATTAACCACTGGAAGCAGATACTACCCACGTCAACAGGTACAAACGACTGACAGTAAGACAAACACATTCCCTTTGAAAATACATTACAAGATGAGGAACTGGGTTATACCTTTGACTCCTGGAGCTTCCTTAGGAGTAGCTGGAATTTTTGGTTCAGGGACAACTTTCCTGTGCTTCTCAGGCACTTTAAAAGATTATAATACATAGTTTTATGAAGAGCATTAGTATCACCATAACACGCACACATTTCCTTAATACAAAAAAGCACAAAAGGAGACAAACATAAAGTGGTAACAGAACACTCATAATGGTGAAACAAACAATATTTTGTAATGAAAAGAACATATACCTTTAGTGGGTGGGGCTTCCACTCTTTTAGGAAGAGTTACCCTCTCCTCTATGTAGTAAGATTCTTCTTCAGTCACTTAAAAAGAGTAAAGTAAAATAAAACCCCCTGAGTTTAAGTATTTGACATCTCTTACTGTCTTTATGGCCCTTGTAAGGAACAAAATATTTATAAACCAAAATAAGTTGTGTGATTTACTAACAGACACCTTTGGTATTACACAATGTGCATTCAAACCATCCTACTTCTTCTGAAGCCCAAACTCCAAGCATCTTAGATGGAATTGAGATTAAACTCTATTGTGTTTGTGTGGAATTTGAAAATGCTCACTATTTGAAGTGCTAGGTCACCATTTTCCATTCCTTTGTACAACAGATCACTGATGTTGGAATTTGTTCACTTTGAGACAGCCTCTCCCTCAAATAGTGACAAAAAATTCCTGTCTAAATCTATTTCTTGAAAATACTATCTACAGTGTCACTTGTAATGGAAATTGAGTCCTTCACAGTATTATGTTACCACTAATAAACTTACAGGTGGAAACAGTTTAATCATTTTATGATAAAATGGTTTGAGGAAAGAGAATGTACCATGATATTCTGAAGGACATTTACTTCATCCAAGCAACCTGGTGGAATAGGAACTTCCAACAGTGAATTTTTGATAAATAAAAAAAAAGGTCTGATAATTATCAACATCCAAGAAATACCTTGTTATTTTCACTGTATCAAAACAGGATTATTATACTTTTCAAAAGCAAGTGATAAAAACTGTAGACATTCTTAACATCCAAGTTTATAAGATATGAAATGTATTTATATAGTAGTAAATTTTTCTTTATGAAGAGAGTAGATATTAATCCACACTATTTTTGTTACAAAAATTACTTTTTGCTTTTGCCTAGTATTCATGAATTGTGGTTGTACCTTCAGAAATCTCTTCTCTGTGAACAGAAATAGACACTTCCTCCATTTCTTCTTCAGACCATTCTTCAACTGTTGGTTCTTTAAAGAAAATTATGTTTTAGTATTTCTGATGGATGGATGCATGGATGGATGGGTGGATGGAGAGGGAGGGGAGAATGGTGGAAGGGAATGACGGATGGAGAACATGAAGACCAGATGTTACAAGTTCTATATGACAGTGACAGATACACATACAATGCAGAAAGTGCTGGGCACACACATATATACAATTTGCTCTAAATTATGTAGTTTGTTCATTACTCATGAACCCTGTTGTGTGCTGTTTTATCTCTCAAATATCCTTTATTGATCTGTCCATCAGAATGCCCCATCTCCCCAAACTTCCCTATCACAACTGTTGGGGCAGGCGGTGGGGGTAAAGCAATGATCAAAGAATTAGAAGTTGTTCCTTGATCCAGCTACATGAAAGTAAGAAGGAGAGGAACGAGGTGAGAAAGGTAGGCCTAGAATGGAAAGGCAAGCCTAGCATCTGCACATCTACAAACTTGACTTTGTTATGGAAAACATCGACTTGTTCTAGGGTAAAAGATCAATTTGCAGGAGACAAAAAGGAATTGACACTGCATGTGTTCATATGAATATATATTTGCATGTTCATATTTTAGATATATATCTTCTGTATATGCTTTAAAAACTAGTTTATGCTTTTTAACAGAATATGTAAATTGTCTTCACTGGCTAGTTATTACTGGGATATAAAACCAGCCAAAATGTTGACTTCAGCAATCTTGAAACAGATATTTTGTGGAATTATGGTAACTTAAAATAACTGATCTCAACCTTCTCTCAGTATAATGCAAACTAAAAGAGCTGCAAGGCTACAGGGACCTTTGTAGGGAGTATTACAAATTGATGTTTACAGTCCTAATTAGTAGCATATAAACTCAACACTATACATCTATACTTCTTACTATGGTTTCATGAGACCCTAATCAGAAGATCATTGTATTCAGTGGTTGAGCTTCCATTCAAGTCAATGGAGTGGGATTCTGGCATTCAGGATTGAAATGGTAAATGGTACTCAGGTGGCTCTTAACTGCCTGCAAGTCTGTAAGATGTTCAACACAAAATTTTTGTGCATTTTCATATTTGTCTTAGAACAATAGTGTTGTGTATTCTACTATGGTCTATTTATAGTGTACCTTCAGATGGTGGGATTTCCTCTGGAATGGCAATGGATATTTTTTCTTCTGTAATAAGTACTCTTTCTTCAAAAGTGGCTTTCTTCTGTACTTCAGACACTTTGAAAGATAGTAATATTAAATGTATACTTTTCTAATTCCATTGTGAGAACAAAGCAGGAAAAAAGCTAAATCTAATTTCCCAAGGAATTGCTTAAGGGTACTGAGCACATAACACATAACAGAGATTCAGTATTTAGAAATAAGTATTGCACAAGACATACTGTAATGATTCATTGTCACTAAATCAGAACAGCAGAATTCACAAGGGAAGAACAAATCAGTGACTCATAATACAGAACACATAAACAGAAGCTGAGAAACAGCATATTCTTTCATTCTACTGAAAAGCATACCTTTAGCTGGAGGAGCTTCAACTTTTTTAGGAATAGCAGGAGAGACTTTAGGGATAGGTTTCTTAAGAACTGCAGGCACTTAAAGAAAAATATTTAGTTTTAAGACCTATAAAGCACAAAACTGGCAAAAACATTACTTATCAGAAATGTATCATTCAAAAAGATTACACATGGACGTATTTTGCTTAAAAACACAACTGAGCAAGCTGAGACAAAGGCAATGTTCTAAAGACTACAGGAGATTATATTACAGTGAACACTATTGTACCTTTTGTAGGTGGAGCTTTTTCTACTTTAGGAACATGTGGTTTTTCTTCTTCTGGAATTGGTTTCTTAGGTACTTCTGGCACTTCAGATATATGAATTATAATAATATTAAGTAACTACAATTACAAGCATTTTAAGACTTCAGCTATAGCACAGTTACCCACAAAACTGACACAAAAAATACATAGGTAATATACCTGAAGTACAACTAAAACCAGATCCACTTAATCAAAACCAAAACTGGACATAAGATGCTTAAGATAACAAGAAAAGAATGTTTTTTGTTTAAATGTACCTCTAGGAGATGGAGTTTCCTCTCTTCTTGGAACAGCAATTTTTTTCTCTGGGGGTGCTGTCTTAGGCACCTCTGACACTTAAAAAACATAAAATATAAGATAACTCAATTCTATTATTCAAAGATTTACTGAAGTATTAAAGAATTTCATTAATCCATTGATAAGAATACCAAGATACACCACATAACACATTCATACACTTAACAGAGAAAGCTATGAGACAAGAGCAACATATAATCAAACCAGTCTTTGGAATCCTATCAAGTTCTTTAAGATGATTTCTTAAGTGAAGAAAGTGCTGTTCAAATATGTAACCTGGCCTTAAAAACTGCACAGAGAATTATACATTAAAAAAACCAATTTCTAACACAAACATGTTTACATACAGGCTAACAAAAAATAGAAAAAATTAGAAGATATTCAATAGGTCCATCACTAAGTAAACTTTGACACATGGGGGTTCTTGATGGGAAACACGAATGTTTACTTTTTCTTCAGGCACATTTTTTTAAGGCACTTCAGGAAATGTAAGGGTATTAAAATTTGTTTAAATAATCTTTCTAAGATTTTTGTGTTTGTCTTGGAGGAGAACAGACATACAACATCACACACAAAGACTGTATTTGTCATATGCTTACACTGAGAAGTGACTAATACTTAGGAAAACAGAACAGTACAGGACTCTAGTCCACACTGAAAAGATGCTGTACCTTTTGCTGGGGGAGCCACCTCCTTTTTAGCAACAGCAACTTTCTTTTCCTGAATAAGTTTCTTAGGGACTTCATGCACTTTGGAAAACATTACCAAAGGAAGAGAGCTTTAGTTTTTGGACAACTTGTTGATATTTCAGTAATCCAAGATTGCTTTATGGAACATAGTGTCTGGACAAGGAACTGAGCACTACAACACAATACAATGTAAAACCTTTTCTACATACACTGGACTGTATGAGAAGGACACTATGATACAATATAAAACACCAATGTTAACATTACTGAACGTTTCATGGCACTCTATGGAAGTAAAAGCACCCTTCTCTTGTCTGCAAATGCTGCACAACTTATATACAAACAACAAGCACAGATTGTTAGGAAAGAAAAGGGCCAAAACTAAGACAAACGAAAGCTGTAAGCTAACTTCCAGCACAAATGAAAAAGTGAAAGTGTGGAGATAATGAAAAATCAAATAATGCATATGGAGATAATACAAAACCAACAACATACAGAGAGTAAATTAGTAACAATAGTCAAGAAAATATACTATAGAGTAAATTTGTAACTATATTAATGAAAAATAATATAGTGAAAGACAGCTTATTTATTTGGTTTGGATTTTTGTTGGATTTTGGATTTTTTTGTGTGTGTGTGGTTTTTGGTTTTGATTTTTTAAATTTTTTTTTACTAAGGCAGTAGAAATACCTTTAGGTGGTGGACCTTCTTTTTTAGGGACAGGAACAGGCTTTCGTTCTTCTGGAACATGTCTCTTTGATATCTCAGGCACTTTAAAGAGATAGGTGGTGAACATTTAGGAAACAGTAAAATACTTGCTAAATCACAGCAGGCTACTTTCAAATTGCTGGATAAGCAAACACTACATGGCAAAAAATATGCTGTTTTATCAAAGAGATACAATATGCTAATCTCAAAAAAAGCTACTTAAAGAATGATTTAAAGCAGTGATGAAGAAGAATTAGATTTAGAATTGCAGTAGGGTTTGCACTTTTTAGAGGAGAGCCATAGAGAGATGGAAGATCAGGCGGATAACTTGAAAGTTCAGAAAAATGGAGTGTGTGATGATACACAGTTTTTATTCACCTTCAACATGAGTGATCTCCAGTTCTGTAGAGATTACTTCTTCTTCTTCCTCTTCAACTTCCTTATATGCTACAATAGGAATTTAAAAAGTATTAAATTTGTAGGTGGGATAATCAATATCCACAGTAAATCTGAAAAGCTTTTAAGAAGATATGATGTGCCCAGCACACAAACATCACTGAAACACATACACTAATATGTAAAAAAAAATCATCCAGAAAACCAACAACAAGTTTTGTTTAAACACAGAATTATTTAAAAAATCTTAATTATTGATTATCCTCTCATTCTTAATCAATCTACCTTCAATTGGGTAAACAGCTTCAAAGAATCTTTCTTCAACTGTTTTTTCGTGCTCTGTTGGCTCTTCAAAGAAAAGCATTTAAACAATGTTAAGATAAAATAGTTGAAATGTTGTCATCTATTAATATAAAGAAAACAGAGGCTACATAACACAAGGAACAAAAAGAAGCAATGCATATTGAAAGACAAAATATACGATGTGTCTAAATATGTAATTTGCCTTAGAGAAAAAAAGATTAAAAGAAAATCTGGTAGGATTGAAAGATTGTTTTGATTTGGGTATCCAGGTTTTTGGTTTTGTACATACCTGTGACATATGAATACTCTTCTTCTTTGTGGACAGAAACCGACATCTTTTCTTCTGAAACAGTCCATTTTTCTACTGTCGGTACTTTAAAGATAGGATTTTGGTTTAGTATTTTACATTCTAGATCCACATCAGTGGTAGTCAGCGTGTGAGCTTTTGTCAAATCTTTATCTGTATTGCACACCAGCCTTAGACATATTTAGACAGTCAGTATTCATATTCTAAAATATTGGACACAAAACAAACATACTTATGAAATATTTAGTATCTGTTAAAGACTGACAACAGAGACACCTTTAACCCAAAAAAATTTAAATAGACGCATGCACAAGCTTTTGGAAATAGTATGTGAGAAGAATTCCAAAAACCATTCTCCAAAGAAATTTTAGAGCACTGGGCTGAAATTATGTTTATAATGCAAGCATAGGCCAGCAGGCAGAATAGATGAAGATAAAGCTTAATCACACTATAATATCCTGTAAGCTATTTAAAGAAGAATCAAAATGCTAGCTACAAACATGTTAAAACCAGACTTTATGAAAGATAAAAGCATGGTGCACATACTATTCAAACACTGAGATCAGTCACAACATGATGAGTACAATAGATCCAGGTACATACACACAGGCCCATGTATTCACAAGAAGCACAAGAACACGGAAGGTGCTGCAGAAAATGTAAACTGCAATTGAAAGATGCTGCTCTGTACCTTCCTTTTTCATAACTTTTTCCTCAATGATCTTTGGTGTAGGTTTTGGTGGTGGAACTTTCTTGGTAACTGTTGGCATTAAAATTTTGTTACTCAGTCATACATTTAGGAAAAAGTTCAAAACAAGTCTACAGCTGTGTAGCAATAATGTTGAAAATACTACAAATAAGACAAACAGAATCTAGCTCGTTTAAGTCAGGCCTCTTAGAACCATGCAAAGCAATAGATGGAATGTCTTTGCTTCTTTTATTTCTACCTTGTAGAGGTGCTGGAGAACACAGGACATTTAGTACACAGGTCATATCCTGACATATATTGAATTGCAGGCAAAAAATTCCTGCTGCAGAATGGCAAAAGCTATACAAGAGGACTTGGTTACCAATAGAATAAGGATGCATCATTATTTCCTAAATGAACAAATAACCAAGACATCCAGGTCAAGATGGAAATATAAGGAAGATGGAGATTTCACATCTCCAGTTAAAGTGAAACACACCGTTTCCTCCAGTCCAATTTTACACTCACTTCCTTTCTTAAAGCATTGGTAGTTAGTGTCTGCATTTAGTATTTTCCCCTAAACAGCATTTCACCTTTCTTTTATATAATTCAGCAGAAGCTTCCACTAGACTTTTAAAGATTGAAAATTTGATCAGACCCATTTAAATGCAGACAAATCTTATGCAGATTAGCTAAGTAACAATAGCCACTATTTTCATGTAAAGCAGACATTAAGGTAATTTAAGATTATTTACCCTCAGCCCGCTTGACTCTTTCTTCTGCAACCCTCTGAGTGGTTATCTCCACTTTTTCATCGACAGGTTTCTTGACAACTGTAAGGGATTCAGATACATTTATTGTCTAAATACTCTCACAGTTTTTTCCTGTACACAAGCTGGGTAGAGCTGGCTATTTTACTGTTTAGGATGTTATAATCTTTGTTCATCCTGTGTGTTGTTTAGTGCGTTGTTCGCTGATGGTGAACAGTGCTAATAAAGTCACTTGGGAAACATATTGAGGCCCACCCTCCCCTGTCAGTCATGCAGTGATCTAAATGGAGGACACATCTCAGAAGTGCAGTAGTCACTGGATCAAAAGCACCACCCATACTCAAGGCTTCCTTGAACGTGCTCTCCTTCTCAATGTGAGAATGAACGATAACTGAAGCTCATTTTGATTGTGCCAGCAATTCTTAGTTTGCTTCAACCACCATTGCCACTATTCTTTCTACTCAAAAATATCAGGTGGAAGAAGAAGGTTTGCCCTGAGCGTTCCTCATGTCACCATCAAAGATAAAAAGAATTCTCTCCTTTTTAAGAAAATTTGAATAACCACCACAGATCTCTCTGAGGGAAATGCATAGAACTTAATCTGCATGCTCCTGTTAGTTTTGTAGAAAAGTCATACCTTTATGAACAGTTACTTCTTTCTTTTCTTTCTTTTCAGCTGTAATTGCTGGTAGTTTTTGCTCAGGCAGAGGTTTCTTGGGAACTTCTATGACTTTAAAAAGAATAACATCTCTTAATGCTAAAAACCTCATTGTCTAAAGGGTCAATACACACCAAAGTTGTTAGTTATGGTACTGTAAGTTTATGAAGCTGAAAAACACACACACAGTTTTGGAGATGTAATTGTTGCAGTAAAATTTTCTGCCTATTTCCAAGTTTGATGTTTTCGCATTAGAGACAAATTTTGTTCCTAGAGGCATATGACACTACCCAGGACAGCTAAAGCATGAAAAGAATTGCAAAATATAGCTATTAAGATCAAGCAATATCTGAAATATTTAACTTAAACCAAGTTTCCCTAGAATACTTGAAAATGCTAGAAGAAATATCAAAACCAAATAAAAATTACATATATTCTTACAAACTACTAACTCATATTAGGTTTTAAAGAATTCCAAATTTGGTTCATTGACAAACAAATTATAATGTATCAATTTCTATCTGCATCTATACCTCACCATAGTACAGTTCTTGTCTTATATTCAGGTGCTATTTAAAACCTGGTAGCATATTAATGTTCAAATTATTGTAACAATAAAAAATCCCCAAAATGCTGCCTGGTTCAAAAATTTTGGGCCTTACTACTAAATATGAGAAAAGAGAAGAAATATAATGCTATGATAATTAAAATACCTTCTTCATGAATGACTCGTTTTTCTTCATAAGTCACTTCTCTTTTCTCATAAGCTTCTTCCCATTCCTCTTCTCCTTCATCATAGCCTTCTTCCTTGACATAATAGTCATAGTCTTCTCCATAATCTTCTTCCCATTCTTCATAAGTTTCTCTGGGCTTTTCATGTATTTCCTTCTTTTCTTCATGAATCTCTTCTCTCCTTGCCATGGATGTTATTTTGATCTCTTTGGGCTTCTCTGGCAGCACCTCAGGAACTTAGGAGAAAGTAATTAAAAAAAAAATCATTGATATCATAACCTGGAATTTGCAAGGTGTGTTTTTGTTCACAGTTAATGAAATGATTAAACCATCACAAACAGTTTAATGAAGTAACTATTTCTTAAACAGTCCTAATCAGCTTGGATTTTAAATGTGTATGTTTTTAACATAAAGACAACATTCAAACATATTTGAGTGGTTCAAGGTAATGAAAAAAACCCTCTTGTTTCCACAAGGTAATTTTGTTATTTTTTAAAAAAATATTTTCTTTTATAAAAAGAAGAAAAAGTTACCTTTCGGTGATGGAACTTCAACATCCTTTTTGTCCACTTTTTTTGAGACTTTCTTTACTGGAACCTTTTTTTCTGCTTAAAACCAATAAATTTTAAAATTTGGATTAGAAAAAAAACCAAACCAACAGTCATAATGAAACATGTACACACTGTCCAAATACTTTAATACCTGTTTTTTTCTTCTCTGGTGGTGGAACAAGAGGCAGAAGAATAGGAATAGGTGCAGCTTGTAGGGAAAATGAAATATTTAGAATAAAATGTGAGTTTGATGTTTTCTTGTAAATTAAGGAATGGTTGCCACTGCAAAAATATACTAAATTATCCTGGAAATGAAACCAAGAAGGTTGAACTTCTAGGCTCATAGAAAACTATTGAATGTAACAGAAATATATGTAATGTTTGTAGTTTATACTCCAGTACCACCAGAGTGTGGGGAGAGACCATTTGCCATAAAAATACAATGCATTGTATGGCTTGAAAAGATTTACTTTCCGCCCCCCCCCAAGGATAGTAATTAAGATAGCTTGTTTAAAAGTCATTTCTGTGCAAAAAGAAGAAAATGTGAAACTAAAGAATGATCTAAAGAGGAAAATGAAAATAAAATGAGATTGAATAACATGAGATTAACAGAAAAATAAGATGGAAAGGACAAACTCTTTTTAAGAAAAAAGGCTTTATTCCTACCACTACGTGTGTATAGTTTTAACCTTCCATTCAGCAAAACAAAACTATCTAAGACAAGTCTTGCTCATATTATATTACTATAGACACAATTAATTAGATTTTGTTACTGAGTAGATTTGTTTGTTTTTTTGTTTTTTTCTCTCTGAGGTTCACAATGGCCTGCTGCTTCAGTGCAGATCTAAAACATCACTATGGAACAAGTATCATTTGTTACCGTACCTTCAGTCGGTTTTTGAGGTGGAACTGCAACCTTGGCATCAGGAACATCTAGAAAATCAAAATGTTTAGTTGACATAATAATAATAATAATAATAAAAGATTTGAATATGTTGTCCAGATAATAGCAGTTTGTGTTGCTTTAATCTTGGTCAGTGTACAAGGACTGTAGCTTGCTCCTGAAGAATAAGTTAGCTAACCAATAGATAAATAGTTGCATTGATATTTCAGTCTGGCCAGACTCTTCACTATTTTGTTTTATTTCTAAATAATTCTTCCATCATTTTGGAGTAGGCTTTTAACATTCAGAAAAGAAGATAATTATATATCATAAAGAGATGATTGGTACTCATTTTGCCCCCTTATTTGATTTTGGGGGGGGGTTGTTTGCTTGTTTTTTTTTTTTACTGTTGTACAAACAACATAAAATCTATTCATTACTACCTCTTCATTGTTCTATTTCCCTGTCACTCAAACAAAAATCTAAACCTTTTGTGTTTTAGAGAATGTGGCTTCGTATATTGTATGAAATAGCACCTCACTCACATATCACTGATTTTGGAGTTACTGCAGCATTCATTGCCACGAGAATAAATAGTTCCTCATATGTATGGATGAGGAACACTTTTTTAGGGTGTAGGTTTGACTTACTATAACCAGGAAAAATTATTTGAAAATAAAAAATAAAACAGAGCAATGCACCAAATCTATTAAATATATGACAGAGTATAGACATGATCTTGTGTCAGTCTTGCTCATGACCTTTACCTGGTGGCTTCAACTCCAGTTTGATTTCTGCAAAAGAATAGTAGATTTCTTTTAGAACTATTCATTTTTCCAGAATCATATTTCAAACTTACAAATTTGCAGATAGCTATAATGACAAATTTTTTCAGCAAATTCACTAACCTTTGGTTACCAGATAGAGCTCTGCTGTACTTCTTGCTTCTCCTCTTGGTTCAAGACGAGCGATTACAGAATATACACCTGCAATGCCAAGAATGTTGATATTTATATGCCTTTATCATTAAGACAACAGACAACAAAAATCAGATAAAAGAATGGCATCGCACAAATATTCCATGCATTTTTACCTTCATCTTCTGCAGTAACATTGTGAATAGTCATATAATGACAGCGACCTTCACTTCTGAAGCTGTACTTTGGACTCTCTCTCAGTTCAGTGGGGCCTTTATACCATGTCACAACTGCATCATCGAAAGACACCTCACACTCAAAGGTTGCAGACTGGTGTTCACTCACTACAATGTTCTGTATGCTCTTTGTGAACTGGATTGGTTCAGCTGTTTTAGAAACAAAAAAATACAATAGTTGTTATGCAGCACCAGGCCATTTAGCTTATCTAATTCCTTCTCGTTGTTTTCATAACTATAGCTACATTATAATAAGAGATAATGACCATAGATCTTGAAAAAGTCAAGTAATAAAAAGGGATTCCTTCTTTTTTTACGTTTTCTATGTAAGAATGAAGATTGGAAGATGTAAGAGAGTACAACTTTAACAAGATTGCCGTGCAGATAGATTATATGAGAGAAGTCATTAAGGAAATTAAAGATAAAGAATAATTAAGACAAAGAGGAAATCCAAGTAAAATATAAGAGTATCAAAGAAAAAGAAAATAAAAGCAAGCATGATTTAGATTGAGGGCCAGGGAACATTAGTAATGATGCTGCAGTCAAACATAATAACTTACATAAGTATGTCATAAATTGTTCAAAGAGAAAGAACAGAAAATAATTGTTAAGTCCATTTTTAATTTTGGGAATATCTCTTTAAGAAATTCCTTTTATTTTAATTTGTTCTTTTAATGGAACAGCCAGAAACTGTTTATCACTACGGTAATAAAGAGATTCTATGTCTATTTACAAACCTTCTATGGCCAGATCTGCAGTTGTTTCTAGATTGTCAAGCTTGCAGGTATACTGTCCCTGGTCTTCTGTTCTAACATCCTTGATGATGAGTTTGTGTACTTTGTCAGAGACTTGTGTTGAATATCTCCCTCCTATTTTAATGGGTCTCCCATTTCTATACCACTGAGACTTGGCATTTGGGATAGAGAACTGACAAGACAGTGTACATATGTTTCCTTCCTTGAAAGTGGTGTCATGAAGATGCCGTTCAACTGCAGGTTCTATTAGCATGTCAAAATACACATTTTATCAGACATCAGATACTGTAATAATTAAAGTGTGATTTAATTCAAAAACATACTTCAAAAGTACACTTACCAATCACAGTTAGCCTGGCACTGGCAATGTGTGGTCCACACACTATTCTGAAATTTCCCTGATCTTCAAGTTGGCAGTTCCTGATTCTCAGTGTGTGGTGATCACCTTCAATTCTAATTTCATATTTGTCACTAGAGTCCAGTTTCTGGGTTCCCTTGTACCATGAAAGTTTAATTTCTGGATAGTTAATTTTAATCTCACATTCAAAGATAGCATCCTCGTCTGTTAAAACCGTCTGATTTTCAATATCTCTGATCAGAGTAATAGGCTGAAAAATATTATTTTAAATTAGTTTCAAGTTCACTGTTATGGGTTTGAATATTTCACAAAACAGTCCAGAAATATGCTACCTCTGTCTGTGATAGTCGTTGCTGAATAAAAGCTACAAGTTCATCAAACTCCTGATCTTCTCTTCGAGCTTTTTCTGTGAGCTCAATTTCCTGTAAAAAGGCAGGGTATACTCAAAGATTAAAGGATACTAAATGTCAACCTGTCATGTTTATCCAGTATAGAATTAGTCCCTACATCAAATTTTCTGTAACTGTACTGTAAATAGCATGTCTTCCCCTCTTACATGTTGCAGCCCAGTTACAAAGAGAGCACACACTTGGCCAGAAGGTCCCTTCCTTCTTATTGGTTTTGAGCAGGCAAGAAGCTGAGAACTGTCAGGAAAAGATCTAAAGGGGAACTAAAAATTCCTGCATACACAGTAACATCAGAATGTGGATGCCAAGCCAGTTCAAAGGAACTGTGTTACTCCTAACAAAGCTAATGCTTCAGTCATGCTGTATCTTACCAATCTATGGCTTTCTTCTGCTTGGGTTTGTTTTAGTAACTCAAAGGCTTGCAGGAGGCCACGGAAATCTGTAATTCCATACATGCGAGCATATTTCTCGTATTCTTTGGGATCTACATTTTTGAGAAGTTCCAGGATATCAATAGGTTGCTCTTCGTCTTCTTCCTTCCTTTTTGTTGGAGTGCTATTCAAACCAATAACGTAAGTTAAACATACAATGCTTCATTCCTATAAAGTTGTTTACTGAAAAAATGTATCAGCTTAGAGCTGCTCTGTGCAGTGGAACCCTTTAGTTTAGTCTAGTCAGGTGCTTCTGATTTTACTACAAGTATGCATATTTGAGAAATATTAAAAAATAATACCTTGATCTGAGATATAGAATAAACAATCTTTTCTTTGTGCTGATGGCAAATTAATCTATAAAAACTTTCCATATACCTTTTTAGTTTTGCCCTGAGATCTCCTTCAACAACTTCTTTCTTTCTTTCTTCAACTTGTAGGTTTACACTCCTCTCAATTTCACCGTGTTTGTTAAAAGCTACACATTTGTACATGCCAGAATCAGTTTTAATTGTGTCCTTTATTTCTAGTTTGGCTTCATCTCCTCTCTGCTGGATTATAATGCGACCTCCCTGGTTGAGTTGCCTCCATTTTCCCTTCATCCATTTAACATTAGGAATTGGGTCTCCTCCAACTTTTGCAATAAATGTTGCAACAGTCTCTGCAGAAAGATGCAAATGAGGAAGCTAAGTCTTTCCAGCTGTGTATGACAGCAGGGCATAGTCTCAAGCAAAAGGTATAGGCAAATAGAAGACAATGCACATTTTTGAAAAGTGTTCTTACTTTCCATGACTTTGATACTCTCAGGCTCTGACACAAAATAAAGTTTTCCTTCCAGTTCTGCTTTCTTAGCTGCTGGTGCAGTTGCTGGTGCAGCTGCTGTTTTTTCTAGAAAAATAGAGTTAAACAATTAAAAAAGATGGGTTTATGTAATTGCTTATGCTCATGCATGATGATGCTTCCAAAGGAATTTTAAAACCAAAATCAATTACAGAGGTGGAACAAAATATTATGCAAGAGAGAAAAAAGCAAAATACTTCCATGTTGTTTTAATGACTTCCATTTTACTTTTCAGGTGAAACTGAACACTGTGGGACTTATTATCTTGTCAATTAACTTCATTCATATCTTTTATATTATGCATGGATGCAAATTCAGAGATGAATATGCAAGTAAGAAGCCTCATTTTCTAAAATAGATTAGTTTTTATTGATGTATTCTCTTTTCTGTCTATTTCTGGAACTGTCACCCTCAGAGTTACTTGCATTTTTTTATCAGTGATCTGTTAATTTTTTTTTCCTTTTGTGTAGTTCTTAGCTTTGTAGCTGCCCATGTAGTGAAGAAGATACTATTTCTGCGGATTACTGAACTCTTATGTCTTTTATGCAATGGTAAGGCAAGGCCTACATGGAACTACTCATGCTTACATAAGATTTTCTTTTTGTTTAGAAGGTCAAAAGGTCTCAGAGTTGTAACAGTCCTGAAGCAATTAGCCTCTAAGGACACATACTATAAACACTACTGTCCCCATTCTTTCTACAAAATATGCATATCCAAGTAATTTTGCTCATTTAGCTTACATTTTTCTTAAATTTGGTGTTTAGAATTAGAAACTAAATTCTTCATCTTTTTGGTAAGAATATATTATTAACACTGATCTCTCACTGTTTCTGTTGTTATTTATATATAAATTATTGTTAAATATGATGTTTTCCTAGATTGTACAGTTTTGTAAAGAACTAAAAGACACAAGTTGTTTGCTATTAGATTAGTAACATTTGTGTTCCACAGACAATAAAGCAGGATGGAATTTTGTTTTAGATTTCAATCATATGTCTTGATTTTCTCCCTGTTACTGTACCTTTAACTGTCACTTTAGATTTAGAAGTATCAGAGCCAGCTGCATTTGATGCTTTGCATACATATTCTCCTGAATCGGATTTGGTAATTGCAGCAAGTTCCAGAAGAGCTACTCCATTAGCAAAGCTGAAGTTGCATCTATCCGAAGCTCTTATTTCTCTCCCTGCTTTTAGCCACTGAATCCGGATTGGCTGTGAACCTTGGACATGGCAGCTGAGCTGTAGGGTATCACCTTCCTCTCCTATTGCTGGCTGAAGAGGTTGGTCAAAAACTGGAGGCTTTTTAGGTTCTGGAATATGAAAATGCTTGAATGAATACTCAAGGAAGAAAAGTGTGATTAAGAATGTAAGAGAAAGAGAAATACCTGTGATTGTCAAGAAGACTGACAAAGAATGAAGGAGGGTAAACAGAAGTCTGAGAATATCAATATAAGTTTAGAAAATGGATAAATATTAAGACAGTATGTTTTCTATGCAAGTGTGCAAGAAGCACCTTTTCACCATGCATCAAGGAAATTCACATGTAAAATATAAAAAGTAAAGCACTGCTATTAGGCTGTAATACTATATATGAACCTTTAAAGAAACAAATACGTAACCTCCTGCAAGAATATTATGAGGAAGTGCCATGTTACCACAACACTTTTTGTCTAGGCTGCCCACTCTTAGATGTAATTGCACAGAAAAACTATTATTCCATGAAAAGAAAATTATTAAATATTCAACAGAAATGTCACGTAAAGTTTTCAGTGTTCACTTTAGATTAGTCATAGCGAATAATCAAAAAGTAAAGAAGCTCCTTCCTGAAGATCATTATTTAAAGGATTCCTTGGTTTTGTGGTTTAACTCAGATTTATCTTTTCCATCTCAGAACAAATTATTGCTGTTAAGCCAAGTAAAACCAACTCATAAGAGAGAAGCTGTATTTTTGGAGCAAAAATACACCAAAATAAGAAACAAAGAAAAATAAGATTTCAACTAACCTCTGATAACAACAGAAGATGTACATAAAACACTTCCTGCTTCATTGGACACTTTACAGGTATATAAACCAGCATCTAATTGCTCTGCACTCTTTATGTGCAAAAGTAAGGTATTGTTTCTGAAAGATATTTCACAATGAGGGCTTGAATGAACTTCCTGATTGTTTTTATACCAAACAACAGTCAAAGGCTGAGAGCCAGAAACACGACCCTCAAGTTTAAGTTCATTCCCTTCTGTTTCTTCTACTGCCTCAGACAGTTTCTTAGTAAAAGTAGGTGGAGTTTTTCGTTCTGTAAAAAGAAAGAATATATTATTCAAATTTTATTAATCAAACCCAAAAGGAAAAATTCTAAAGAAAATGTTCCAAAAAAAGATTTTAACATGGGGGAATGGATATTTTCTCTCATTTAAATAGGATTTTTTTAAAGTGAAAGTATGCCAAGATGAACAGCAGGTGTGTTGCTGTTACAGTCATTGTCATAGTTAATTTTCATATTTTAAAAATATTCTCTTAAGGCAAATGTCATTCAAAAAAAAATTTCTTGAATTCTCAAGAAAGAAATATGTCGAAGTCTATAAAGAAACTCTGGTGAGGAAAATATTCTCTCATTCCACCTCCCAATGTTGTCACGATTCCTTTAAGAGATCCATGAATATCTCTGGATAGATATTTTCTAGCTATATAAAGATTTTCTCAAACTTATCTTGTAGCAATGAGGCTAACTTCCTTTATAATTAAAGGGAGAAAATTGTACACACAATGTATTATCTATTCAGTACCTTTAACAGTCAGCTGAGCTGTGCAAGAGTCCTTTCCAACTTCATTGCTAGCATAACATGTATACTTTCCAGAGTCTCCCCTATCAACTTTTAGGATGGTCAGGTGGGCTATATTGTCTACATAACTAATCTGGTAGTTTCTTCCTGTTCTGATCTCTTGGTTATCTTTTGCCCAAGCAACATTAATAGGCTGTGTTCCAGAAATGTGACACTCAAAGTCAGCACTTTCTCCAATGATACCATCCACAGGTGTAATTGGGATATCAAAGAATGGAGGAGTCTTCCCTTCTGAAGAATGAAAGAAAGAAAAAAGCAACACTTTAAAATCTCAATTTGCTTTAAACCTTTGTGAAATTTGTATAATATTGAATCCATATATAAAGCAAAAGTGAGTTTTAAGATATTTCTATTAAATACTTCACAGCCTACCAACCTGTAAGGACAAGCCTGCCACTAGAAGAAGCAGTACCAATCGCATTGGTAGCAGTGCAGGTATATTGCCCAATAAGGCTCTTATCTGTCTTCAGAATCTGGAGAGTTGCTACATTATCTATGAAGGATGTATGAACATTGTAGTCCTCTTTCACAGGTGCACCATCTTTAAACCAAGATACTTCAAGAGGTTCTGAACCAGAAATGCCACAATCAAATGTAATTGGTAAGCCGATAGTTTCATGAACATCTCTTAATTTTCGTGTAAAAGAGGGAGGTAGCTTACGTTCTGTAAGAAAACACGTTTTGTACAGTGAGGGTTTTCAGAAGATATGCACCTATTGCTGTATTCACCAATAATCACTGCTCAATATACTGTAGAATTTGCTGGATTTTCCAATTAAAAACATTATTCATCAGATCTTATTTGGAACCTGCTGTGAAAATACATAACCATTCTGCCCTCAGTTACACCCAGCTGACCCTGTTCAATCCTCAGGACTGCTAATGGTGGAAGTAATCAAAGCAATATCCTCAATGAGGAAGGGAAGATGCAGAAGTTTGTATCCCTACAGAAGAGCTGTGGTCGGTAAGAGAGAGATTTTTACAAGCTTTACTGGTACTGGTAGGCCTTTGTTAATTGAAGACAGTGCCACAGGGTATCAAGAAACAGCAAAAAGTTTAACAAGGAAAAAGTCATCTTTGTTGTGGGAAAATAATAGAATATTGGTGAAGACGATTAGAAACACACTTCAGTCTCTTGCAGCTGGGATGTTGAAAAACACATATATCACACTAATTATTTAGTTCTGTGGGCTCGACAAGTAGAACATCTGCGTTTAGATAGCAGAGGCCTGTGATAGACTTGGAGGGACCTTACTGAACATGTTTGACATTTCTGCCCTGCTGTGGGAAAGGTCAAAGCACAGGAAAACTGCACATGAAAAATTCCTTGATATCCAGGAGAAAGCAGCAGGTTTAAAAGCTTTTTGCCCTCTAGCAAGGACCAAGCTCTGTGGTGCTTGTGTTCCTGCTTGTGTGTCTTTGCCTGGGTGCTGCTTTGAAGATCCTCTGGGATTAATGAGGTAATAAGAACAAATTTACCCTGTGCATTTCATCCATGATTTTGTGGTTCCTGCCTGTGCCAGCTCACATATTTGGATTTTGGAATAGCAAAGCATAATTAAGAAAAATAAGCCATTTTGTTATTTGTTAAAATTAAATATTCACCTTTAACTATCAGCAAAGATGATGAAGTAGCCTCCCCAACTGCATTTTCTACTTTGCAGATGTACTCGCCACTGTCACTACTGTCTACTTGGCTGAAAACCAGAGTGGCGACTTGGTTCTTAAAGTGCATTTTCACAGTAGCAGTTCCTCTCAGCTTTGTATCGCCTTTGTACCATGATACAATCATTTCTGGTGTTCCAGCGACCTGGCACTGTAAGGATGCAGAATCTCCAATGTTCACCTGCACTGGTTCCAAGAGTGTAATGAAGTAAGGTGGTTCTGAAGAACAAACACACACCATTAGCATAAAAAGATACTGCTCAATGACCACTAGTCGTTCAAACAACACTTGAAGAAATGATGGTGGCTTGACGCACCTAGTATTGTGATCGCACCATGACAATTATCTTGTCCAGAATCATTTTCAATATGACAAGAATATTGCCCCTGATCTTCCAGTTTGCTACTAGGGATTTCCAGTATGGCAGATGTTTCTGTAGTGGTGATGCTGCACTTTTCTGAGTGCGTTATTTTAACTCCATTTTTCTTCCATGTCACAGAAATTGGTGGAGTACCCGTATATGTGCATTCCAAGATTAAATTTTTCCCTTTCTCTACACTTAAATCGTTCACCTTCTTCACAAATTTGGCTGGTTCTATAATTAACATTGGGAGGAAAACAAATCAAATAAAGCCAAGAGATCATTTTTAGATACATAAGAAGAATAAGAAAAGTAGTCTGGACAAACCTTTGACAAAAAGATGTGTTGTGCAAGAAATTATCCCTGCCTCATTAGAGACCTGGCAGGTGTAGTCTCCACTCTGAAGGGGTTGTACATCAAACAGCTCCAGTTCTGCAATTGAATCTTGCAAGGTGATATTGCATCTGTGTCCTGGTACTAGCTCGACGCTACCTCTAAACCATTTAACTTCCAATGGAGAGGACCCTTTTATGATACTGGTAAAGGTTATGTTTGCCCCAGATAAAACATTTACTGCCTCAGGTTTCTTCACAAAAGATGGGGGTTCTAAGCATGCAAAAAGAAAACCAGACAGAGAAGTACATTAGAACTTCTGATGAAGAGCACAGTAATCAGAAATATGTAACAAAACAAAGAATGAAGTCTTTCTGAAAATGAATTTGTGCATTCTGACTGGCTTCTTATTAATACTGACCTCTAACACTCAAAAATGCGCTGCATTCATCAGACCCAGCTATGTTAGTAGCTGTGCACAGATAAGTTCCCATATCAGATTCTTGAACTTCATTCACTTTCAGAGAGCAGGTATTGTCTGCAAGTGTAGCCTGATATTTTTCTCCACTGGTAATCTCCTGTCCATCATGAAACCAGGAAACCATAATAGGCGGTGACCCATAAACTTTGCACTCCAGTACAACAGAAGAACCCAGCTGACCATATGTTTCTTTCAGCTTTCTTGTGAAAGAAGGAGGAATAATACGATCTGCATTTGTTGAAAGAAAAAGTAATAAAAATTACCAGACAGAAGCTTAAAATGCAGAAAGTTCCCTATACATAATAAAATCAGATAGCTTTCTTTTGATATATCTGCTTTACAATCTGCTCCTATACTCCTCAGTCATTGAAAAATAGATAGCTGATGGCTAAGGATAGGCTGGTGCTTTCATTCACAATTTTTGAAGGACACCTTTTATTTTTAAAGTTCTTCTTTGTAAGCAACAGTACTGCATCAGCTGTCCAAGAAGATATGTAGATTAAAGCTGAAGAAATCAAGCCCTTTCAATAACTGCTGCTACAAGGTTAGGCAAGCATTTATTCTGAATGCCTGTGAAAGTGACATGCAAAGTGCTCCTAAGATTATACAAGCAATGAGTCTCTCAGGCTGCTGGTCATGAGAAAGAGTTTGTTATCTAAAAGTTTTGTAAAGGAACCACAGCATCAGATTTTATTCAAAAAGAGTAGTGAACTAACCTGAAACATGCAGTGAAGCTGTGCAGCTGCTTTTACCAACACTGTTTTTCACCTCAAAAGTATATTCTCCACTATCTTCTAGTCCTGCATTGAGGATCTTAAGCCCAGATACTTTGTTGAAGAAACTGATTTTATATTTATGGTCAGTGGACAGTTCACTCCCATCCTTAAACCACCTACAAGTAAGCTCTGGTGTGCCATCTACTGTGCATTCCAGAGTACAAGAGTCTCCAGCTGTAACTTTGACTGGTCCTGGCTTCTCTACAATGACTGCAGGTTCTGCAATGAGATGCAAGTCACAAAATTTTTAAAAACAACAACGAAATAGCTATTAATGTAATAAAAATTGAAATTTTAAAACATCTTAAAGCACATGGTGTTTTTTATCCCACACTACCAACCTAGCACTGTCAGCTTGGCAAAGCATTCCTGAACTCCAGCATCATTTTTTATCTGACAAATGTATTTCCCAGCATTGGATGGTTCTGCATTTCCAATCCACATAGTTGCAATGTTTTCTGAATAGGAGATCCGAAGATTATCGCTCTCTCTAATGATTTCTCCTTTGTCTTTCAACCACAGAACAGAAATGGGTTGTGATCCTTCTACTGTAGCCTGTAGTTCTATCGACTCCCCAACTACAACAGTGAGATCACTCAGCTTCTTCACAAAGGCTGGTGGTGCTATTCAAGAAAAGATAATTAACAGTAAAAAAACACACGAAGAGCAGAAAAGTAGAAAGAAAATGACAGGAACGATGAAATGCCAAGAAGGTGTCAATCTTTATACAAACCTCTTAGTGATACAGAACAAATACAGGAGTCACTTCCCACATCATTGACAGCTTTACAGTGATATTCACCAACATCTGCAGTATCCACATTGAGAATGTGAATACTAGCTAGGTAGTTCTTGGACATGACCTTATACTTCTTGCTGCTCCGAATTTCTCGTTTGTCTTTATACCACAAAATTTGGAATGGTGGAGTTCCCTGAAGCTCACATTCCAGGTGAATATCAGACCCTTTCAAGGTCTGGACTGGATGAGGCTTCTTGGCAAAAATGGGGGGTGCTGGAAAAAAAAAAGGGGGGTGTGTGTTAAAGTTTGTGTTATTTGAGCAAAGGTGATGAAAGAGGACAAACAATTCAAGAAGCTGTTCTGATGCTGAACAGCAAAGATATACCATAAATAAGAAAGATCCCCCCATAGCATAACAAGCAGGCAAAAGATTTGCCATTATTCAGAAAGGTTTGCACTTCTCTGACTAAAGAAAGTGGGATTTAACAGGCTTTTTTTTTTACAAAGGAGGACTCGTATAGGTAGAAAGATGAGGAAAGGACTGGGATTCTGACCTTTCACTTTCAGTGAGGTACTGGTACTTGCACTACCAGCCAGATTCTGAGCTTCACAAGTGTAATCACCGCTGTCTTCAACACTGAGGTTGTGCATTTCAATGACTGCCACTGAATCCACAAAGGACATTCTGTATTTTTCACTTGGATGGATCTCAGTTTCACCTTTGTACCAGGTAACTTTGATTTCTGGAGATCCACCTATTTTGCATTCATACTTAGTGGAATCATACTCTTTCACAAGTCTTGAGGAGTCTAGTTTCTTAATAAACCTTGGCGGTTCTGGAAAGCCAAAAAGGAGAGATGATGCTTTAAACTGCAGTGATTTTTTGAATAAGCAGGAATATGTGTAACAGAAAATATAAACTTTTTGAACTTATGCAAACATTTCAATTTTGCAATTTCTATGAAAAATTTTTGGATGATTTCAAGCTGGTCCAAAATCTAGGTTAGGAAGCAAACAAGTTCTCTATCTGCATTTCAATTTGTTTATCCGTACTTTAATATCCCACTTTACTTCTCCTTCTGTGTGTTCAGTACAGATCAGCTGACGTGTTGTTTTCTTTAGGTAATATCCTCTTGCAATACATAAGTAACCAAAATGCCTGATTGAAATGCAAGAATCCAATTGTTCAGACAAGAAATACGAAAAGCATTGATGCTGAGGATTATAGCAACTGCTTCATACCTTAGTATGTCATTAACAATTGATATAGTCAATAAATGTATCTGCATTTTACCCCTTCACACATTTATTGCAAAGCCAAACATAAAAATGCATATCAGGAACAAAAGTGAAGGAGCTTAATTAGCAAATGAAAGAGGTTGAAGATGGGATGACTTATGTCTGGTGTAACAGAAATTGATGCTAAAGGTTCTGTGACTGAAAACTAAATCAGATGTTTACGTTTTGTTCTCTAAGGGGAGAAAGGAGTGGAGGTTTGACAAGTCAAAAGTATACAGATGATTCAGAATCACAAGAGTTAATGCTCATAGATGAAAGATATAACTAGCAAAACCAAGAGGTGGTCATGTAGGCATAACAAATAAATCTTTCTTCAGAACAGGATGAAGTGCCTCTTTGTGCATCTATCTGTAGGAAGAATATCTATTTTATTTTGGGTTACTTCAACCTGTGGGATGTTTGCAGAACATCTTATGTTGTTAGCAACAAGACTTCCTTAGAGTTTCTAAAAAGAGAAATGATGGCTTTTTAACACAAGGACTCTTGGAACCCTATTAATTTACTATTGGATTTCACTTTGACAAAGAGCTGATATCCATCTGCATGCTAACGGTTGCTGAGTAGTCACACTCTAATTCCATTCCTTTCCAAAAATTAAGATATACAAGTAAGGTACATACAGAAAGATACAAGGAGTTTCTGGAACCTAAAACAACAGATAAAACTACAGGTTGGGAATATTAGATGTTAAAGTGCAAAGGTTAGTAAGAAGGTCAACTGAACAATTTTTAATTACAAAAAAAAAAAAGGCTGTATCATAAAAGTGAGAGACTACCTGTTCAAATTAAATACATGCAAATCAATGCAATCAAAGAGCTTGTCTTTCCAAGTTCTGTAGAATCTGTCTGACAAAAACTGAACACCATTAGTTTTACAGCCTTGGAGTGACTACAAATTCTAAAGGATTGAAGGTAGTGCCAATGTAAGTTCAGGATTAAAAAAAGAAAATAATAAGCCTGGAGAAAAAAGGATATTATGGTTGTAGAGTTGAAGAGTAAGGAACTAAATAAGGTTAGCTGGGATTACTTTTTGAATGGTAACTCCAGTCAAATAAACCTGTTAGTAATGCTATCATTAATAATAAACAGAATTTTTATTCTAGTGGAAACAAACTTTACACCTTTTAAAGAGGTTAGGTTTCTTGCTACAATTTTTCAATACTTTTTGTAAGTCCAGCTACATATAATAACCACTGAATCCACAGATAATTCAGTCTGCCACACTCTTCCCAATCCCACCAAGAAAAATCCCTATTAATAGAATATACTCTAGATATATCTAATATATTTGACAAGCAATTATTACAAAGTCTTGATAGTTCAGCTTCTTGTGTTATTTGTCTTAAAGAGTAAAAGTCATAGCATTTAGTCTTGAAATGTTTTGGGATTTTTCTCTGCAAATTCATACAAAGGAAAAAAAAGAATTAAAAAGAGAAGAGGAAAAAAAGGCACTAAGCCAACAGGGACATTTGAACTCATGCATAATTTAAGCCATGTATTTTACACTCATTCTTTTATAAGATAAGTAAGAATGAGATATCCGGGACAGCTATAAATAAATACAATGTTCCCACCTACACTGAGGAAATTACACTAATATACAAGTGTCACTTATACCAAGACAGTTTGATGCAGTCATAAATTTAGATGTTAGAAATGTATGAGATGCACACAGTATGTGGAGAAGGTACGTGTCAGCAGAATGGATATTTGTCAGAGTCTGCCCTCAGATCCTACAATTTTGCTAGAACAGCAGATTTCAATTTTTTCTGTCTGTGAAAGAGTGAAACTGTTTACAGGAGCTGCACATCCAGTAAAAATACATTTAAGTCTCATAAGTGAACTCAGTTTCTCTAAGTTGCCTCTCCCTTCCCTTGAGAACTTAATTAATGTCACTGCTGGAGAAGGACTTTAAAAAAGGCACGTTCTGCTGGCCAACAAGGCCATTCACAAAGGCGCAGGGTACTAAGTCAGAGTGAACATTTCTATGGAAGAATCCCTTTGGTAAGATAAATCATGCACCATACAAGAACAGAAGAAAGATTAATTAATATTTAAGTATTACAACAATATTTAAATGAAGTGACATAGTGTAACATTTGTAAAGATTGTTAGTCTCATATATTTGCATTAAAGGCTTTGTATTCTAGGTGCCTTGCAAAGAAAAGCTTCATGAACATTAAAGCTCACAACAATACCTTGTACAGTCAGCTGAGCTGCACATGCATCCTTTCCAACACTGTTGCTGGCAGTACATGTGTAGAGTCCAGCATCTGTTATACCAACTTTTAGGACTGTCAAACTGGCTGTGTTTTCCACCAGTGTCATCTTGTAGTTGCTGCCTGGGCGGATCTCTCTGTTGTCTCTGGTCCAAGTAATCCTTATGGGAGCAGAGCCAGTCACGTGGCACTTAAAAATTGCACTTTGCCCTCGTGCCACATCAATAGATACCGGCTTGATGTCAAAGAAGGGAGGTTGTAGATGTTCTGCAAAGACGAAAGCATGGCAGAGCTCACCACCAAGACATCCTCAACATACACCTCACCATACCATTCCCATGCTCCTTGGTCATCATACAAGAGGTAGAGTGGAAAAAAGAGTACAGAAATAAAAGAGCAAAGCCATAAAGAAGATCTTTGTTTCAGTGTGAGCTACAAACCTGTGAGAAGAAGTTTGGCGCTGGAAGATGCAGTCCCCAGAGCATTTTGGGCTGAGCAAGTATATTGGCCACAATAAGTCATACTAGTTTGCAAGATCTGGAGAGTCGCAACATTATTTAAGAAGGCTGTTTGAATGTTATCACTGTCGCTTAAAAGAACACCGTCTTTGTACCAAGACACTTGGATAGGCTCTGAGCCATTTATACGACAATCAAAGGTTACTGGGACACCAACAGCCTCCTGAATATCTTTCAGTTTTCTGGTGAATGTAGGGGGAAGTTGACGTTCTGCAAAACAAAATAAGCACTATAAGTGGAAAGCTATCCTTTCAATCATTAATTAAGACTTAAATTAATAAGAAACACTTTTGGTAGACAACAAAGAATTCTAACAAAGTATCCAAGAAAAAAGTGTCCCTTGGCCCATCACCTTTAACAACAAGCAAAGCTGTGGAGGTGGCAAAGCCAACACTATTTTCTGCTTTGCAGATGTATTCTCCAATGTCACTATCCTCCACGGTGGAGAATGCCAGTGTTGCCACATTATTCTTGAAGTGCATTTTGTAAGCCTGTGTTGATCTGAGTTTGGTGTCATCTTTATACCAGGACACCTTGATTTCTGGGGCACCACCAATCTGGCATTTTAAGATGAAGGGCTCGCCAATCTTCACCTCCATACGGTCCAGGTGTGTGACAAAATAGGGTGGTTCTAGAGAAGGAGAGAACATGGTGAGCAGAGGCAGAGCATCACCAGAGTGCCTTAGTGGGGGCAAGGGTGATGCATACCTAAGATGGATACAAGGCTGTGGCAAACATCACCACCTGCCTCATTTGCCACCTCACAGGTGTATTTGCCTTCATCACTTTTGGTGCTGTTGAAGATTTCAAGAATGCCAGATTTGTCAGTAGTTGTAACACTGCAGCGTGGAGACTGAGCAATGGGCGTGCCATTTCTTTTCCAAGTGACAGAGATGGGTGGGGTGCCTATGTAGCTGCTTTCTAGAACAATGGACTTCCCCTGCTCCACACTGAAATCACTTAATTTCTTCACAAAGACTGCAGGCTCTGTGGGGAGGCATAGATCAATAGTGAGAGGGACAGACGTGGCAGTGCTGCAGGCAGAAGGGAGGTACCTGTGTGTACGTGCACACATACAAACACACCTTTCACAAAGAGTTGGGTTGTGCATGAGGCACTGCCAGCATCATTAGTGGCCACGCAGGCATAGTCCCCACTTTGGTCTGGCTCCACATTGTACAGCTGCAGTTGTGCCACAGACTCGTCCAGAGAGATGGAGCAGTTGCTGTCTGGCACCAGCTCCCTGATGCCTCGAAACCAGGTCACTTTGAAGGGAGTACTGCCCTTGATATAGCTGGTGAATGTCACACTTGATCCAGGCAAAACTTCCTGGGGATCAGGCGTCTTCACAAAAGAAGGTGGTTCTAAGGATCATGCAAAGAAGTGAAGAGGGAGAAAGATGTTAATAGGAGAGTCTCTATGGGGGAGGAAAGCAGGTTCAAGTCAAAAAAAGAAAGAGAAAGAAGGAGAACACAGAAAAAAAAAAGAAATCGTGCTAAACTAGAGGAAAGGAAGAGAAGAAGGAAGAATAATTTTGTTAAAGGGGCTGTAGTATCCTTCCACTGACCTTGTACAGTCAAGAAAGCGTTGCATTCATCAGATCCAGCCACATTGGCTGCCATACATGTATAAGCCCCTGTATCTGTGACATCCAAGGCTTTCAGCTTCAAAGCACAAATATTATCCAAGAATGAGATTTCATATTTTTCTCCACTAACAATCTCATTCCCATCCTGAAACCAGGTCACAGATATGGGGGGTGTGCCAGACACCTTGCAGTCCAGAATCACCGAGGATCCCAGCACCCCTTTTGTTTCCTTTAGTTTTCTTGAGAATGAAGGAGGAACAAGACGATCTAAGTAGGACAGGGCAGAAGAATAGGAAGAAAAATGTTGGCGTTTTTTTCAGGAAAAGGAAAAAAAGTGAAGCTTCTTTTAAATGCAAGCGTGACAACAGAGACATAGAGCTGACCTGAAACATCAACTGAAGAAGTGCAGCTGCTGTCCCCCACTTCATTGTGCACCTCAAAAGTATACAAACCCCTGTCTCCCCTGTCTGCAGAAAAGACTTTCAAAGTGGATATATTGTTGAAAAAGGTAATTTGGTATTTGCGGTCACTCCTTAGTTCTCTACCGTCTTTGTACCACTTGGTGATAAGCTGAGGTGTGCCCCCTACTTTACACTCCAAGGTAAAAGGATTGCCAGACATCACTGTGATAGGCTCGGTCTTCTCTAAGATGACTGCTGGTTCTGAAATAGCAAGGGAGGGGTCAGTGTGCCACCAAGAAATCTACCCACAAACCAGTGAGCATAGGATATAAACAGAAAAAAAAGACTGGTAGAGGCAATTGTGCAAGATGTAAGATATAGTACCTGTGAAGCAGGTGATACCCACCTAGGACTTGCAAAAAGGCAGAGCACTCCCGCATGCCAGCATCATTTTTGATCTGGCAGATGTACTTTCCAACATCAGCTCCCTCTGCACTGGAAATCTCAAGAGTTGCAATGTTGTCTTCAAACCACATTTGGACATTTTCACTCTCCCTAATAACTTCACCCTTGTCCTTGAGCCAGACAACAGAAATTGGTGGGGATCCTTCCACCACTGCCTGCAGGGTTGTCGGCTCCCCGATGAAGATTGCAGTGTCACTCAGTTTCTTGGTGAAGCGTGGGGGTTCTGATGGCAAAAACAAGGAGGCAGAGGAGGGTTAATAGTGCATGCCTCCTTGGAAGAGAGAGAGCCAAGAGATCAAGAAAAAAGATCAGCGATGCTATTGATCCTGCAGCATACAAACCTTTGAATTTCACTGGACAGGTGCAAGTGTCGCTTCCCACCTCATTCATGGCTTTGCATTGATATTCTCCAGTATCTTGAGATTCGAGATTGAGAATATGAAGACTAGCAACGGAGTGCTTTGCTGTCACCTTGAACTTCTTGCTGCTCCTGACCTGCCTCCGGTCCTTGAACCAAGCCACCTCAAAGGGTGGAGTCCCTGCTATCTCACACTGGAGGATAACATCTGAGCCTTTAAGTGTGTCCACAGGGCTTGGCACCTTGCTAAAAACAGGCGGTTCTATAAAAAAGAATCACATCATAATATGTGAGCCTACTTCCCTGGGTGGGCTTTTGGATAGTAGCATGAGGCAACATATTCAGGAAGGGGGCCTACACTTATTTTTCTAAACCCATATTTAGCTTCCAAATATGTGGCCTCACCTCTAAAAAGTGCTAAGCCTCTGGCATCTCCCAGTAAGCCACCCCAGCACTCAAAGTCCCAAGGGCAGAAAATGTGACACTTCTGCACCTGTTTGGAGTCAGTGCTCAGTGTCCCTCCCTAAAAGCCACTCTTCCTTCTCTTCAGGACAACGTTTCAGCTTTCCTCGCCTCTTATCAGTCATGAAAGCTACCAGTGAGGCTCAGAAACACAGCCTCCCTTCCGTCTTAAATTTCATTCCTACCAGGATCACTGTGTATAAAGAGGAAGCAGAGGCATGGCTGCAAAGCATGCCCAGCTTCTTCACCATGGCTGGTGTTCTCTCTGTTTCCTGAGAAGCTTGCCTTATTCATCTTGCAATTGACTTAAATGGGAAGAAAAAGCAAGGGTGGCACATCTTTGAACACCCACCACTATTTCCTGGCTGGTCTCCGCTGCTTAAACACAGCAGCATTTCAATGTGAGAGCAGCTGGAGAGACACTGCCTCAGCAGCTGCTAACTGCCATAGTAGCAGCTTCCTGTCCAGAGGGATGTGTATCTGAGAGTGAGCGCAGAAGACAGTGATTCTAGAGGTGTGTGGAGCCATGCTGCTAACCTTTTACTGTGACTGAAGTGCTGCAGCTGGCTGTGCCAGCAGGATTATGGGCTTCACATATGTAATCGCCAGTATCTTCGGTGTTGGCATCCAAGATGGCTAGCATTGCCATGGAGTCTACGAAGGACATGTGGAGCCTGTCACTCGCCTGGAGTGCCTGATCATTTTTGTACCACACGGTTCTGATCTCTGGTGTGCCACTGATTTTACATTCAAGTTGAACTGTGTCCCCCTGCTTTATGAACCGCAGAGCTTCAGGCTTCTTGATGAACTTGGGAGGTTCTGCAGAACAGAATAAGTATGTAGAGAGTGACTGTACAGATGTTTACCATGTGAAATCTACAGTACTGAGCAAGAGTTACAGAAATCACAGAAGTGTTGGGGCACAACAAAGCAAGTTTGCTACAGCATCTGGTTACATCCTCAAGAAGAGTTTTGTCTCAAAGAAAGACACAAGATGGAGAAAAGGCAGCAAAGACAACAACTAAAATTGTATTCTGTCAACTGTGGAGCCTGCTGCATCAGACAGCTGGAACTGTAAAAAAGACATGAAGAACAATGTCTCAACATGAGGGAAATTTTGCTGTTACCTTTGAGGGACAAAAATATTCCCAAGCAACCATGAAAGATTTGACAAGCCCTTCACCCACAGGAGCAGCAGAAATATGGTATGGATAGTTTCACTTGCTTCCACACCTTTAAATCATAAATTTTTGTATTAAGAACTTAGGTGAGTCATAGTCTAGATTAAATCAGCAATTCAGAAGTCCTGTTGGAATCTTTAGCAAATTTGAAAGAGTCATCAATTCCAGCATAAAAATGCAAGGTAGTTGTATTTACTGTATCACTGTTTTCCACATAGTAATTGCTATGTGTAAATACCACTGAGACTGTAGTTTAAGTACTAAAGACAAAGTGAAAAGCAGGGTGAGTGCAACTTTCCATACAAAGAGTTTCATGAAGGGACCTTTCCCTTTGGAGATTTGGCAGGCACACAAATCCTGTAATGTTGAACAGTGTGATAGGAGAAGGTCACCACATGGTATATGTCTGCTTTCTCAAAAGCTATTTTCTATGTATTTCCAACTTGTAAAGGGTGGAAGATGAGACTCGGTAACAAACAGGTCTCTTTATCCAAGAAAAAGAAAACATAAAACCAAAGGTGACTTAATTGTAATACCTTTGACACTGAGTTGGGCTGAGCAAAAGTCTTTCCCAGCTTCATTACTAGCCTGGCAAGTGTATTGGCCAGAGTCTCCTTTACCCACTCTGAGCACTCGAAGGCGTGCTGTATTGGCTACAAATGTAATACTGAAGTTTCCTCCAGTTCGGATCTCATGACCATCTTTGGACCAGGTGATGTGTATTGGCTGGGCTCCAGTAACATGGCACTCAAAGTCGGCACTTTCTCCAAAAGGCACATCAATAGATTCTGGTTTGATGTCAAACACAGGTGCTTGCTTGGGTTCTAGAAACACAAGAAAACTGTGTAATACTTACACTTCACAAAATAGCTAATTCAACACACAGACACTATCGCATGCATGAAATAGGAAGGAGCAGCCTGTGATTCAGGCAAAAGATTTGTAAGCCAACACACCTGCTACTGTGAGCCTAGCACTTGAAGTGGCAGTGCCCACAGCATTGGTGGCTGTGCAGGAGTACTGCCCAGTATGATTCATCTCGGTTCGCACCAGTTGCAGCACTGCAACATTGTCTACAAAGGATGTGTGCACATTGTCGTCATCGCTTAGCAGAACACCATCTTTATGCCAAGTCACAGTAATGGGTTCTGAGCCATTGAGCCGACACATAAATTTAAGGGGTAAACCGACAGGGTGCTCGATGTCCTTTAATTTTCTTGCAAAGGAAGGTGGTCGTTTTCGCTCTAGAAGAAAGCAAGTAAAGGATAAATATGCCCCAGGTAGCATTTTTTTTAATACAGTTTTGCAAGAAAAAAAAGAATTTGTAGCAAACTAATGTAAAATCATCACCTTGAACTGTTAAGAGAGTCTTTGTAGACGCAGCTCCTACACTGTTTTCTGCCTTGCAGATATATTCTCCGCTATCATCGCTAACCACTTTGTTAAAAATAAGCGTAGCAACATTGTCTTTAAAGAACACTTTGTACTCTGGAGTGGACCTGAGTTTCGTATCACCTTTGTACCAAGACACAGTGATTTCTGGTGTTCCAGCAACACGGCATTGCAATGTTGTATAATCCCCAACTGACACTGTAAGAGGTTCCAAGTGTGTAACAAAATAGGGAGGTTCTAAAAAAAGAGAAGGAATTCGATAGGCTCATTATAGCGCCAGGCCTTGGAAAGCATACATTTGAAAGAACAGGCAAGAAAAGGAAGCAATGAGAGCACGCACCTAGGGTAGAGACTACAGCCTCACAAACATCTCTTCCTGCCTCATTCTCAACAAGGCAAGTGTACTCTCCCGCATCTTCTTTGGTGCTGTCAAGTATTTCCAGGATGCAGGATTTCTCTGTGGTGGTGATGCTACACTTCTGAGATTGAGTGACAGTGTGGCCATTCTTCTTCCACGTCACAGAAATGGGTAAGCTACCTGAGTAAGTGCCCTCCAGGATGATGGGCTTACCAGGCTCCACACACTGATCACTGAGTTTCTTCACAAAGACAGCTGGCTCTAATGAAGTGTAAGAAGTCACAATGTTGAGCACAACAGGACAAATGTAGGGAAGGAAACAATATTTTAAGGTAAATGTAGAGGTACAATCTTTACAAACCTTTTACTGTAAGGTGTGTTGTACAGTTTGCCCTGCCAGCATCATTGGTCACTAGGCAAGTGTACTCTCCACTTTGGAGAGGAGTTACATCAAATAACTCAAGCTCCACAATGGAGTCTTCCAAGTAGATATTGCATTTGTCACCTGGCACAAGCTCATTGGCCCCTCTAAACCAGTTCACCTTAAAAGGAGGGGTTCCTCTGATAACACATGTAAAAGTGATGCTTGTGCCTGGCAAGACATCCAGAGGCTCTGGTGTCCTCTCAAAAGAAGGTGGTTCTAAACACACAAGAGAAAAAGAGAGATAAGACAGGTTGCTACAGCATAACCCTGCTGTTTCCACTCACCTACTGAAGATAAAGAGCAAAATCTTTATTTTCCAGTCAATAAAGTTCCCTGAATATATTTATAAAAGACTACAGGCAATTTCAAGAGAGAAAGAGAAAAGAATAGCTCAGGGAGCTTCCTGACCATCACATACTGACCTTGTACGGTCAATGCAGCACTGCATTCATCTGAACCAGCTACATTGGTAGCTTTGCATGTGTAAGTTCCAGTATCTGAATCAGTCAATGAATTAACTTCTAAAATACATAGGTTATCTGAAAAGGAGATTTGATGTTTTTCCCCATTGACTAATTTAATTCCATTTCGAAACCAGGTAACAGAAATAGGAAGTGAACCCAACACTTTGCATTCCAGCAGTGCTGAGGAACCCAGGACACAAGGGGTTTCCTTTAGTTTTCTTGTGAAAGAAGGAGCAATGATTCGATCTGCATAAGAAAACAATAAATCCATGGTTAGAGAGAAAAGGGGGAAGGGAATAGAAGAAAAGAAAGAGAACATGACCAAACAAAAGTTTTGTAGAAGGCAGAAGACAAGCTACCCAACCAACCTAAAACATCAACTGATGTCGTGCAGCTGCTTTTCCCCACGTCATTCTGCACTGCAAAAGTGTACAATCCACCATCTTCCTTTTCTGCATTCATAATTTTAAGTGTAGATACTTTATTGAGGAAAGTAATTCTGTATTTTTGACTGCTGGTCAGCTCTTTGCCATCCTTGAACCATCCAGTGGAAAGGTCTGGTGTGCCTGCCACTTTGCACTCCAAAGTACAAGTGTCTCCAATAGTAACTCTCATTGGCTCTGCTTTCTCTATAATGACTGCAGGCTCTGGAAGAAGAGATGGGTAACATGTATGGTGAAAACAGGATTTGATTAGTACTAGTTGTAAGTATTAAAGCAGTATAAGATGGAGCTTACACATTTGATACTAAGGATATTTCAGTTTGTGGGCTAGGGAATTTTTTTGTTGTTGTTTGGTTGGTTTTTTTAAACACTTTATTCTAACCCAAACTGGAGATTTCAGATGCTCTTCAAAATGCTGTAAAAGCACATTTAAACCCCTACAAGAGAAATGAAACTCTATCCCTCTCCAAGCATGCATAGGCAGAAGGCATGACTAAGAAATTCAGTTAACAGGATCCAATCACAGTGTAGACACCTGTGGTTCCTTTCATCCCTAGCCCTGGGTAAATGGAAATAAGGAACCTGACTACTGCTTGTTTGGGACATAAGGTTTCTCTGTTTTAATTGCTTTGAACTCAGGGGCATAAGAAAACATAGAGCTGACACTAAAAATCTTTTATTAACTTGTGCTTTTACCAACCTAGAATAGTTAAAGTAGCCATGCACTCGCGACTTCCAGCATCATTTCTGATCTGACAGATGTATTTTCCAGCACTGCTTGTCTCTGTACGCAAAAGTTGTAATGTTGCAATATTTTCCATAAATGTGATCTTCGTGTTTTCACTTTCTCTGATAACTTCCTCTTTGCCTTTAAGCCACTGCACAGAAATTGGCTGGGAGCCCTCTACTCTTGCTTGTAACTCTACTGGTTCACCAACCACAACAGTCATGCTGTTTATTTTAGTCAAGAATTTTGGTGGTTCTGAAGAAGAAAAATGCAGTTACAGTAAACGTAGTGTCTATGTAACAAAGAGAAATGCATTACCATTGAAAGCACTCCAGAAAGCATATATGCCAATACTTTACCTTTCAGCTTCAGAGTGCAAAAACAAGTGTCACTTCCTACATTGTTCTGTGCTTTGCACTGATATTCACCAACATCTGCAGCTTCAACATTAAGAATGCGAACACTTGTATGGTAGTTTTTGGCTGTAACCTTGTATTTTTTACTACTGCGGATTTGTCTCTTGTCTTTGTACCAGGTAACGTCAAATGGTGGTGTTCCTGAAATCTCACATTCCAGGCTAACCTCAGTTCCTTTGAGCATGTCTACTGGAGAGGGTTTCCTGCTAAAGACAGGAGGTTCTAACAAGGGAAGAAAGGAATATTTTTAGAAAGTAGTCTGGAGCTATTTAATCAACAGTTCACTTATAACAGCTTTTACAGAATGAGACTGCTGAAAAAATCAGCAGAATGGGTAAGGACTTTCCTCATTTTTTGGGCGCATTATGAAATGATCTTACAGGCGGATGAGCATTCAGATCTCTTAGCTGCTCTGTAGAAAAGGTAAAGAGAGAGATGACCCTTCGCAGAGAGGGTACAGGTCTCATTTAGTGGGTAGTAGTTTCAAATACAGGATGTAAAACTGACATCAGTTTGGGTCTATTTTTTTTCTTCATGTTTCAACTCTCTGATATAGCCATTCCCACTATGATCTGTGTTGGACATTGAGAGTCACAGAACTGGGGAACACTTAGCTTAGGACTCATCTATATTAAAGACAACATCTTTCTGGTTCAGAAGCTGGCACAGAGGGGCGAGGGGGTATCAAGAAGCATTTGTGACATGAAGAAAAATGCAATCCTGAAGTAAGAAATTCATCTCATGTTCCTGTGGATTTCCAGGGGATAAAACCTCCAGGGAAAACTAAGTAGTAGTCAGAGAAACAAGAGGACAGCTAACCTTTCACTGTGACTTTGATGCTACAGCTAGCCTTGCCGGCGGGGTTGTGGGCTTCACAGATGTAGTCACCGCTGTCATCAGTACTGAGATGATTCATTTCAAGCATAGCCACAGAGTCAATGAACGATGTCCGGAATTTTTCACTGGCAACAATTTCATGGTCATTTCTGAACCACACTATATTCATCTCTGGAGATCCACTTACTTTGCACTCAAGCCGGGCTGATTCACCCTGCTTGACTACTTTTGTTGCCTCTAGCTTCTTAGTAAACTTGGGTGGTTCTAAAAAACCAGAAAAATGGGGTCAGTAAGGTCTTAATACAGGGAAGAAAGAAAAGAGGGGAGAAAAGAGCTAAACAATTGTAAGTTGCAAACACAGGGTAGGGAATTCACTTGGTAGTGTATCAAAGATCACTGAGTTGGGCTTGGCAAAAAGGAAAGAAAAGGAATAGATTAAAAGACTTTGACACAACAAGGAATTGCACACCTGTTACCATCAACATAGTAGTGCAAGAGTCACTTCCAACATCATTCGAAACATGGCAAGTGTAGTGCCCACTCCTAGAAGTATCCACGGAATAAAGGGTTAAGAACCCAGTTGACCCTTCAGTCCCAATGAAACAAGTTGGACCAGATACAAGTTCTAAGTCTTCTTGGAACCACTTTACTGTAAAGGGTGGTGTTCCTTTTAGTGTTGCCTTAAACTCCACTGTGGAATCTGGGATGGCTTGCTGGCTTTCAGGTTTTACTAAGAAACTTGGTGGCTCTGCAGTTTTTAAGAAAAGAGATATTCAATTACAACGGATATGTCTAAGAATGAAGAAAATTAGTGAGGTAGACATGGAGTTTTTGGCATTAATATTAAGAGGTATAAGAGTGTTAAGTTAAAATAAGAGTGTTACGTTAACATAAGAGTGTTAACGTTAGTATAAGATTTAAGGTATTTTCTCCAGCATCTGTCACAACAGAGTAGTAGTAAAAGAGTGTCAAACCTTTCACAGTCAGGACAGCACTGCAAGAATTGTTCCCAGCGACATTAAAGACACTGCATGTATAATTTGCACTGTCCACCAGCTCTAGATTGGCAATCTCGAGTGACACGGTGTTCTCATGGCACAGGCTTCTATATTTCGCACTGTCAGTTATCTCTTTTCCATCCTTAAACCATTTTGCAGTAATGGGGAGTGACCCAGAGACTTTACACTCCATTTGGATAGAAGATCCCAGGACAATATCCTTTTTGGTTAGCTTTTTGATAAATGCAGGAGGAATTGATTGATCTGCCCAACATAAAACAATGGCAAAAACAGGCTGTTACCTTCTCGCCTCTCTTTAACAGACAGAGATTATTATTTTTTTGTTGCCTCCCTGCTGGATTGGCAAATTTGCCAAATGACAATACAAACCTAGAACAGTCAGAACAGCTTCACAGGTGCTGCTTCCGAAGTCATTTTCAACCTTAAAACTGTATGTACCACTGTCCTCCTTTGATACAGATTCAATCCGGAAACTGGCCACATTGTTTTCAAAGCTCATTGTGTAGTATCTACTGGGCAGGAGTTGTTTGCCGTCTTTGTACCATCTTATTCGGAGCTCTGGTGTCCCAGCCACGGTACACTCCAAAGTCACAGGGTCTCTTTCAGTGACTTTAAGTGATTTAGCCTTTTCTATGATCCATGCAGGCTCTGAGGTATAAAGTGTATAAAAATGGCAGTTAGCTACACAGATAGGGAACTGACTTTCCAAGTACTCATCAAGCATGACTTGAAGGGTGACATCTTGTACACACCTTGAACAAAAAGTAAAGCAAAGCATTTCTCCATGCCAGACTCATTCTTTGCCTGGCAAGTGTATCTGCCTCTGTGGCTGAGGTCAACATTGATAAGTTGCAGTGTGGCCGTGCTGTTCTCAAAGGTAATATGGTGGTGCTCATCATCTTCTAGTATTTTCTCGTCTTTTATCCACGACACAGATAAAGGTTGAGCACCTGCTATGATGCACTGGAACAATGCAGTACTTTTCAAAATAGTAGTGATGTTCTCCAGCTTCTTAATGAAGGACGGTGGTTCTATAGTGTGAGATTTTGTTTGTTGTTTGGAAGACAATTCATGGAAAGGGAAGAGGGGAAAGAGAGATCATATAAGGTCATCCTAGTTACTAATGTTCATCTAGGGATTTAACATTTGGGGTATGCTTCCTAGAGGACTGACCTTTCAACCTGAGCCTTGTAATGCAAGAGCAGCTCCCGCCTTCATTTGATATAATACACTGATATTCACCAACATCTGAGACATCACAGTTAGTCACATTAAGAGTAAATACTGATTCTTTAGTGGAGATGGCATATTTCTTGCTGCTGAACATCTCCTTGTTGTTCTTCAGCCACTTCACCTCAAATGGAGGAGTACCAGTCACTTCACACTCAAGTGTTGCCTCCAAACCCTTCACTACCTCAATAGGACGCAACTCCCGAACAAATGTTGGAGGCTCTACAAAGAGGAATGAGGGGAAAGTAAATAGTAACCTTGAGTGATTTTGAGGAGAGAAGTCTCTTCTGCTCCATCATCCTGGCTATGTGGCATAGCTGGATGATAACAAGATGTTAAAAACCAACCTTTTACTTTCAGCTCGATGCTGCAGCTCTCACTACCTGCATCATTGTGGGCTTCACAAACATAAATCCCACTATCCAACACTGTGGCTTCAGTGACTTTTAAAGTGGCTAAACCATCTACGAAGGAGATGCTGTACTTAGCTTGGTCAGTCACTTCATTCCCATCCAGGTACCATGTGACATGGATCTCTGGAGTGCCTACTATCAAGCACTCAAAAGTGGCAGACTGTCCTTCACGCAAAGCTACTACAGAAGTTGGCATCTGGATAAATCTGGGAGGCTCTAGAAGATGGACAGAAAAGGTGAGGCTTTTTAATATTGAAGGTGACTTAGGGAAACACAATGGTTTCCTACCACTTCCCCCCAGATTGCACAGAAAAATCAGAACCGCAAAGATAAGATCATTAGGTTGCACACCTTTTACGAACAAAGCTGCTTTGCAAGTTGCAGTCCCCACATCATTGCTTATCTGACAAGTGTAGTTCCCAGAGTCAGATGTCCTAGCTGAGAAGAGCTCCAGTACACTAGATGTGTTGTCCTTCCAGACAGATCGATTGGCTCCAGAGAGGAGCTCCTGGCTGTCTTTAAACCACTTTATCTGCAGAGGAGTAGAACCTTTCACCAGTGCTTTGAACTGAACCCTGGCATTGGGCACAACTTCCTGGGACTGGGGTTTTTCCACAAAATATGGCGGTTCTACAGCAGGTAAGAAGGAAGAAAGGATTAGTCTGAGACAGGGGAATTCCAAAGTTATGAATGAGAGCCTTACCACAAGACAAAGAAGGAGCTCAAACCTTTGACTGTTAAGAACCCACTGCATTGGTTGCTTCCTGCCGTATTTCTTGCTTCACAGGTGTAAGAGCCAGTGTCTGTGCCTTCCAGATTATTGATTTCCAGAAATGCGGTATTATCATGGAAAGAGTATTTGTGCTTTTCACTTGCTGCTATTTCTTGGTCATCCTTGTACCACTGGATACTTATGGGATGTGAACCAGACACTATGCACTCCAGGTGGACAAAAGACCCCTTAATACTGTCCATTTTCTTGAGTTTTTTGGTGAATTTAGGTGGTATAATGAGATCTATCCAAGACAGAGTGAAAAGACAAATTATGAAATTCAACCTTGATTGTAGCAGATGTCAGCTCAGGAAAAAAAGATTTTGTATGTAAAAGCAATGATAAAGGAGAGCCCATACACACCTAGAACATTAATGCTGGCTGAACAGGTGCTGCTCCCAACATCATTGTGAACCTCAAAAATGTATTCCCCACTATCTTTCTTTTCTGCATGAAGCACCTTTAGGACTGAGACAGTATCGGTAACACTGATCTTGTATTTTGGGCCCAATGTCAGTTCCTTGCCATCTTTGAACCATTTGGCAGTAATATGTTTTGTTCCTGAAAATTTACACTGCAAGGTTGCTGGGTCTCCTTCAGTCACATCTATTGATACAGCCTTGTCCACAATTGTAGCAGGTTCTGTTGTACACAAGGAGATAGAGTGTTAAGGGCATCTGTAAAAATCACAAGGGAACTGTCTGAGATCACTGCAAACCCTTGGAGTAGGACCAACCTTTGACGGTCAGCAAAGCAGAACATCTCTGAATTCCCGCCTCATTTTTCGCCTGACAGAAATATTTCCCATCATGTTTCAGTTCAATAGACCTCACCAGAAGAGTGGCAACATTGTTCACAAAGGTCATTTTGATATTGTTGTCTTCAATCACTTCATCATTATCTTTCAGCCAGGACACAGTGATGGGCAAGGAGCCTTTAATAGCAGCCTGAAACACGACTGTGCCCCCTCGAAGGGAACTAATATTTTCTATCCTCTTCAAGAACTGCGGGGGCTCTGGCAGGAAGAAAGTGGCCATGTAAGTATGTGTGCATTAGAGTGTGGCAGGGAAACCACATAGGGATAAGAACATGATAGTGGCATTCTGCACCTTGCACTAACCTTTCAGAGTGACCTCCGAACTGCAGAGGCAGCTCCCGACATCATTTGTTACTCTACACTGATACTCGCCAACATCAGAAGCATCAAACCTGAAAACGTGGAGGCTAATCAAAGATTTCTCAATGCTTATTCTGTGCTTCTTACTGCTTCTCACAGGTTTATCATCTTTTACCCAAAACACTTCAAAAGGAGGTGTGCCAAGCACCTCACATTCCAAAACCACATCAGAATCCTTCAAGACTTCCATGGATTGGAATTCCTTGCTAAAATAAGGTGACTCTAAAGTGCAAAAGAGAGACAGTGTAGTTTGTATTAATCATACTTTCAAAGCCTGTAAAACTTCACTGAGTTTAAAAAGACAAGCTGTGTGGCTGGATGTCACACACACCTTTGACTGTAACAATGCTACTGCAAATATCTTTTCCAGCATCATTTTTGGCCTTGCAAATGTATTCCCCACTGTCTTCAGTCTCAGTCTCCATAATACAGAGTGTTGCTAAGGATTTTGCAAAATATATCCTGTATTTGTCACTCTCCTTTAGCTCTCTATTGTCCTTGAACCATGTGATTATAATCTCAGGTGTACCGGTGACTTCACAGGTCAGCTCAGCATAGCCACCTTTCTTTACCAGATGGGTTGGCTCTAGCTTCTCCTTGAAGGCAGCAGGTTCTGTGGATTTAAGAAGATTTAAGAAGAGTGTTCAGGACAAAGAAGGCAGGAAAGAGTGCCACTGAGTCAATACAGCAGCTGAAATTTTGAAAGAGAGTAAGAATGCAAACCTTTTACAAACAAGTTTGCACTGCTTGTTACTGAACCAGCTACATTGGAGACTTTGCAGGTGTATTTTCCCGAGTCTGTTGGTTTGACTGCATATAGCTCCAAATAACTTGCTAATGCTTCTGTCATAATGTAGCAGGCACCTCCTGTCACCAGCTCAGTATCACCTTTAAACCATTTCACTGTCAATGGTGTTGTGCCTTTAAATGTGCCTTTGAAACGTACAGTTGATGCAGGCAGTACATCTTGGGACTCTGGTTCTACAGTGAAGCTGGGTGGCTCTAGATTGCATTGGAAGGAAGCAATTGTCAAGAGTAAGACATAGGGCCTGGATTTTGGGGAAGAGAAATATAGTCACATGAAAAGTAAAACTCTAAGAAATGAAACAAATTGCCAAACCTTTTATAAACAAAGTGCTACTGCTGTCTTTGCTACCAGCAGAGTTTGTGGCTCTGCAAATGTAGACACCAGCATCACTTGCATCTAGGTGTTTTATTTCCAAAGATGCAGAGCCTTCTGTAAAGTGTACTGTGTACTTGGCACTTGAAATTATCTCAGTATCCTGCTTAAACCAAGAGACGGTCATGGGAAGAGAGCCTGAAATTTTGCACTCTAGGCGGCACGAGCTGCTAATAATGCTGTCAATATTCTTCAGTGGTTTAGTAAAGAAGGGAGGGAGAGTGCGATCTGTTGAGATTGAAAAGAATGAAAGAAATCAACACATAAGCAGAACAGGCATGCAGTTCTCTTTCTGGCTCTGTTGGGCTCAGAGCAGGGTAGCAGGGCTTTTTGCAAAGAGTTAGTACCAACCTAGCACAGTGAAGCTTGTAGTACAAGAGTTGATGCCCACATCATTGGATATCTCAAAGGTGTACTCGCCACTGTCTTGCATTTCAGTGGCATAAAACTTGAGCTGGGCAATGTTATTTTTAAAGCTGATCCTGTATTTTTTGCTGTCAGGTAGTGGTCTTCCATCTTTGAACCATTTGGTTTTTAGCTCTGGAGTGCCTGTGACAGTGTACTCCAAAATGGCTGGTTCCCCTGCTGTTACCTGGACCATTTGGGATTTTTCGACTATTTTGGCAGGTTCTACAACAGAATTAAACAACCGGTGTTAAAGACAAAAAGAAATTGCTCTTCCTCTCAAGAGACAGTGTGGGGATCACAGCACTACTCCACTGACCTTTCACTGCTAGTTCACCAAAGCAGGACTGACTTCCTGCATCATTCTCAGCTACACAGGTGTATTTGCCACTGGAGCTCAACTGGACGCCAGTGATTTGCAGTGTTGCTAGACCGTGCTCAAATGTCACTCTCACTTTGTTATCATCTTGAATAATGTCTTTGCCCTTTATCCACATCACAGAAATAGGCTCTGACCCTTTCACCACAGCCTGTAATGTAACACTATCTCCAGCCAGAGCTGTCACATTTTCGATTTTCTTAACAAAAGATGGTGGTTCTGGTTCAAAGAAAAGAGACAAGAAGAAATACTCATCTGCTACTTCATCATCCCATGAAAGTTGTTGCTCAAAGACAGTTTCATAAGAGAGTATGTGCAGCACATAACGCAATTCAGCTAAAGAGAAGGCAAGGAGAAGAGCTGCACTCCCCAGCTCTTGCGTGGCTAATGTATGGCCCTTTAAGCCCACTGTCCTTCAAATTCACAGCTTTGATGACAGGTAAGAGTTAAGATATACAGAGAATTTTAAGAGAAAAGGATACTCTCCCTCCCCACCCTCCCTAGCCACCCACAAATCCGAAGAAAAGACATTTTAAAAAAGAAGGCTTCTTGCCAATCCCTGCAGTAAGTGGAGTTTTCTCTCTCCCACTAACCTTTCAAGATGTATGTTGCACTGCATATGCACTTCCCAACTTCATTAGCTATCACACACTCGTATTCACCGACATCCGCACTATTAAAAGAGGACACCTCTAGAGAAATAATAGCTTTCTGAGAGGTCAATCTGTATTTTTTACTACTGCGAATCTGTTTCTTGTCTTTGTACCAGCTAATCTCAAATGGTCCAGTGCCAGCAACCTCACACTGAAGAATGGTGTTTGTTCCTTTCACTACTTCTGCTGGTTCAAGAGTTCGGATGAAAGATGGAGGCTCTATAAAAGCAGCAAGAAAGAATTAGTCAACCATGAAGAAAAAAAAAAAAGTGTAGGTTTTTCTCAAGAATGTGACTGGCAGCATCAAGAAGAACAGACCTTTAACAACTACTTCAGTGGTGCAGCTGTCATTTCCAACCTCGTTTACAGCTTCACATGAGTAGCTCCCACTGTCATCAACTTTCATCTCCAAAATATCTAACACAGCCACAGAATTGACAAAGGACATCTTGTGTGTGTTGCTTTCACGGATTTCCTTATTATTTTTGAACCAAGTAACCTGGATTTCAGGAGAACCTTTGATCTTACATTGAAGGCGTGCAGAGTCACCTGGGGTCAGTAGATATGATGGATCGACCTTCTTTACAAAAGATGGCGGTTCTAAAAATGGGAAGAAAAGAAAAGGGAAGAGAAAAAGTGGAAGAAAAGGGAAAATGGAAAAGGAAAAGAGAAAAAGGAAAGAAGGCTGAAATACAAAGCTTTTGAAAGATTGGTTCCTAGTGCAAGAACAAAACATGACTTCAGAAAAGTTCAGCATAATCTTTCCTGAGCTGCAGTTCTTCTGGTTTCTCTTGCCCTCTCCATCTATCTCTCCCCTACATGCAGGAGAAATTCTTGGATCTGGCTGGTGAAAGAAATACTGAAGCAACACACAATGCACTGGAAGGCAAGAGGGGAAACAAGTAAGAGGGGATTGGACTGTCTGCCATCAGACAGTCCTGTGAAAAGTTCACAGGATGATTTCAGCCCAAAGAAGTCTTTTGCCTGCAAAAAAAGAAGTAGGGAACTCATGAAGTGGAAAGGTAAAGGAGATTTAGGACTATCTTACCTCTGACTGTGACGCTGGCTGAAGAGGAGCTGCTTCCTGCCTCATTTGAGGCAGTACACACATAGTGGCCTGAATCCTTGAGCTTAGCCAGAGGAATCTCAAGCGAGGCTATTTTGTCTTCAAAGTAAATCTTATAATCTTTGCCTGGTGGGATTTTGTTTCCATCCTTTGTCCACCCTACTGTTACTTTCCTGTCTTCATCTACCTGGCATTCAAGACGTATTTTTTTATTGACTGCTGACTGCACTGACTGTAAAACTTTAATGAAGTGGGGCTTGTCTATAATGACCATTTCAGCCTGGCAAATATCAGCCCCAAACTTGTTGGAAGCTTTGCAAGTGTAAACCCCTCTGTCATTGGTGGTGAGAAGGGAAATTTCTAGCACATGTTTATTTTCCACTTTGGAGATCTTGTGGTGTTCTGAAGATGAAATGGTTTTGCCATCTTTCTGCCAGGAGACATCAATGACTGGAGTGCCCGAAACAGTACACAGGAACTTGGCGCTTTTGCCCACAAAAGTAGTGATAGATTCAGGTCTGGTAAGAAACGTTGGTGGAAAGGCTTCTGCAAAACAAAGGGATTCAATGTTATCCAGAAGTGTAGAACAGAGCTTACTCTCCTTCTCCACATTTGCCAGGGACAGAGTAAGAGGAGCCAGCTTGTCACTGGACACTCTTAAGCAAAAGAAGCCAGCAGTGAAGGAGATAAGAGGTGTTAAAGAAGATTAATTTTGCCTTTTGATTTCTTGTGTCTGTATATTGCTCCAGCACTTGAAGGTATTTTGAATCTCTGAAGCAATGTACAAACTGAAGGAAAATAAACCAAAAGCCAGAACTTCCTCTCCCAAGACTGACATACTTGCACACCATTCCCTTAAGATGGACAAGTTTGCATGCATTTCACAGTTTCACAGCACATCTTTCTTTAGTCTCTAGCATCTGTCACTTAGCAAAGACCATATAAAGGCTCCTCCCAAAATGAGAAAGTCAGAGTAAAAAAATTATCATACACTATAAACCCAAAAGAAGTTGTTGAATTTTTTAAGAAAACAAAAATAAATTACGGCTCTTAATACACAAAAAAAGCTTGCAAATTGCAACAGCTTTAAACCTTATTTTGTTTGTTTAAGATGATCTATTTCCCCAGTCACACAGAGTTCCCCTCTGGCCATGACACACGTTCAGGAACGCATCACTGCATAGCCTGCCTCACAAGCATAGCTGCAGGATAAACATAGGCTGCTAGTATAAACACACAATGACTATTATACCAAAGAAATCAGATTTAAAAGTTTGTTTTCTTTTTGTCCAGAAGTTAAATAAATCTTCTTCAAGAATATATTCACAAAGCAGTTCCCTTCTGCTGACGGTGTAGTTCTTCCTCCTCTCTCACCCTTCTTTTTTCCCTTCTGAAACTTTTCACACCAATTCCCTCTCTAGGTACAGAAGGCATCAAAAACCAGAACTCCCCCAATTATTCCTTCTCTATGCTTGTTCCTGTCAAAATTAGGTATGGATTATGTATAACAATGACAATCAAGAGCCCTACCGTAAACATTTGTAAGTACAGCAGTGAAAGCATTACAACATACCAAGATATTTTATGCAGCAGGACAAGTGCTTGGAAGCCTGTACTTACCAGTTACTGTTAAAAGTGCTGTAGAGCTTACACTGCCATGCTGATTGGAGGCTTTGCAGCTATACTCTCCACAGTCAACAACCTGAGGCCTTGGAATCTCCAACGTTGAGAGGTAATTAGAGGTGTGAATGGAATATTTGTCCCCATCATATATCTCACGGCCAGCTTTGTACCACTGGAACTTGACATTGGGAGCAGTCTCTACCTCACAGGTAAACTTGGCCACGTGATTTACAGCCACTTCCAGAGATTCAAGCCTTCTCCTCAGGATTGGTGCAACTGAAATTAGAAGAGGAGAGTAACTCAAAGCCATGCCTGCTGACACTCTAGAAATTAACAGTGAAGTGACTGACTATCATAAAAAAACCCAACAAAAAAATCCAAACCAAACCACCACCACCAACAACAACAAAAAATCAAAACCAACCAAATAAAAAACACAACCCCCCCCCCCAAACCATGTGATTTACTTGCAATCTACATAAAATGACTGTAAAAGGAAAAGTATCTGTAAGCAATTAAAGCAGTATCAGGCTTAGTGAACAGACAGTGTTACAGTGCATAATGGCATCAGGAAACACAGTGATGATACTGGAAAAAAATGTGCAATAGTGATGTACAACAACAATGCAATACAAACCACACTACAATATCCTGGAGCTGTGAGAAATTATGATGTGAATAAGAAATTGTGCTGGAATTGTGCTCTAAGAAGTGAGAGAAGGTACAGCAGCGAGAAAAGTGGGAAAGGAAGGTCCACTTCACAGCAACAATGGGATAAGTGGTCAGGATTGAGATACAGTTTGTCCTGACTGTGCTTGTGTGATTAGAACAGGAAGCAATAAAGTTCCTGACCAAAGACTGGAGTGAGGGAAGTGAGAAACTGCAATGTGGTAAAAGGAGACCATAAATCCAGAGAGAAAGGGGACCCTTCAATTAATGGCATGATGATGTTACTACAGTATCTGTATTCAAAGGTACAGACACATAGTAGGGCAGTTTCATTAGTACACAAGTGTATTAGAAAGGCAATATTTTATCCCCATAATCCAACCTCTTTTAACAACTGTGAGTTTTGCTGCTGTTGCTCTTTTTCCACCTTGATTCAGTGCCTCACAGGTGTACTCTCCTTGATGAATCTCCCCACACACTTTCTTAATTACTAGTGTGTACTTGTCCTGATCTTGAAAACACTTGAATTTGTCTTCTGAAGACACCAGTTTACCCTCAAAGTACCAGTTCACCTCTCTGACATTTGTTATGACAGAAACCAGACTGACACTTTCTCCTTCCTCCACTACAGTGTCAACCAGTTTGCTGTGTATGACAGGATAAATCTTTTTGCCCAGCTCATCCTCTATCTTCCCAGCTCTAGTTTCCAGACTCTCCCTGACCTTTTCCTCACATATTTCTTCCCTTTTCTCTTTCCTTTTCAGTATTTCTGTGGGTGTCTCAATGGGAACATCTGCGGTGGTTACATCAGCAGTGGCTGCAGCAGTGCCCACATCCTTGATTTGATCATGCCCAGTCATAGTATTTATTACTTGTGCAGATAAAGGCTTCTCCATGGGTATTTCTGCCTCCAGAGTCCTCTCAGCCTGCTGGAGCTCCAGCTCAGGGGTTTCATCACAGGATTTTCCTGAGAGAAGTGGACTGGAATGGACTGGCAATGCTTTGGATTTTTCACCTGTCAAGAGGTGTTTTTCTTCACAAACGAGAGAATAGAAAGCCTCCTTCAAGATAATTTTCTGGTCAGCTGTTTGAATGCTGACTTCTCCCAAGGAGACTGAGATTTCTACGGGACTGATTCCTCCTGTGGTCACAATATAGGTGCATAGGGTGTGTTTATCTTCCTTTGTGATGGTTATTGTCTGCACTTCAACATTTTCTTTATCAGCCAACCATTCTAAAAACAAGAGGTTTTGCTCATTTACCACTGCAGCTTTCAGTGCATTTCTAATTTGAGACTTTAAGTCTATGTTGCAGCTCTTGGGAACCTGAGCAGTGAGTTGACTCTCTTTGATGAGGACTTGGTTTGTCTGGAGCTGGTGAGTGTACATTGTTTCTTGGGGTTGTCTCCCTGCCCTTGAGCACTGCCTAAATGGGCTGGCAAGACTCATGACATGTTCTTCCTCTAAGGCCTGGTTTTCTTCCAGCAGCAAGGGAAATCTCACAGACTGTCCCTCATGGATTCTTGCAGCAAAATCTTCCTCTGCTGTTTCCAGGGAAGAAATGTTCTCCAGGGGGACAGCTTGGCCTGCAGTGAAAGCCAATTCAGAGGCAAACCTGGGTTCAGCCTTCAGCTCACCTTGTATTGCCTGGAAGCCCTCAAGGACCTCGGCATGGTCACCACCTATGGCACAGCTCTCAGTAGTGCTTGACACTTGTAAAAGGGCTTGGGAAGCCTCTGTCTTCAGATCAGCCATTTGCTCTTCTACCTTGGGGATGACTTGCTCTTTTGGCAAGACTATCTGCGTAGCTACAGCCCCAAGACAGTCCAGCAGTCGTGTCTCCACTGCTGCTGTAGGCATCACACCTTGGGGGGCAGCAGGGAGGATTTGTAGTGGCTTTGTCAGAAGCCTGATGTTCTCTTGTGTTGTGGCCACCTGGGCAAGCATCTCTTCAACACTCTGTGTAGCCAAGTAGGCTGGTGGCAGAGCAGGCAAGATGTGCTCCCTGGGCAGCAAATGCTCCACCTGGCTTGTCTGGAGCTGAAGAATGGCCAGAGGCTCCTTCATGACCTCAAGGCTGAGCACTTCTTCCATGGCAGGAAACTCATCAACCTCCTCGTAGGAGAGAGGACTTTGGTCCTCAGCCACTACAGAGTGCTGTAAGGCTGGACTTTGCCTACACACATCATGCTCATTGGGCAGCACAAGGAGCTCAGCAGAGCATGAGGCCTCGCCCAGGGCACTCATTGCTTGGCACGTGTAGATCCCAGTGTCCTCTTCCATGCACTCCCACACTGTCAGGGAGCCTGAACCATCAGGGTGGTGAGCAATAGAATGATGTGCATTGGAGAAGAGCTGCTCACTCCCCTTGAACCACTGCACATTGGGGTATGGCTCCCCAGTCACGGTGTATGCGAAGACTGCAGAGAAGCCTGGTGCACATCTTACACTGTCTGGCTCCCTGGTGAAGCAAGGGACCCCTGGTATCTGCTGCCGCACATGGAGGTGGGCACTGCAGGTGGTCTCTCCGTGTACATTTGTAGCCACACATGTGTACTCACCCTCATCCTGCACACTCGCATATGGGAGGATGAGGCTGTAGTCATTGCCAGCAAACACTAACTTACAGTCCATGGATGGGGAGAGCTTCATGCTGTTGAAAAACCACTGAATTTTGGGTGTGGGGCTGCCAGTAACAGTAACAGAGAACCTAGCTACATCTCCCTGCCAGATTTCAATGTCTGAGACCTGTTTGAGGAAAATAGGGGCTTTGCCTCCCTCCTCCATTTTTATCTTTGCTTTGCTGGAATAAACTGGTTTTTCAGGCTCAAATTCAAGTGTTTTCTCTCTATCAGGCAATTGAAGGCCTCTGCTGTAGCCTTCGCTTCTTCCTTCCTCAGAAGACGTAATAAGAGAGCTAGCAACGTCTGCATGGAAAAAAATTATTTAGTTTTACTAGAATGTCTAAGAGAACACTTGTAGATAACAATAAACAGTATCAATATAACTTTTCTTTTTGTATCTGGAGGCCTTCTCAATACTGTAAAACAGTTAACAATGACCATGAGGTCCTCTTGTTAAATACCTCCTTGTCAAAAACACAAGACATGCTGTGTTGTCAGGTTACTTATGAACCTCCCATCTGGATCAATACAGCTGTCTCTTTAAACCTGACATCACAGTATGGGTTAAGCATAGTAACGGTCAAGCAACAGTGGTGCATTTCACAAATATAATTAAAGTGGCATGTACCTTACCTATTTTATGTACACTTATGCAAACAAGTACAGCAGAGCAGTGCTAAGACCCTGGTTTAATTCAAAATACCAAGTAAAAAGCAAACTGCCAGACTTAGGATTGGAAAAATAAAACAAACTATTCAGTAGACCAACTTTTCTTCTGGTGCAGTTAGTTCATCTCTTTCAACTCTATTTTTTTGCAACACACCAAGATATTATTTTTCCCTTACCAGATTTGTCCTGTTTTTGTCATTAGACACTCATGCTTAAAACACCATTATCACCATTATAACCAAAATCATGAGTTTGCATCCTTGATTTAGTGTAATTGATTTAAATCTTTGCTTTTAAACTCCTCCCTTTCACAATAGGAAAACACCCATGATACCAGAGAAAAAGAGAACAGAACACTTTAAGATTTTTCTTTATCTTGTCCGTGTGAATTTAGACACTTATGTGTTGGACCACTTAGTTCTGGTGGTGGTTTAAAAATCAGAGGAAGCAAACATCAAGAATACGTCCTTCTTTGCAAACATTTGACATTGGAAACATCAGTGAAATCTAAGATTTACAGGAACAGAACAAGCCACCCCTGAAAGGCATGGTGCAAAAGAAACCTTTGGAAACCAAAGGTTATTGTCCTCACTGAGTTCAAGCTTACACAGTTCAGGCCCATTGGATTTGATGCTGGAAAGATAAGACAGTTGTTAAAACAGAATAAAAGAAATATGAGTGTATAAATGTCTCCAGGCACTATAGCAGTGAACCTTGACAAGTTTCTCAATTACAGTGCCCTGAATTCCAAAACTTATTGCAGGATAATAATTTTTGCTGCATGCCAATAGCAACTATAAAGAAGAGAGTATGCCATACCCAATTCATTCTCACTGGTTTTAACAATTACTAGTCTTTCCATAAATACCGTAATATGTGTGACATAGCACAGTGTATAAAGTGATTAACTACAGAAAAGAGATGCTTAAGTGAAAAGAAATTGCACCAGTCCTTCTGTATTACCAACAGCCTTATTAAAACAGTAGGGCAGTTTTCCCAGAAATACAATGTACTAGTGAATTTGGGAATACGTGGCAGAATTGGGCCTATAATAAAGTATAAGTATTTCAGAATGGAACTTGTGCTAACATACATGAGAATGCTTTATATACAGGACAGTGGCAAAAATTAGCACACTTTTTGGTGTTCCTGGGTATTTATGGCAGAGAAAACAGACAGATACTTTTTCATAGTTTATGTATGTCTGTGAAATTAATAAAGTACAAGAATCATTGGACTTAAATAATTTACATATTTATTTCACAAGTTAACCGTATATGTTAACATTAAATAAACACTGATGACAAAGAAACATGCCATACTTTTTTTTAAGATACTTGACTTGTAGAAATGAAGACAACATTAAATTTGACAAATTGTTTGTTTTGTAAGGAAGCACAAAATTTTCCTAAGAAAGCACACAGCACACAATTTTGAAGAGAGATGGTCAATCATGCTATATCCATTGCCCCAGAATAAGCTTATTCAAAACTAGAATTACTCCAGATTTATATCATTGTAGCTTAGGTGAGACTGTCTCTCCATAAGTAAGTGATATTTCTCCTGGCTCATGTATGAAACTTAAAACAAGACTTTTAAACGTACATAAACCACAAACACCACTGCACAGCTAGACAAAGATGTTTGGCCATGTATTTCAGCTGTGAATATGAACTTGGACCTGTTTGGCTTATGGCTTCAAAAGCAAGTTATGGGCCTGTTTCTACAAAAAATTTCAGTTCATTTGTGTGCAAATTAAATACACATCATAATTGCTTAGGACCTAGCCAAAGAGGCCCTGATCTCTTTGGCTTTGAATCTAAAAGAAGTTTCATGTTATTGCTAACATACAATACCAAACAATTTGTAACAACTTCCCTATGGACCTCTACTGTCTAGTGAATCAGTTAAGGCTACATACCCACACAAGGAATGAATAAAGGGCACATATCATGAAACAATTCTTTCCCAGCACAATGTTGGGTCAGAAACTCATGCTTCCCTTTCCTATCACCATTACCTATGACAAATCACAATTATCTCTGCCTTTTAATAACATAAAATCTCAAATATTTACTATGAGGTCATGACTGAGAAGAAACTGAAGTGACCCATTAGTATTAGCTTAACTACTCCAGCCATTTCCGTCATATTACTGGATCATTAGAACTTGCTACTCCTAACTTTAAGCTTATATTGGGCAACACAACTGCATTATGTGAATCTTTTGATCAAAAACTAATATCAAAGGTGAGTGATGGGATAGTCTTAAAAGATTATGTAGTTTTTGAGTGTTGCTAACCTCAGTGTAAGGACACATCAAACTCAGAAATGAAAACATGACTGAATGTACTAGAGGAGTAGTTCATTTATGCTTAAAATATTAACTTTCATACTTATAACACATTTTTAATCAATTTATCATTGTTGATGTAAGATAGATTTAGTTCTGATTTGTGTCAGCTACTGTTGATTCATCCTTCTAATTATTAGCATTATTTTAAATACAAAAATATATAGTTACATTGAGAATATTAATGTAAAAATCTCTTATGCTAAGAAAATGCCACAGATTATAATTGAATGCATTCTACCTATTTCTGGTCATCTTGACACATAGCATACTTAACTGTCACTAATTAAAAAAAAACCCAAACAAAACAACAAAACAAAACCAAACCAAACAAGAAAAGAAAAAAGGAATATGTAGATATTTAGTTCTAATGTGAAACAAGAATACTGCATAAAAGTCTCTCACTTTTTCACCACTATGTGTATTTTATGAATGACACTGGAATACAGGGACTATCAAAATTATTTAAATGAGTTTACAGTTACATCATTGATTTATTATGCTCCCTCTCCTTTGCCTTTAATTTCTAAAGATACAGTACAAAATATGTTTTCATATTTATTAATTGGTAATATAGAAAAAAATCCTATCCAGTCTCTACTAATGCAAAACTGTAATTTTTTGTTTTCATGTTTTCTTATGCAACAGCATAATTCCATTGACTTTAAAAAAAAGTAATTTAATTCCATGAGTCAGTAGAATGAAGCCCACAAATGTAAGAATTTTGCAGTGATAGAAACTGTAAACAGTATTTGAATCAGTGACACTCACATATTCTGACACAACATTGTGAGAAAGGGGAGTACCAATTTATGGAGTTTTTTCACAGAACTATATCTAAACTAAACTCCAAGTGTAAGTTAGTATTCCACAGCTTTAGGTTACAAAAAAAAGGTGGTTTCTACATTTTCAGGTAATTTATAATGTACATAAAACAATTATGATTTCATTGTTACAGAAATCTAGGAATATGTACACTCTAAGAAAAAAAATATTCCTACATAAATGACTGTCAATTAAAATATCTTTACAAGAATGAGTAATGAACCTGAAAGGAGTCTGAAATATACCTCAGTGAAGAAAGTGTCCACCAAACCTATGCACAGATTAAATCTCACTTGAATTCTCCAACAAAGACAAGTTTGAGACAGAAATATGCCCACAATAGAGTAGTTTTCATCCCTGAAGAGATGAAAAACAATGCCCCTGAAATGAGATCTACATTTTTATCTGCAGGGAAAACCGCATAAAAACGTTCAGTGTTTCGAAAGAAACTGTGATACAAACTATGGAAATTTAGTATAAAGTTAACACAGCACAAGCTTCAGCAGTTCCTGCCCTGTTAGTAGCCACACATTTGTACTGCCCACTGTCACTTTGCATCAAGTTTTCAATAGTAAGGCTATGAGAGCCCCCCTGCTCTTCCTGAGCACAGTACCTGTCCCCTTCCAACAACACTCCATCCTTGTACCAGCAGACACTTGGGTGGGGGGAACCAGTTACAAGGCACTGGAAACATGCTGAAGCACCTACAAACGTACTGTAGTCAGAAATCAGCCTCAGAAATTTGGGAGGGGCTTCTGCAACCTGGAATTCAAAGCTGCAGCTCCCTGAGTCCTCTGCCCTAAACTCAACCTGTTCCTTTTGAGATGGTTCTGCAAAGACATTAAAATTAATGTTGACATGCTTCTCCCCTTCCACTTCTTGCTCTAGTGGAGTCAGGGCAACCAGTTGTATTGCTTTCTGTGAGTCATCTGTGTCTGGCTCGAACTCAGCCTCCAGCTCTATTTCTGACTGGTCACCTGCGCTCACAGTTTTACTCAAAAGCATATCACTCTTCTGGGACCTGCATGGTTCACTGCCCACAACTGTCTTACTGCTTGCCTTAGCACTTGCTCCCTGTTGAGCCATGACTATGAGGGAGCCTTTGCATGTTGCTTCTCCCAGTCTGTTGACTGCTCGACAGTGATACAAGCCAACATCAGAAGGACCTACATTTTGGACCTTCAGACTGTGAAGTCCCTCCTTCTGACTCACAACATACTTCCCTGTGGCAGGTGTCACACAAGTACCACGTCTGAACCACTCCACTACTGGGACAGGAGTGCCTGTTACCACACACTCAAACACTGCCTCCAAGCCTTCTGTCACCTTGATATCTGCAAAGGGCACAGCAAAGCGGGGAGGCATTTCAGTTACTTGGAAATCAATCTTTACATCCTCATTATCCTCTGTGGCCAAGCCTGCACTTTGCTCCAGCAAGGCAAGTGGAAGGACATCCAGGGAAACCACTATGCTCTTCTTATCTGGGCTAAACTCAGGACTAGTTATGATTTTGACCTGCTTCTCAAATTCCTTCACCTCATTTTCATCCAGCTCCACTTCCAGGAGGATTTCCTGTGGTGAAGGTGACCTTGAAGATGTGTTTTGCTCCAGGTCGAAGTGTATAATGTGCTGGTGTGTGACAGGGGGTGGCAATGCTAGTGACCGCCCATCTTCAGACAAAACTTCCACTTGTGCAATACTTTTAGCTTCCCCAACAATGTTCACTGCATGGCACAGATACTGTCCTCCGTCAGCTTTCTGGATGTTAGTGATCTCCAGCACACATTTGTTCCCATCCTCCTCTATCCGCACTCTCTCATCCAGATCCAACAGAGATTTATTACGATACCACTTCACCCCTGGCTTGGGCATACCCACCACCTCAGCCACAAAGTTCAGTGTGCTGCCCTCATACAGCCTCCTCCTGCTCAATGCCTTGAGGAATGCAGGCGGCATGTCCCTGCCTGATGGCTCCAGGGCTTCACAGGGGGTCTTAAACTCCTCAGCCTGTGGCTGGTCTGGAGGCTGCTGTCTTCTCTCACAGAGAGGGAACATCGTCAGGGCATCCATATACTCTCCAGTGGGTGTTTGGTAGCACTCTGGTGGCGTGCTGTTTCCTGATGCAGAGCAGGGTCCCTCAAAGGGTGTGAAGTAGTGCTCTGAGGGTGTGTTGCATTTTGAATCCTGGGAGGGTGTGGAGTATCGCTCAGGAGGTGTGCTGTATCCTGAGCCCTCAGACGGTGTGGAGTAGCGCTCAGGAGGTGTGCTGTATCCTGAGCCCTCAGTTGGTGTGGAGTAGCGTTCAGGTGGAGTGTTGTATCCTGAGCCTTCAGATGGTGTGGAGTAACGCTCGGGAGGTGTGCTATATCCTGAGCCCTCAGATGGTGTGGAATAGCGCTCAGGTGTGCTAAGCGGTGTGCGGTAGGATGTCGATGAAGCAGTTTCAAACACCTCCACTGAGGAGGGAGGTGTATAAAAGTGGTCTGAATCAGGTGACTCCTCTCCACTCCCGCTCGCCAGCTCTATAGACATTTCTGACTCAGGAGAGAAGGGTCGGGCAAGCTCCTGCTGGTTGTTGTAATAATTGTAAACCATACTGAAGGTAACCTCCTCCACTTCCAGTGAAGTGATGGTCTCTTGCTGCTCCTTCTGAATGGTCCTTTTGAGATCTGGAGTTTCCTGCATCCCAGCTGACCTTAAATACTTGGCCAGGGACAAGTCAGGCTCCAGTTCTGAGGCTTGAACAGTACTGGGCTCTGGACCTGCAGAAACATCCTCCCACAGTCCTTCTCTATCCAGGCTGTTCTCAGAGGCTTCCTCAGTGGAAGTCCTCTTCTTGCCCCAAGACTCCTTCTGTTTCTCCTTCTGTACCACAGGATTGTCCATAATTAGACCAAGTAGTAGATCCCCAGAAAAGAAGCCCTTGGTTGTGTTTGATTCCTGTTTGGTGTCCATGAGCATCTCCTCAGGGGAATCTGTGCTTTCTATCTCACAGGTGGAGCTGCTCATTCCTATCTCAAACACCTTTGCTATCCCAGAACCTCCTTCCTCCTCAGTCTGATGCCTAGCCTGTGGCTTCTTTTCAAGAGCAGCTTTTTTCAAGTTGGTGATGAAGCTATCACTCTGAGAGTCTGTGGTCTCCAGTGGTTCCTCCCTCTCCCACACGTGTGTTTCTTGCATTCCTCTTGGGAAATCTGATGTGGACTCCACCATAAAATTACGAGTTTCTCTCTTGGAGGAATCCTCCTCACATACACTTACCTCTAACTCAATTTCTTCAGCAGAAGATCCCTTTTCGGCAGATATCATGATGCTCCCAATGTCCCTATTAGGGAATTGCAAATCAGCCTTTCTGATTTCTCTTGGCTGTACCTCTTCCTGGGCTCTGGCCTCCTCCTCCTGCATTCTGTAGCTCTGATGTGGCTCCTCACTCAGAGACGTCTCTTCCACAAGCACATCATGTTGGTGAACAGGAGACACAAGCCCAGTCGCTCCTACCTCTGCACTCTCCAGACCTGTGGGAGTTTGTGCCTGTTTTGTGTTCACAATCTCTGCAGCTGCTAAAGGCTCCACAAACTCCTTCAGATCAAATAAGATATTACTCTCATCAGTCTCAGATAATAGCTGCTCTCTGAAATGCACTTCTTCTGTGTGAACCTTAACTTCCTCAGTAAAATGCTGACCTAGGTTTTCTATGCTTGGAGGAGTGAGGTTTAGATGTAAAGAAGAGTTGCCTGTATCAGACGCTATTTCTTTCAGCATTTGTCCATCCTTGCGCATTTCCCAGTGTGTGGCGTCCCTAGCATCAATCATTTCTTTTTTACTAAGGTGATAATCAATATCAATTGATCTTTCTTGCTCCTTGAACTCTTCCTTCTGCTGTTCTTCTATAGAGAAGTCATAAAAGCCAAACTGCTCCTTTGTGGGTGTGCTTGGAATGTTGTCCTGTAGATGGGGCACACTTGGCTTTTCTACAGGAGTCACAACAGGAGACTTTGCCTCCCAGGCAGGGTCATCACTCTTCTCCATGTAAACATCACTACCTTCTTGTACCACAGGTGGTACAGGAGTGAAAATCTGTGACTCCTCAAACCCCCTTGCCAGAACAGACTGCTCAGAGTCATGTGTTTTCGCTTTCTCTTCCATGAATGATGACTTCAAAATGTCCCAGCATAGAGTATCTGTATATGGTATCCCCTTGTCTTGTTCAGGCTCCAGCTCCTCTGAAAAGTGACCTGAGTCCTTGGCCACCAGTTCATGCTCTTCCCTGGACATCCCGGAGTGCAGATTAGCAGTATCTATTCCAAAGCTGAGTTCCTCAGAGACAGCTTTCCCCCTGTGCTGCCTCATCTGAGAAATACTATATGTATCCCTCACACTTTCTTCTGTATAACCTGTTTCTTGCCTTGCACAAACTTCCTTGACATTTGGCACCATGACTTCCTCCATCTCAGTTTCCCTGAAGTGAGGAGTTTTCTCACACTCCTCTTCCGACTGCTCACTGGGAGATGAAGACAGCCTCAGGGACCAGGGTAGCTGGACTTCCTCCCTCTTGGAGCATGTAATCCATTCCTTTCCATCCTTTCCAAGTGTGCTGAGGCCTTGGAAGTCCAGAGCATGGTCCATGGCAGGAAGTTCCTCAGTGTCTCCATCCTTGCTATACAGTCTGGGTACACTGGGCTGTACTACCAGCTCAGAGGCAGTCTGTGCTGTTCCAGCCACATTCTTGGCCACACAACAATACAGACCAGCATCCGCGACAGAGACCCCTTGGATATGTAAGCTGTATGTGCCATTCTTGCCTTCCTCAAACCTCAACCTCTTGCTAGCACAGAGGCTCTGGCCATTCAGGGACCACACCACAGATGGAGGAGGCTGCCCAGACACGGCACACTCCAGTACCACTGCCTCCCCTTCATGGCAATGGATGTGTGCTGGGGCTTCTGCAATAATTTGAGGTGGCTCGTTTCCCACATCGAATGAAAACTTGAACTTGTGCTTTATGGTGGGAGCAGCCTGTTCTGGAGAGGACTGCATGATCTCTCTCATCTCTGTGTCTTGCTCTGGTGTTGGAGTAGGGGCAGTGATTTTGATTTCCACAGGCAGCAACAGCAAGTCTGACTGTGGAACTGCACTTGGCAGTCCCTGTTCTGCTGTGAAGGCCAGGCTGACTTCTTCCTCCTCCTCCTCCTTTTTCTCCTCTTCTTCCTTTCTCTTCAGCTTTGCCTCTTCCACCTCCACTTTCTTCCTTTCATCTTCCTCCTTCTTCTTCATGGCCTTATAGGCTGGCATTTGTTGTCTCACATGGAGTGCAGCTGACGTGCTGACTGTGCCCAGTGGGTTGAAGATCACACAAGTGACAGTACCACTATGTTGAGGGAGCACGGATGGGAATGTCAGTGTAGAGCGGCACTTTGTGGTGTGAACGGCAGTGCCCCTAATGCAACCCACAGGCTTGGCATTGTTGTACCAAGTGACTGTGGGCTGTGGGCAGCCATGGAAGAGGCAGGAAAAGGTGCATCTGTTCCCCTCTACAGCCTCTTGGGGCTTGACCTCTTGGACAAAGAGGGGTGGGCAGGTCTCCAGGAGCCCACCTGGCATCTGCCATCTTTCTCCTGTGGCCTTGGGCCTGCACTGCCCCTTTACTCCCTGCACTGTGAGGGGCTCTGAGCTGTACATTGTGGCAGCTACTTCAGGTGGGCTGGGCATCCTAGGAGGGCTCCCCTGGGGCATGGGCAAGAGGGAATCCTGTTTCTTTTTCAGTAGTGCCCTCTTTGCTTCCCGCAGTCGCTGCAGCTTCCAACGAATCTCCGCATCCAGCAGCTCCTCAGCATCCATAACTGTGCCACTGCGCTTCCTACCACATGACAGCCCAGGACATTGAGGCCCCACCAGCGGCAGCCTCTGGAAACGAATGGTTCGTACCATGCTCCGGCCCGGGGAGAGATCCCCAAGCAACTGCTCAGCCCCCTGCCCCTTATCAAAGGGTGAGCCAGTGCAGCGGAGCACCACCCGCAGCCGATCCTCCTGTCGCTGCTGCAACAGGCACTCCCAGCTCTCATGCATCCACTCTGATTTACCTGTGAAGCCTAAGCCCTGCTGCTCCCTACTGCATGCCACCAACAGCGAGGCAGTGGACTCAGCTGAGCCCTCACTGTTAATGGCAAATACCCTGTAGCTGCCAGCATCGTGCTCCTGCACATCCCGCACCTCCAGGCTGGCATGATGCATTTGCTCCTCACTCTCAGTGCGGATCACCTTGCGGCAGTCCTGGTGGACTGGCCGGTTGTTGTGAAACCAGGCCATGTGGGGTGGTGGGCATGCCACTAGCTTGCACTGGAAGAGTGCAGGGTCCCCCTTCAAGACAGACCTACACTTGAGGCCCTGTGTGAAGGTGGGTTTACAGTTCTGGGGGTAAGCCAGTGCAGCTGCTGTCCCAGGTTCTTCAAGGTTCACCTTGCTGTGCTGCTCTGCAAGAGAAGGAGACTAGGTTACAGCATGTCACATTCTGCTTGTCATCTGATTGAAAAAAATGAAATAGCAATATATTGAAATAAAGAAAATGGGCATGCAACAGATTTCATCACACACCCAGGAAAAAAAAGTAATTCACTCACCATATTTGTTCGAATAAACGCAACGCCTTGCTCTGTTTTAAAGATTGACACGAAAATCGTTCGTTGTCTGTTCTTTCTTCAGACTGTGGAAATTTCTTCTTGAACAAGCAAAAATGAATTTCAAAATAACACGTTCTTCTGTGTCTATGTTTTTGCTGCCTGGAAAAGCTGTGTGTCTTTGGGTGGCAAAGAAGAAAATCTTACCTGACTTGCAGACAGTAGAATAAACGCCCTTTCTGAACCCTCTGTTTGTAGATTAAATGTTCAAACAATTGAGAAAAAATATTTTGAAAGATATTAAAAAAAGAGTAAGTAATTAGCTAACATGAAATATAAGAAGGCGTTTATTCGAACTAATACAGCCACTAACTTCACAGTGTTATGCACAGGGAAAAAAAGCAAGCAACATGAACCATATGTGCTATCTGCAAGCCAGGGTAAGAGATATATAATGGTAAATTAATGTATGTAAAAAAAGTGTGAGAAATCAATGGGAATGTGTAGCTTTCACATATCCTAAACAACAAATGCTTCATCCATCCATCCAATAATGTCCATTGAATTGACTAGTGTTAGGTTGCTAACTTGTTTAAAAATAATATGATTAAGATTTGTATAACTTCCTTCTGAAGGAATATATTCCATGCATTCAAAAGGAATCCGAACAAATAAAAGCTCTGTGAACAGCTGCAAAGCATGAAGTAAAAGTTAAGAATATGGCTGCAAAATCATAACTTTGAAGTTTTAAACATATTTTAAAACTTAACCTTATAATGCAGGTAACCCTTTGCATATCAAAACAAACATGCAACATGTTCCAATATGCTTTAAATTGTGTCTTTCTTTCCCCATCAGACACTATATGTAAGCAGATAAAAGCTTTTCACAATGTTATTAAATACTGTTACTAATTATTCACTATAATGTCTTTGGTGACTGTACCTTTCACTTCCATTTCAGTCTCTTCCTCTAACTTCTCATGTATAATTTTTTCAGGAGCTAGAATAAAAAGACAAAGATTTTTGAACTATAGTTGCTAAATATGCCAATCAACACTTTCTGTATAAAAATTCCAATCTCTCTTGCAAATATACAGAAATTAACACATACATACACATAAATTCATGCCAAACAATTTAAATACCTGATAAATTTTAAGAAAAAATGCTTTAAAGCTTGTTTATAATGTGCAATTTTCTGTATGATTTGCTCTTTTTTTTTTTGCAGGGTAGGGAAGTTTCTAATGTAACATGCCTTTATCATGCCTTAAATCCCTGAAGGAAACATTCAACAATCCACAGACTAAAGAGAGGCTTCTCACTCTTTATCATCTCCCATGGAATGAATGTACTGGAATGCAATGATGTTATGCATGAGGAATTGATATTTGAAAGGAACATGCAGTTGCCAACCTGTCACTCTCAGATGGGTGCTGCACTCAGTTTGTCCTGCAGGATTAACTATTCTGCACTTGTATATACCCTTGTGGTTCTGACCAACTTTCAACAATCTTAAACTGCACAGTGGCCCATCATGTTTTAAGGAGCACAATGCAGACTTCTCAACTATCAGCTGATTGTATAGCCAAACTATGCAAGGTGCAGGCACGCCTTTCATTACACAAAAGAGTAACACATCATCTCCTTCTTTTACAGTGATTTCTGAAGGCAGAGTTTCAAGAAACTCTGGTGCTTCTTGATCTGTTTCTGTGATGTCTTCACATGGTGCAACATCAGGATAGTAGGCTCTGTTTCTTTGCTTCTCAGGTTCATGTACTCTTTGGGATGTAGATATAAACAAGCTCGAGGTTTTCTTGGAAGATTCTTGGTTAACTTCAGGTGCTTTAAACTGGCAATCTTTGGCTGTTTTAAAGCTTTTAGTATCTGATTCAAGGGTAATTTTTGTTACTGCTTTGGCTTGTGCTTCTTTTGCTAGGCAAGAATAAAGTTTGGAAAAGGATTAGGTCAGATTTTTGCAGGATTAAAAATATACCTAAGGGAAAACCTCCCAATAATTAGTATTGAAAGAATGTCCAGCATGTTAGTGCTACAACAATACTATTAAACATGAGTGATTACACTGTTAAGAGCTCTGTTCCTGCTAGACTATTTATAGGTACCTGTTAAGCCTATGAGACTTCCATGGGAGCAAGATTTAGTCTTAAATGCCTAACATAAGCAGGTTTTTGCTTTTCATTTAGAGCCTTAATTTAGAAGGTCACAGCAGAAGATTATGTAAACCACTTTGCACAGCTCAAGAATGAAGAAACTTCATTATGTAAGAGTCAAATGAAGAAGATCAATGGATTCCTCATTATTCATCTTAGTTTTCTGCTTTTGATTCCTTTAAGCTCAGAATTACTATCACCTGTCCAATGTGGTCATTTTTTGGTCTTTGCTAGTGGTAATGCTGCAGACCTTTTAATACACTAATGTCAGAAAGAAGCGGACAGAGTCTTAGCAAAAATAAATATTTACATCTCAGGGAGAGTGATGGTAGAAGACAAATCTTTAGTGCACTAGTACAATACTTGCATCGATTAATCCTTTCAAGTACAATTGCCAATCTTGGAATTGGAACCTTGGATTTATTGGAAACAAGTTGGACCCATAGAGTTTGAAATGACTAGGTATCTAATTCAAAATTTCTTATCTGACATTCCTATCTTCCTTAAATTCCTGCTTCAGGAATTTTTAAAATGTAAACATTCCTACCAGCCTATTTTCCTTTACATCTTATTGCATATCATGAAGGATATGAGGAGCAAAAAGTCTTATACATCTGTGACTTGCTGGGAAGAGTCATGAAGTTACAATACCAACTTCCCAATACTGCATGTTAGTTATGAATAGAGCTGCAAAAGAGGAGGAAAAACCCCAAAGCAATGTTATTAGAGCTTTCTCAATTAAATACTGATAATAAAGGAAATACAGGTTAGCTATAGGCAGTGATAATGACTTTGCAAAAGGTAAGCCATAATGTTAGAATTCAGATAACCACCTTTGACTGTTAGTACTGCAGCGGTTGTTGTCCCTCCGTAATCGTTATAAACAGTACAACTGTACAGTCCTTGATCTGTCAGCTGGGCATTTAGGATTGTGAGCAGTAAGACCCTTCCATTTTGCAATATCTTCAATTTTTCAGATGCTTCTATCCTTTCACCTTCGTGGGCCCAAAGAAACTCAGAGAAGGATTCATTTTCTAAGGCACATATGAACTGAGCAGTGTCACCAGATTTCACAGTTAGGTCTCTGAGCTGCAAGACAATCTTTGGAGGGACATCTTTCATTTCCCGAGCAGTAGTCATAGTGATCCTGGTACTTTGAGATATTTGGGAAAGAATTGTGTGCATGGCTTCTATTTCTTCAACTGATGTAGCCTTCATAGTCAAACTTTCTGATATGCTTTCAAAAACCTGTACATCCAGTTCCTGTGATGGTTGTTGTACTGGTTTATATTCTTTTTGATATGTTTTAATGTTCTTCTTTGTGAGAGGAGCAACATGAAGCTCTGATAAAGCCTGTGACTGGATAGACTCTTTCCCCGAACTTTGCCTATCTACGGCTTGCACTGTGTAATCAAGTAACAAAAATAACAGTAATATTAGAATCTAAAGAACTTTACTGGGCCATGCTCTGAACAAAATCAAACAGCATGGAGGATGAAAAGGAATGATCCTTGTTTGAAAAGTCAGCATGCCAGATGATTATGCATTCACATATATGAATGATGAGTGATGTCTAAGCTAGTCATGCAGTTGATACACAGCTGAGGCTTGTCTCTTCTTTCATGAAGGGTGTCCATTTTATTAGCAGAAACTTATTATGGAACTTTTAAAGGAGGTATTTTATTTATTTTTTTTTTCCTACAGGATAGTGCAAAATACCTCAGTCATGCTATAAAGATCACTTAACTACTTGCCTTAAAAATCAGAATGCCTTCAGTAAAATGACTCTATTCTTTGTTCTGCATCAAGACACATATTGCACTTTTCTTAATCTTACAGCTTAAACAGAAGAAGCAAGAGTAGCTGGGTTACAGAGAGTAGATACTACTAACATTAGCTGGTAAAGAAAAGGTGTGAAAGAAGGAAAGAAGAACACTAGTAACAGCATAAAAAGTGTGGTATGCAACAAACTGAATCCCTTTGAAGTAAAAATGGGGCTTTACCTTCTGCAGTCACTGTAAGTGTAGCTGTACAAGTTGTTTCTCCAGCACTATTTGTTGCTTTGCAAGAGTATTGGCCAGCATGCTCTAAGAAAGCATCTACTATTAGTAGCATAGCTGTGCCTGTAGTCTCATCAAAGTGGAAAACTAAGCCTTTTGATGGCAACATGAGTTGTTGATTATGAAACCACTGGATTTTTGGTTTGGGCATGCCAGAGACTCTAGCTTGAAATTTGACTGATTCCCCGCTGCGCACCCTGCAGCTTGAAATAGGCTGGATAAAGGTGGGTCTTTGGCCAATAGACTCCTCCTTAAGTGAAACAGATGAAGAAACATGCCAATGGAACTCTGATGTAACTTCTTCAACCTTTTTAAATCCTGAAAAGAAGCATGCCAACTTTTAATTTCTTACCCTATACTACAATACATTTTCCCTAACTTGAAACTTAGCAGCACCAATTATTCTAATTCTTCACTTATAAAATCTGTTGCAAAAAGAAAACAAAATGATGATGGTTAAATAATATAAAGGACAATATAGAAATTAAATAGCAAATTCTCCAGACAATATTTCTTCTCTAAAACTTTGCTTGATGTTTTATCAATTCATATGAATGTAAACTATTTCTTTTCAGCTGCCCAGGCATCTGGTACACACTTCTATTTAACATGTTTTCCAACACTTTGAAAGTAATTTATTATGTACAAAACCTCTTACTAGATTCTATTCACAGTCAGATCAATGAATGTGTGAAAAAAAACTTTGGTACATGACAGAGTCTAATACTGGGGAGAATGAAAATGCATGAATGTATGAATGTATGAATGAAATGTATGTATGAAGTGTATGGAACATTGAAAAAAAGGTGAAATAAGTTTTCCTGTGTATGATCTATATTTTGGAGATGTAAATGTATGCTGTGGACTTTGTAAGTGGTAGCAATTAATCGAGTTAAAAACCGACATGACAGACAACGACTCACATATAATCATTAGTGTATATTAAGATTAGTATTGGAACATGACCTAAATAAGACATCTTTTTTAATTACACCCTGTACCTTCTAGCTTCAAGGTAGCAGTGCTTGTCACTTGGCCTACAGAATTACTAGCCACAAAGGTATAAATTCCTTCATCCTCTGGATAAACTTCAGCAATCTCCAGCTGGTAAGTGTCTTCAAACTGAGTCATTCTAAAAAAACGTGACGGCTTGATCTCTCTCTCTTTGCTGTACCAAGAGACTTTCAGATCTGCTTAAGCAACAGACAGAAGAAAAAAAAATGTGCATGTTATTACATTCATAAGTAAGCATTATTTTTATACGTCTGTCAGAAATCTTAATCTCAAGTATTTTTTTAAGTTTAAATGTGCCTTGTATTACTCTGATAGTGTGTAATCAGTGGAAAGTGATCCAATAAAAAGTGGTATACTTGTTGCTTTAACTTTTGATTTCTGCATTGGAAACATTTGTGTGGGGAAACTGATTTTGGTGCTGCTATATGCCTGAGTCAAAGTAGTTTTTCCTTTCCCTTCTTAATGTATAAATTTAGAAATATTTTGCTATTACTAAAACAAGAGAAAGCTCATTTTTAAAAAGGGATTCTGCTACAATTGCCCAATTAAACAGGCTATAAAAATCAGTAGATTTAGCTGAACAGCTTAAAGAAATTAAAATGGAATATTTTGTTGCCTCTGTTTGTAGCAGATATTGTAAGTTTTACACCTCATACTTCTCAGGAAAATTCCTGTCTTTGTATCTTTGTAAAATTTCTATGTAATAATGTTGTGCTGCTTGACTTGTATAGGTTCTTGTAGATGTATGAAAAAAAGAGAACAGAAGCAGACTTCAACCTTGCCTGTCTACCAGGCACTATATTGCATTTTGGATCAACAGTTTTCATACAAATAGTGTGCTATTAATGTTATCGAAAGAAAGACTGTTTTCAATAGCCAGCTGCTTAATGCACAGTTAAACAACTGTATTTGCAATCATATATTACCTAACCTAATATAAAAGTTTTCACAACACAAGTGAGAGGTCTGCAAACCCACTGGGATACAGTGTTCAATAAAGGAAATTTTCAATTGAAAAATGTGACAATGGGAAATGGCCTCAAGTTGCACTGGGGGAGGTTTAGGTCTAATAATAGGAAAAATTTCTTCACCTAAAGGGATATCAAGCATTGGAACAGGCTCCCCAGGGAAGTGGTAGAGTCACCTTCACTAGAGGGTTTTAAAAGATGTAGACAGGATGTGATTTAGTGGTAGACTTGGCAGTGCTAGGTTAACAGTTAGACTCAATGATCTGAAAATGTCTTTTCGATCCTAAATGATTCTATGAAAGAGGACCTAGATGAATGAATTCTTGTGCTCTGTGCTGTAAATTCAGCTTCCACATTCACATAAATACGGTTCTTGTAAAAAAAAAGTTACACTGGCATGCTTTACATCTCTCCAACACATATTTGCTGAGTTTTAGCACCACTAAAAAAACCCCAACCAGAATCAGATTTATTGTAAACATTTTTTAAAATTTGCAGTTTGACTTCAAGTAATGGAAATGCACATTATATGTATTTATATATGCATATTACCAAATTTCTGTGGATTTTTACACAGTTATCACTCAGGATTATTTTTAAATGTGGAGTTTTATTTAAATAATTGCAAATTATCTGAGATTTTAACTGGGTCTTACTCTGTGGTTTACCATCTGACTATTTTATTACTAGTAATAGTCAAAACCATTTATTGAAGTGAAGAAAGGTAGTTTTATTTGGGTTTGTATTCATTTTAGAAATGCTTAATGTTTATGACAGATTATAATTTCCCTGGTTGATGCCATCTTTGACACGTGACTTGCGTAACTGATAGTTGTCAGTGTGTAACTCTTTGTTGCATGTGTATTTCCAATAACTGTACTTGTCGGGAAAGACTGATCTCAACACATATACTATTGCATTTTTTCTAAGTTCAAAATGAAAAATTCTGAAAGCTGAAAAGATCTACAGGGTTTCATAAAACTCACCTGTCCCTGTAACTCTGCACTGAAAACAAGCAGATTGTCCCTCGGATGTAACAGCATCACGTAGTGGTATTATAACAGCAGGTGGATACACTGGCACTTCTAGCTCAGGAGAAACAACTTCTGGGACTAAAGAATAAGAAAAATAAATCATTTTTGGAGATGAAGATCACACATATGTTGACAATGTCATTTCACAGACACTGTTAGGAGCATGGGAAACTCACTTTCAACTGAAAGTGAAGCTGAAGTTTTAGCAACTCCATAGTCATTTTTTGCTTCACAGGTGTATACTGCTGCATCTTCAGGGAAAGTTTCAATCAGTAATAGAGTGTATTCTTGTGCATCATGAAGAAATTTGCACTTGAAACCTGGAGAAAGCTGTTGATCATCTTTGTACCAGGAAATTTTGGGTTGGGGTTTGCCTGATATCATAGCACAGAAGCGAGCAGGTTTGCCAGACTCCACAGTGGTTGGCTCTAGTTCCTGAATAACCCGAGGGGGCTCTGGAGCTGCAAATTGGGAGGGGGAGAAAGGTGGGGAATGGAAAGAGAAGGAGAGAAAGAAATCTCACGATTAATAGTTATCAAGGTTTCAAAAATGTTAGCAAGAATTTTTATTTAATTTCTTTAAATCTTATTATTGCATGGCATGGCCATGCAAATCTGCCCTTTTCCTTGATACAGAGGGAATGATCTAGCAGCTAGTGCCTTAGAATAATTAGCTGTGTGGATGAATTTTCTTGCAAAATGTGCCCAGGAATTATTAGGTTTATCCCTCTGGCAAAGCGTGTTTGTTCATATGAACAAATGAGTTTTATTTGGACTTCAGAATTTCCTGAGCTAAATAAATACAGTGGGGGGAAGAAACTGCTCTAGCATTTTTATCAGCTAGCCAGCTATTTCAGTGGTAGTGTTCCAAAGGTAAGATACAATCTGGATTGTCTTTTTTTTTTTTTTCCCACTTTCAGAGTTAGAATTCTGGAAAAGCTACATAGAAATGAGAAAAATAGAGAGTAATAAATACAGTCAAAGCATTGTTTGAAGCATCACATACCATTCACATAGAGAACAACAGAACTCCTATTCCGTCCTGCAACAAAAGTGTATTCTCCAGCATCAGAGTAAGTGGTTTCAAAGATGGTCATTCGATGAACTCTCCTTTCCACCACATAACTGTATCTTTCCTCATACTGGAAGTTGATCTCAATACCATCCTTGTACCACTGTGGTTCAATGTCATCTTCATTGACTTCAAATTCAATTTCAGCTCTTTGTCTCTCGATGACCTTTGAACAAGTAGAACAAATATTAGAAATTAGATTTGTTTTTACAGATGGTCCCATATTCCAGTTTCCTAGAAGAAGGCCCTGACTTTATGATTATATATTTTTGTGGTACAACTCTTGCTGGTTAGATATTGTTGCTCTTCCTTTGCATTATTCTTTGAGTGACAAAGTTATGACATATTTATTTTTCTGCATAAGCCATACCTGAATATCTTTCCGGGCACTTCTGATACGAATGTCACGACCTTCGACGACCAAATTAGCACTGGATGTGTTTCCTCCTGCTACTACAGTATACTGACCAGCATCAGACATTCTTGTGGAAGGAATAATGAGACGATGGACATATTTCTCTCTCTGAATTTTCATCCTAGGTGCATCAGAAAAGAAAATGAGCAAGTGATTTCCTGGGGGAAAATATATAACAAAAGTTAGTATGGTGTACAAGCAGTCATTTACCTGTCACCAATCTGGAGTTCTTGTCCATCCTTCATCCACTGGACGTGAATGTCAGGTTCTGACACTTCACATTCAAAAATAGCCCTCTTCTTCTCCACAACCTTGATGTCTTTAATATGCTTCCTAAATTCAATGTGACGAGCTAGGGCAGAAAAAAAGGTGAATGAGTGCCATGATACTATTTAAACCAGTAGAAGTGACTAAATTTATAAATCAAGAGGGCAAATACCTTCCACATATAAAGTAGCAGATGAAGTTGCTTTTCCAGCAACAAAACTGTATTCTGCAGCATCACCAAAATGTACATTCCGTATGGAGAGGGAGTGTGTGAGCTTCTTTGTTCGTATCTGGCATTTATCAGTCGATTTTATCTCTACTCCATTCTTTAGCCATTTATATGAGATGCCTTCATAGTTAACAGTAACTTCAAATGTTATTGTGTCTTTCTCCTCAGCATTGATGTCCTTTAACATGGAGGTAATTAGGATGGCTAAAAGAAAATAAATTAACATGGTTTGAGGTTTTTGTTCTGTTTTGCTTTATTTTAAACACATATTAACTTAATCAGAGATGTTTAAAACTCTTTAAGACATATTCTGGTTTTTGGTAACATTAAAAGGAATGCTTTTTTTCCCAAATCAATACTAGAATTAAATTTCCCAAAACTTCTCAATGACACAGGAATCCAATCCTATGTTGTTTTGGCGTTTAGGCATGTTGGCCTAAATAGAAGAATCCAGGATCTGACTTTCAAATCCACATCTATATCTCTTTTACAAATGTAACTGAGGCTGTTTAGGGTTAATTGAAAGTACCTCTACAACAGTTCTGTTTTTGTCTGAATTGCACCAAGTGCCTATATTAACATAAACTCTATTTTTGGTATCTCTAAAATATTACAATTAATTTCATGTTTACATACGTTTTACAGTCAGAGTTGCACTGACTCTGTCATTTCCACAGACGAATGTGTATTCTGCAGAATCTTCACTGCTTGTATTCATGATATTGAGCTGATGGAGTTTCCCCTGAACCACTATTTTGAACTTTTCACTCATTTCAATCTCCACACCATTTTTCAACCAGACAGCAGGCACATTGAAATGAGACACTTCACACTGAAAAGAGGCTGTTTTGGTCTCAGGGATCTCAATGTTTTTCATGGTCTTTGTGATGTGTATGGCTAAGGGTGATGGGAAGACAAAAGAAAATAAAATATGTTTTTTTAGAAATAGCATGTGTGGAAGACTGCAAAGAAACAAGCATAACAGGCTATGAAGTGCCAGGTCAAGTTGTTCAATATGAATTGGTGTAGCAATTAGTAGAATTACGTTTCTACAAACTCACAATACTTACTTTCCACAAACAGTTTTGCTTTACATTCAACTTGCCCAACAAGAGCTGTGTATTCTCCAGCATCAGCAGGAGATATGTTATGCAGCATAAGCTTGTGAACTTTCCTCTGAGAGATTATCTTGCATTTATCACTTTGTTTAAGCTCAACATTTTTGTGGAACCATCGGACTGGTACAGTATCATGGGATACACTCAGTTCAAAGGAGACAACAGCATTTTCCAAAGCAGTCACATCCTTTGGCTTTTTAATGATCTTGACAGCTTGAGGAAAAAAGTTAGCAAGAATCAGCATGTGTTTGAATTTCAAACCACACATTAAGGCAAATATTCAAACCACGTTGACTTACTTTCCACATGAAGTCTGGCATTTGCTCCTATCTTTCCAAGCTTAAAGCTATAAACAGACTCATCAGTGACAACACAGTTTTTGATTTTCAGTGTGTGAACAGTTCCTTTCACTGAAATTTCATATTTGTCATTTGATTCAAGTTCAACACCATTTTTAATCCACAGAGCTCCTTTCACATCAGGGTGGCTCAGTTCTACACTGAAAACTGCCTCCTGTGTTTCTGTCACAGTCAAGTTCTTGAGTGTCTTCTTTATCTTAACAGCTAGGAAAAAAAGAGAAAAAAAGAAAAAACAAAAGACAAACCAGCCCAAAATTAAAAAAGACAATAAATCTAATCATCTTAATAAAACTGAATCATGGTGCTTCATTTAAAAATTTTGTATGTGTATACTGATTTATATAGTTACCACCAAATTCGTGTGCTTGGAACACAAATCCCCCACACACACTAACTTGTAGCATCCATGAAAAAGAGTTGTTTTGGTTTCTGTTGTTTGGGGTTTTTTATGATCATTTTTTAATTGTTTTAAATTGTATTTTATATGTTTACTACATAACTAACAAAGAGTGAATTTCTACATGCTAGCCAGTATCTGCAATGAAACGTGCCTTTAGTAAAATACCATGCTAAATTCCAGACACAAAGACTCCAAAATACAGCATTTGCTACCTCAGAAAGTTCATCATACTATAAAAATATTTTCAAAAACTGAAGTGAAATATCCTTGTATCTTACAGCCTGATCCAAAACACATTGATTGATGCTGGACTGAGTCTTAAAGACATCTGTTATAAAAAAATACTGACCTTCAACCTTCAGTTTGGCGGATGTCTTCGAGCTTGCTATTTCATAGCTGTATTCACCCATATCATCCAGTTTCGTAACAGGGATGTTGAGCCTTCTTTTTACACCATCAGATTCAGCACGATATTGATCTGTTATAGGTAATGGTCTGCCATTTTTTAGCCATTGGCCATCTGATTCAGGATTTGCCACCTCACATTCAAAAACAGCTGCCTGGGACTCAGCCACAGTCAGGTCAGTGAGAGGCTTTGAAATGGCACCACCTGTTGAGGAGTAAAAGCACATATTTTTGTTGTATCGCTGTTCAACTTTTCCCCATACAGAAATGCAGCCAGGGGAAAAGTAGATGTTGGAATTCTTTGCCCTAATTTGCATCATGCCTGCAGATATTCTGAGTTCTGTGAAAAATCAAGAATGGAGTGTGACCTGAACATCACAAAAAAAGATGTTTTTTACTCCTATCCTACTTTCTCTCTCTTTTTTTTTTTTTAAAAAAAAAGGTATTTTATCAGCAGCACAGGTATGCTCAAAATTCAAGACAAAAATCTTGTTTCTTACATTAATTTTGTGAAAGCATACTACAGTATCCCATACTATGGATCTGATTTAGCAAAACATATTAGCACTTATTTAAATTGTTGAATTCAAATTATACCAGTCACAAAAGATAAGGTAAAAAAGATAAGCAGCGAGGATACAGTTTAAAAAGCTAAATTAAAGATAAAAAATATTCAGAAACAGGACAATTGCTACAATTACAAAATACAGTACAAAGAGCTTTGGTTTTAAATCACAGTGAAAAATCTAGAACATTAAAGTCACTAACCTGCTACCATAAGCTTTCCAGATGTTTTCTTCTCTCCAGCATAAAATACATATTCTCCTTCATCATCTTTCATCATCTTCACTACTGTCAATTTATATATTTTGCCATGTGCTTCAATTTTGTATTTAGGACCAGCTTTTACCTCTTGGCCTTTGAAATGCCAAATTACATCAATCCCTGAATGGGAGAGCTCAACCTCAAAGGCTACATTCTGTGTTTCAGTGCAGGTGATGTCATGAAGACCTCTAATAATCTGAATTTCTATGAAAATAATACATAACAAATGTATTAGTTGTTTCCATAGGTTTCAGTTTTAGTAAATAATTTCTCAAAGAACTGTGCATCTTAAAAGAAACCTACCTTCAACTGTAACATTGCAGCTTGTTTCAACTTTGCCGACCATTAGCTTATAATGTCCTTCATCTGACGCATGGGTTCTGGTAAGCACTAGCCTCTGTTTAGTGCCCTTACATACAGCTTGTATACGTTCATCAGGCTTTATCTGGTGATCATTTAGGTACCATTTGGAGGAAGACACATCAGGTGCTGAAACTTTGCATTCAAGGATAGCTTTTGTTCCTTCAACTACATGAACATCTTTTAAAGGCACCACTATTTCCACACCTGTCAAGTTACAAAAAAATTCATAATGAAAAAAAAAAAGCCTTTAAGAAGTAATCCTAAAGGACCTCAAAACCAAACACGCCTTCAAAATCATGGTAATGACTTACTGTACACTGTGATCTGTCCAGTGGTGGACAGTTCAAGATCAGGAACACTGAAAGAGTAAGCTCCACTATCTTCCTTTGTTGCATCTTCTATCAGCAGCATGTGTGACTGTTTATCCAACACTATGTGAATACGATCATCTGATTGAATTTCTTTACCATCTTTCATCCAGACACCTTCCACATTTTCTAGAGAGACTTTAACTTCAAGTTGTACAATATCTCCCTCACAGACTTTCTGATCAGTAAGTCCTTGCAGAATAGCCATGGGACGAGCTGTGGAATGAAATTAAGTTAATTAGTCCTCATAACAGAGAAGTAGCATACTGAATATTAAGGCAGTATGGGATATAGTTGTATAGCTATAATATTTATTATAATATAGAAAATCTATAATATATAGACAGTATGAATTTTAGAAATGCTTACGCTTCATCTTCAGCTTGCAGTGAGTTCTTTTTCCGTCAACAACGAAGCTATACTCTCCTTGATCATCTTTATTAACATCTTTAATAGTGAGGATTTGGCGACCACGGCGGGATGTAATCACATATTTATGATTAGAAGTGAGTTCAACATCACCATGATACCATTTCCCCTCCACATCTTCTGGGGAAACCTCGCATTCAAGTTCCCCTGACAAGGATTCTGGTACTTCAACATCCTCAAGTTCTTTAATAAACTCAATCACAGCACCTACAGGCAAAAATAATTACCTTAACGAATAAGCTTGAATAAATATCCCTAATAAAAATATTTCTTATTAAGTGAGCCTAAGGAAATTAAGACATATATGGTGTAAACATTTTACATAAATATATCTCCAAAATTTCATACTGACTTCTGAGAATATGAAAGCAGCTTGAACCTTTCTTTGTGCATTATACATAATTTTATATCATTTTATTTCTTTCTAAAGCTGATTTCACTTTAAAAGTACTGTGCAGTGCATTGTGCTTCTTACCTTCAACAGTAAGCTTTGCAGTAGTTTTTATGGATTCGTCTTCTACCAGCGCACAGCTGTAGTCATCAGCATCAGACATTTCAATTGTTAATATAGAAAGGAAATGAGCCTTTCTGTCTGAGTGCGTCCTGTATTTGTCTCCAGAATGAATCTCAATTCCATCCTTAAACCATTTCACTTTGACAAAGGGTTCTGATGTCTCACATTCAAACGTTGCCATGGAGTCTTTCTCTTTAGCAACAATATCTTGTAACTTCTGGGTGAAGCTGATTAACTGCTTGGCTGTGCAAAACAATATATAATGAATCAACAGTGAACTGACCATATAGAGTTAACACACTGAGATAAGCACTAGGATTTAAATTACCTTGTACTAACAGGAAAGCATGGCTAGAAGTTTCACCAGCTATATTGACTGCTTTCACCATGATGCTGGCAGAATCATCAGAAGTCACATCCCTGATGACTAGTTCACAGACGTTATCTTCAGGCCAGTACCAATACACACGGTCAGTCCTTTCAATCTGCACACCATTTTTGAACCACTGGCACTCAGGGTCTGGTTTTCCCACCACTCTCACACGGAAGTGTGCATCTGTCCCCTGGGCTACAGTCTGACTTTGAATTCGTTCAAATATCTTAGGAGCCTCCATGCTTGGACTGAGCTCAACCCTCTCTGGTTTGAATGTTGGAATGGTGATTTTGCCTTCAGGAGGAAGTGGTTTCTTCTCTTCCTCTGGGATCTCTTTGGTCCAGTGAAGAAGTTCTTCTTTTGTCTTTTTTAACATTTCTTCATATGATTCATCTTTTTTACGAGACTTAAGTTCCACAGCAGTGATGGCTTCATAATATCCCTCTTCTGTTCTACGCTTGAATTTACTACGTAGCTCTTCAGATTCCTCTGAAAGCTTCTCATGAGTGATTCTTTCAGCCCTTTTCAGTTTCACCACTTCTTTAGTTGTTGTCTCTGCAGGTTTGTCAACCTTCTGTACCTCAAATAGAAGTTTTCCAGCCTCTGTTACTGCAGGCTCATGTTTGGGTTCAGGAGCACGACGAAGAACAGATCTGAAGTCTTCCCTCTGCTGGATCTCAAGTCTCACCTTATGCTCAACAGAGCCTTCTGGATTTTCGGCAGTGACTTTCACCTCCCCTGTGTCATATGATTTGCAGTCAACAATATCCAGGTAGTGGATTCCATCATAGCGGAGTCTAAACCTTTTGCTCTTACGGATAAGCTGTCCATTGAGGTACCAGTTGACCTTGGGCAAAGGATAACCAGTCACACGGCAGCGGAATCGTGCTGTTTCACCTTCTAGGACTCTTGCAGGTTCAGGAACCAAAACAATTTCTGGCTTTTGTTTTTCCTTTTGGTCCACTGTAACTGCAGAAATAGCACCCTCATGGGCCATTCTTTCCAACTCTTCAATCCGCTGCATTCCCCTTCTCCCTTCTGGCAACTGGGATTCTTCCACAAGGCTTTTCTCATCCTTCACAATCAGAGTAGCAGATGTATGGTCTGTACCATATTTGTTAGTTGCCCTGCAAGTGATCACCCCACTATCTCTTGAATAGGCTACTCCATAGTCCAGGCTACAGTACCCAAACTCATTGATCATGCGGAGTCTGTTAGCTGCTTCCAAGGGTTTGCCATCATGCAGCCACTCCACCACCATAGTTGGGTCACCAATTGGTGTAAGCCTGCACTCAAAGTGTGCTGGCCCAAATTGTTTGAGCCTTAAAGATGTGAGCTTCTTCTTAAAAAATGGTTTCTGTTGTTTTTCTTTGTCATACAGATCTCCTTCCTCCCATTGCTCTTGACCATAACGCAAATGGAGAGGTTCTAACTCTGGTGCTGCAATCTCCTTGGCTTTGTAGGTTCCTTTTGGAATGATCAATTTCCTTTCTGGTTCAGGTTCTGTATGTTCAACTTCAACATTTACTTTGCACCGAGTAGTGTCCCGTCCAGCTTTATTGATAGCAGTAGCAGTATACCATGCAGCATCTTGCCTGGCAGTAGATTCAATTTTAAGGGCAGCTGCCCCTTTGGTTCCCTCAATTCTGAAATAGTAAAACAATTTTTAAAAACCATTTTTGCACTTCTTTTTCTTTCATTTTTGCCCTTCTCCAAAACTAGGTCAAAGCCTCCAAAGGCAAATCTCTGGAGGAATTTACATTTTGTTTATTTTTATTCATGTTTATGAGTGCAGTGCCTAAGAATCAAACAAAGAAGGATAATAAAATACAGTCTCAAATTCAATGGCAATTTTTTCCTGCAGAAGACCTTGAAAACAAATAGATAAAGGTTCCCTAAATCTCAGCTGTAAAAGCATTGGCTTTGCAGAATACAAACTGCATAAGCTGGAAAAAAAATGAAGTAAGTCCTACAAGACATGTTATATCTCCTAGTCTTGCCTCAATCCAAAAGCTGTTAGTAGCTTCATTAGGCATTGGACGAAGTCATTAGTGAATCTTCTATGGAAGCAAGTGTATTCAGCACACTGTAGGAGGCACTTTGCAGAGTGATGATTATTAACTCCTTTACTGCTAAAAAAAAAAATATATACTTACTTTATTTTGGGGTATTTATGAGGTACAATGATATCACTGTTCTTCAGCCACACAATGTCAGGATTAGGGTTCCCAGTAGCTTTCACTGCCATCTCCAGTCTAGAACCCTCCTTTACGCTAACATTCTTCAGCCTTTCCACAAAGTGTGGTCTGACTAGGTCTTCTTTAGCTGAAAGAGCAAGGGTAAGTTATTGCAAGAGGAAATGACATGACCACAGTTTTTAACAGGAAACACTCCTCATCCCACTAAAAATAGCATGCACAATAAATACCTTCCACAGTCAGTGTCATTGAGACTGAAGCTTTGCCTGCCCTATTCTGAGCAATTACAGCCCATTCTCCAGAATCATCAGGCATAGCAGGAACAATGATCAATGATTGTGTGCCATCTTCTTTAATCACTATTTTATGGGTGTAGTCATTAATCACTTGTTGACCTGCAGATACACATGAAAAAAAAGTTACAATCAAAATGGTGTCTCAACAAGATGTAAAATGCATGTAAAGTTGTTTATTTAAGACTATTTATTGATGAAAAGGAGGCTGATATACCATTATGGAACCAGTAGGTCTCTGGCATAGGTCTGCCAACAACTTTTAAGTCAAATCTTGCTGTCTGCCCCTGTGAACATTTAAATGATGTAGGTTTCAGAACAAAAACTGGTTTATATAGTCTCTCTAGTTGTCCTTCATCAGTATCTTCTAATCTGCGAGCTGGAGATCGAGAAGGAGAACTGCGAGCAGGAGACCGACTTGGAGAGCGTGGAGAAATAGACCTGTAAGAAAAAGGTAAGACAGATGTGTATGACAATACCATATACCAGTTGGTTGATATGATAAACAGAATTCAACTTTTGTCTTTAGTTTAATTTATTTTAAAGAGGTTAACCAATTTATCTGTGTGAGAAATTGTGACAAAGCTAATTTTTATTTGCAGTCAATTTTCTTTAGGTTTTAAACAGCAGTTTATATAGCTGAAGAGTATCAGGATACACTACAGTCAGGGAAATTTTTGGCTTTTGGATCCTGTACAGATATGGATGTAATCTTGTGTATGTGCACATATGTATATGGGTATGGAGACAGAACACAGTACATGGCAATGCTGGATTTTTTCTGTAATAGGAATATAGCTATTTCAAGGGTGGGAAATAAGAGTCACACACAGTACTAAAACTCCAAGTGCAGAAGAATTTTTTTTTCCAAACATGAGTACATTAAGCAATAAATATGGTTACTGAGGTTATAAATCTAATAGTGTGGCTGGAGATCCACAAGAATGATGGTATTCTGGGAACTGCACTGCTCTTTAAAAAGGTAAATCAGACAAAAAATTGGCACATAAATCAATATGTGCCATGAAAATTATATTTAGAACTTCTCCAGAGATATGTCAATTCCAGTAACTTGAGATGTTTAGCTGCTATGTCATGAGATTTTGATTGTCTATCACAGCAGACTGAAGTCTCGTGAAATTTATATATTACCGTGTACCTACCTATATCTTTTCATAACTTCTGGTCCCGGCATGTAACTTGGAGTTGCTGTGGGTGCAACAGGCTCAACATAGAGTTTTGCTGAGCAAATGGCATTTCCTTTCATATTACTGGCAAAGACAGTATAAATTCCTTCGTCTTCAGGTAAAACAACAGGCAAACGCAGACTGGCACTGCCATCTTGCAGAACTTCCATGTGGTAGCGTTCTCCGTGCCGTATTCGCTTACCATCTTTGTACCATGCAATCTGCATGGGAAAAAAAATGGAATGCTATATGAGCTCTCCTACAGACAAATAATCAGTAATTACCTATGCCTACAACATATTACAGCTTCCTATTTTTCAGTTGATGCACCATCATTAGCCTATGTATATGTGTTAACATTATCATTCTTACTGGAAACAAGTAAGACTAAAGTAACAAGCTTTGAAAGTAGCCTGAAACATGAGCTTTGGAGCTAGAAGCAGACATAATGCCCATTCTGACAAAATCAAAGTGACCCAGACTGAACTTGGTACTGTGTTCCCATACTCAGAAGTGAAAGCAACTTAACTGGTAAACCTCGTCTACCTCTGAACTGGTTAACCAACTTAACACTATTCTATTAAGGGTTAAAAGGAAAATTCAGACTGATATCAAAATAAAAGACTGGATTCACAGAATCACAGAATGTTAGGGATTGGAAGAGACCTTGAAAGATCATCCAGTCCAACCCTCCTGCCAGGGAAGGATTCCCTACAGTAAGTCACACAGAAATGTGTCCAGACGGGTGTGGAACATCTCCAGAGGAGACTCCACAACCTCTCTGGGCAGTCTGTGCCAGTGCTCCCTCACTCTCACTGGTGAAAAGATTCCTATGTGTATTCACACAGAACCTCCTATGCTGCAGCTTACAGCCATTACCCCTTGTCTTGTCACTGGGCTTCACAGAGAAGAGCCTGACCCCATCCTCCTGACAGCCACCCTTCACATATTTAAAAGCACAGATGAGGTCACCCCTTAGTCTCTTCTTCTCCAAGTTAAAGAGACCCAGCTCCCTCAGCATTTCCTCATAAGAAAGATGTTCCACCCCCTTCATCATCTCGGTGGCTCTGGGCTGGACTCTTTCCAGCAGTTCCCTATCCTTCAAGTGAGCGGCCCAGAAATGGACACATTCCAGATGCGGCCTCACCAGGGTAGAGTAAAGGGGGAGAAGAACCTTTCTTGACCTACTAACCACACATCTTCTAATAACCCCGAGAATCCCATTGGCCCTCTTGGCCACAAAAGCACACTGCTGGCTCATGGTCATCCTTCCATCTACCAGGACCCCCAGGTCCCTTTCCCCTTCACTGCTCTTAATCAGCATAAACCACAACCACTGCTCTTCCATCACCTATCCACCCAGTTAAGTCCTCATAAAAGGCTATTAGATTTGTCAAACATGACTTGTCCTTGATAAAACATGCAGAATGTAGAATGTCTGACAATGATATGTTAAAGGATTTTTCAAGCAGAGCACTAGATGGCTTTTTAAAAATAGATTAATGTCATACAAGTTTGGGGTACCTTTGGCAATGGGTATCCAGTAGTCTTGCAATGGAAAGTAACTGCTGTCCCTTCAAAGGTTCTGTAATTCTTTAATCTTAAATCAAATCCTGCTTCCATAGCTTCAGATTCAGAAACATCAACCATCATCTCCTCTCCATCCTCTTCAAGAAGTTCATATAAGGTAGTCTTAATAATTCTGAGTTCAATTTCCTTGATAAGTCTTTCTTCAAAAGAAGAAATATGGAATTCCTACATGGAAAAGCAAGACCGTTAGCTCTGTGTGTCGGACAATGACCTTGTAAAGAAGTGATCTGTACTGGTAAAACATCAATATAAAAAATTAGTATGCACTGGTAGACATACCTCATCTTCTACAAAAGTTCTCACCATCACTGTATCTTTTGCCATTTTCTTCCTAATTAGGGCTTGTTCTTTTTCATATTCCTTTTCATAGTCACCATATGAAATAGGTGGGGCTACCTCAGCCACTTTAGGTTCCTGTACATATGCAGTCACTTGAGTTTGGTACATCTTTTCTTGTTGTGATTTTAGGTAGGCGTCATAATCAGCTAAGAATTAAGAACATGTGAATTTTGGTAAATTTTTGTGAGTTTCACGGCATTCAACTGAGAAAACAAGTACAAACTTATTTTACTGGATTTCGTGATTCAAGCAGAGTTTCTGCCTGGTTATCCAAAAAAATACAAAGAGCAATAAAATGCAAAGACTGATGCCCTCAGATGAGATTTAAAAACCTGTAAAAGTTTTACTGTGCTATTTAGGTGTTGAGTTCTCACAGTCTGTATAAATTATTTCATAATTTCCTCACCACAGCTCTGTCTCCTGCAAACTTTCATACATTTTTACAAGAACAAATGAAAAACAATTGTTATGTTCTTCCCCTGTAATAGAACAACCTATAACTTGATTAATCTCCTTTCTCCACATCAGTCTTTGAATGTTTTATGTTATGCAGACTGTTAAAAGCATCAACAGAAGAAGGTTCCTATAGTAACACATTATAGCAAAGAATATAAGTCCTTCGAGAACTTGATATCAAATAGTCTGTCTAGCACAAAGAGACCCACTAGATCTCCCTTTATGTTTCTTAAATTGACCAAATTAAGATGAAAACAATCTGCAGCACAATTTAAGGTATTGGGCTTTTTTTTTCCCATTTTTTTTTAATAAATACTTTTCTCATTCCTTTAATCTACAATGTACCTTCTTCTAGTAAGGAGACCGTTGCAGAAGCTTCTCCATGTGTGTTACGAACAATAATGGTGTATTCTCCGGCATCATCGGCAAAAGTCATGGAAATTTCAAGTTTGCATTCCCCAGTTTCTCTTTTGTAACTCACTTTATATCTATACAAAATGTAAAAGCACAAGCTCTCTGTAATTCTGATGAACAGACTTTTAAGTGAATTTGCTTTCAATCATATAATTAATCAGAATCACTGCTAATTTGAATGAGACAGAAAAAAGATAAATTTTTGCAGGCAATTCTCCTTCAATGAAACTGCAGTCAGTGTAAGAAAAGTAACCATGCTGAAACTAGACCACAGGTCTACTTTCTTACTGTTGTCACTAAAACAAATAAGATGCAAACAGCAGTAGTGAAATATCACAGATGTAATTATCAGACACAGTAAAATGATACATGCTGTGTGCACATACTTAGTCCTAACATGGGTTGTCATAGCATGATATATGTCAAGAATGCTGCACATGTGGTTTTTCTCTGCTAGAAAGTGTGTTGTTTTCTTTAGGCAACCTTTGCAAAGACAGAATGCAAACATTGCATACACAGCATAAGACAAATGCAAACCTTCTCACTGATCAGTTTTTTAAGGATAATTAACATTTATTATTTTATAGCCTTTTGAATATTTATATTGTAAAACTTAGCAGCCTTCTAAAGTCTCACATTAAGACATGATGCTATATCTTTTCTATTTAAAAAACAAAATTTCACAGAAACCATGGATGTTATTTGGCCCAATATCAGTTAAGAAATCAACATTGTGGTACTGTCAGTGATATATTCTTTAAAAAATTTTAAATAGTTTTGAACAGTGTATTCAAAGTACCTGTAGCCAGTTGTTAGAGGAACTCCACCTTTTTTCCAGTAGACATGTGGCTTTGGGTTGCCCCCTACTTGGCATTCAAAAATAATGCTCCCACCTTCAACTAATTTATGTACTGTGGGTTTTCTTATGAAGAAAGGAGGTATGGGTTCTCCCGATACTTCCTCTGCTGCAGCAGAGACGTCTTCCATTACAACGTCCTTTGTCTCCACATAGCTGAAATAAGATTCCAGTGCAGGTAAGTAAGCTGATGTCTGAACCTCTCATAAACAGAGTATAAGAAACTAATGACTACAGCAGGAACATTCTGTTTAGGAAAGTAACTTTACCGTTTCACTTCTGTAACAGCCTTCTCAGAAATGGTTTCTCGAGCCTCAATTTCTTCTGAAACTGCAAAGAAATATGATATAGTGGATTTTAAAATATTTTAATAGTGCTTATGCAGTGAGTTTAGTGGACACAAAGACAGAAAAGGTTAAGTTGGCTCAGCAGGCCAGGCACTTCCACCAAGGAAGCAAGCTAGAAGACAAGGCATATTCAAGGCATGTGTTCTACTTGGGAGCTGACAAAACATCTGTTACAATACAAGCAACATGCAGTTAACAAAAAGATAATCTGCCTTCAAGTGACAAGAGGAAACGACCTCAAGTTGCAGCAGGGGAAGTTTAGGTTGGATTATCGAGCATTGGAACAGGCTGCCCAAGGAAGTAGTTGAGTCACCATCCCTGGATATAGTGCTGAGGGACATGTTTTAGTGATAACCTGGCACTGCTAGGTTAATGGTTAGACTTGACAATCTTAATGGTCTCTTCCAACCAGAATGATTCCATGATTCTGTGATTCTATAAATATATTTACCTTTCACGTGTAAGTGGCATGATGTGCTGACACTCCCAGCCTTATTGGTAGCAGTGCAGGTAAATCTTCCACTGTCTTCTGCAAAGGCTTCACGAATCACTAGACGAGCAAGCCCTGCTTTGAAAGTGATCTGGAAGTCCATTGAGCTCTCAATCTTGTAGTCTTCCCTGTACCATGTCACAGTAGGCTGAGGATGACCAGAGATTTGGCACTCCAGAGTGACAGACTCACCTTCAGTCACAGTCTTGTTTTTGAGGCCCTGTATGACAAAATATAAGTATCACAGTCAGCATATATTTCCACTACCAAACAGATACTTAAATAACTAAAATATATTTCAATAGAAAGTTTAATATCTGCTTCAAAATAGTGTTCTGTTCAGCAGCATATCCAGGAAAAAAAGGTATTTTCCAAAGGAAAGTATTTGAAACTGGATTTGGGATCTCTGAGCACTACTGTTACTAACAAGATAAAGAAAAGGTAGGCTGATATTTATGCAGATGAACTATCTCACCATGATAGTGAGAAATCATTTCACTGCAGCAAAGGCCAACTTACTATGTGACATAATTGTGAAGAATCACCACCATAACAGACATTCAGAACAGTTTGTATCAGAGATAAATTGTAAGTCTAATACAGACTTAAAAAGATTAAATAAAGCCCAATTTTCAGAGTCAGGATTCGAAAGATACAAGTTAGAATACAAAAATGAGTGAAAACACAGTGTAACTCCCCCAGTCTAGATACAAATTACTTACTGAGACTAAGGTGGGTGGTGTAGCAGGGATTTCAGCAGGTACAGGAACTCTGGCAGTTTCTGTCACCTAGGTTGTTGAAAGCACAGTTAATAAACACCTATAACAAAACCAGACTTTTGTTATCCTTAAAAACAAATTGGTCAAGAATTTAGATAAGAAAAGAAATAAGGTAAAGAGAACTCTTTGCTTATCAATATCAGGTCCTTAGAAGGATTTGTGTAAAACAGCAAATAAATAAAAGTCAGCAGAATACTGTAAAAGTGGAGAATTACAATGAGAAACAGCAAAGGACTGAGGCTATGTTACATTTTAAAGATGAAAATCAGCCAAGATGATGGTAATCTGCCAAATAACATACCTTTGCTTCACCTTCTTTATGCAACACCAAGTGTTCTTCCCGCACAGCTTCACCTTTAATGCTTACACCTGTTTCTTCTTTAGTTTCAACATCATAGCGGCTTTTATACGTCTCAGCTGCCTCTCCAAAGGGAAACTGTGGAGGGGCAACTGGTTCTGCTTTTATCCTGACTTCATGTGGCTTTAGCTGAGGTGGTTTCACAGGCTTAGTGATTTTTTGCACTGCAGAAGTAGCTGATAACTCTTTTTCCAGAGTAGCCATGGCAGATCCAGCTATTGAAACCTAGGGAACAGAAAAGAAAGAGTTACAGGTTTATTTTTCTCTTGTTTTTGAAGGATACAGTATGTATCTTGAGCAGACTGAATATGCACCAGTTGCTTCCTTAGTTATTTGTTGACACTGCATATACAGAATATGCAAAGCTATATATACAAAATTTAATTCTAGTAGTAGAATACTGACATATAATATCCTTATATTATTTTTGATGTGTCTAACTTTCAAGTGTTTTCACTTTTATGTTAGAATTTGATCTTTAAATGGACAACAAAATCCTAAATGCAACATGAGAAATGTCTTCTAAATTTGTTCACTTGAGTCTTTAGCTTTCTGTTTAATCAGTCTGATACTGCAATAAAGAGTGCTACTAATTACATATCAGTGATTAAAATAACTGAAGAGACTTTGAAATATTATTATGGGTGTAAAAACTTTGGAAAACATACATAAATCTTTAAGGAAAAATAGTTTAAGTAATTCTTATAGCATTTAATAATGCTTGAGTGAGAAAAACAGAACATTTTTAAAGTCCAGGTGAAGAAAAAAAGTATTCTTGAATGAGAAAATCAATTAAGTGATAATTTTGATATTTTGTGAAGGAGTCAAACAGATGAATGGGAAGAAAAAAACATTTAAAAATGGGTGGTATCATACTATGCAGTCTTGATTTTTTCAGGTTCAACAACTTCTGTAGATGTAATAATTTCCAAGGAAGAAAGACAGTTTTCAGTGTTCTAGTGAACTGATGTGCATAATAAGAATGAAGAGGGATACCTCTGCTCTTTAGGAAACCTAAGCTGCATGACAAATATTCATGATTTCACTGTATGACATGAAGTATTGAAGCTGCATCCTTAATCAGACAATAAGCTTGCTTAAATAACTAACAATTACAAATCACATTTTAGCAGTTTGTGTGTCTGTTTACAGAAGTGTTCTTTTTTTAGTCAAACAAGTCAATAAGAACAACTGTAGAGAGCATACAACCCTTTGTCTTGGGAAAACAACATACTGAAGTGGGAGGAAGAGCCAAATGGTATGGGTGACCTACTGGTTATTATAAATAAGCATGCTATTCTTCTTGGATACAGTTTCCACTTCTTACCTCGTATGTATGATCTGGTTTAGGAACAGCAATTTTGGAGACTGTGAAGTGAGGACTTGCTGTGCGGGGTCGTGGGTGTTCAACATGAATTTTCTCAATTTCTGTTGCTCTTTTTATCTACACAAAGCAATGAAAGTGTTGATGAGAAAAACTGAAACAGATGTCACTGGGACATAGCTTTTGGAAAAAATGCAACATAAGCTGAGTCTAACCTCTGTTGATACATGAACTTCTTTCTTTTCAGCAGCTGTGATATGTTTCTCAGGAGGTGCATAGACAGTTTTAACTTCTTTGGTGACAACATGACGTTCTGCTGGGGCCTCAGCAACATGGTCTGTTACAGTGTGCTCTTTATAGCCGTATTCCAAAGTTTTCTGTTTTAAATAAGCTTCATCTGCTTGTTCTGTTTCCCAGGGTGATCGAACACGTGCCTGATCAACTGCTGCAACAACTGTAGCTACAGCTTCAGCTCTTTTTCCAGCTTCAGTCTGCAAATAACATTAGCAGAACTTACACAAATATTCATCATCATATTAAAGGCTTGCATATATGCAAAGACTTATAAATATGGTGTTCAGTAAAGTATATTCCAGACAATGAGAGAGAGCATAGATATGCAAAAGTAATAATGTAAACATCAAATGTATTCATTCATAAATGTACCTGGAGAGGGTGCAGAGAAGGGCAACTAGGCTGATCAGGGGTCTGGAGAACAGGCCTTATGAGGAGAGGCTTAGGGAGTTGGGGTTGTTTAGCCTGGAGAAGAGGAGGCTGAAGGGAGACCTTATCGCTCTCTTCAGCTACTTGAAAGGCCATTCTAGGGAGGCGGGTGTTGGCCTCTTCTCCCTTGTGGCTAGCGACAGAACTAGAGGGAATGGGCTTAAGTTGTGCCAGGGTAGGTTTAGATTAGATATTAGGAAGAATTTCTTTACTGAAAGAGTGGTTAGATATTGGAATAGGCTGCCCAGGGAGGTGGTGGAGTCACCATCCCTGGAGGTTTTTAAGAAGAGGATTGATGTGTTTCTTCAGGGGATGATTTAGGGAAAAGAGTAGTGTAGGGCTATTGGTTGGACTAGATGGTCTTGAGGGTCCTTTCCAACCGTAATGATTCTGTGATTCTGTGATATTCAGAACATATATATATAATCTGTGCTTGTGTGCTTTATACATATGAATATTTGTATGCAAGGCCACTTTTAATACTTTACAGTGACATTTATGGCTACTTATCTAAGAGTATGGCAAGTATGTAAATGTGCACATAAATTTGAATTATGTATGCTCATCAGCACCCTGTAACTGTTCGATGCCACTAAAAATGTAGGGAATGTGTATTGCATCTGATGTGAATGTATTTACTAAGGCATACACCCATAAACTTTTTTACCACAGGCATATCTGTTAATTCAATGTTAATCTATTTTAAACCATTTTACAGAAGGAGAATAGAGCTTTCTGAGAAACTTGAAATAATGCATTTTTACCAGGACTTTTGTTTCTAATAAATGATAAATACTGTTAAGATCTATTTTATCAAGGTCCTAATTTGGTCCTTGTTTCCTGGCTTAGACAGGTGTACTCTCTGCTGGGTAGGAAACTGTCTGTATGGCTGAGCGCATAGAGTGGTGGTGGATGGAGTTAAATCCAGTTGGCAAGTGGTAACAAGTGGTTTTCCCCAGGGCTCAATACTGGGACCAGTCCTGTTTAATATCTTTATCTGGCAGATAAATGATAGGGAATGATGATCTGGAAGAGGGGGTCAAGTGCACCCTCAGCAAATTTGCAGATGACATCAAGCTGGGTAGAAGTGATGGTCCACTTGAGGGTAGGTAAGCTCTGCGAAGAGATTGGGACAGTTTGGATTTATGGGCTGAGGCCAATGGGGTAAGGCTTAATAAAGCCAAATGTCAGGTCCTGCACTTAGGTCATAACAACCCCATGCAACGTTGTAGGCTTGAAGCAGAGTGGCTGGAAAGCTGCCTGGTGGAGAAGGACCTGAAGATGCTGGTCAACAGCTGGCTGAACATGAGCCAGCAGTGTACCCAGTTGGTTGCCCAAAAAGGCCAACATCATCCTGGCCTGGATTAGAAATGGTGTGGCCAGCAGGACCAGAGTAGTGATCATTCCCCTGTGCTCGGCACCTTGAAAGTTGTATTCATTTTAGGCCCCTAACTAGAAGAAACACATCGTGCTGCTGGAGAGCGTCCAAAGAAGGGCAACAAAGCTGGTGAACCACCTAGAGCACAAGTGTTATGAGGGGTGGCTGAGGGAACTGAGGTTGTTTAATCTGGAGAAGAGACAGCTCAGGGTAGACCTTCTTGCTCTCTACAACTACCTGAAAAGAGGCTGTAGCAAGGTGGAGGTCAGTCTCTTCTCCAAGTAACAAGAACTCAAGTTGCACCACAGAAGGCTTAGATTGAATATTAGGAAAAATTTCTTGAAAGAATGATTAAGCATTGAAACAGCCTGCCCAGGGAAGTGGTAGAATCGCTCTCCCTGGAAGTGTTCAAAAAATATGTAGATGTGGAGCTTAGGGACATAGTTTAGTGGTGGACTTGGCAGTGTTAGGTTTATGGTTTCACTAGATGATCTTAGAGGTCTTTTCCAACTATAATTATTCTATGATTCTAATTTCTGTCAGCCAACAGTAGGTAATAGGAATATCACTAATAATGTTTATTATTAGTGTCATAACTGATCTGGATGTAGCAACAGAGCATATGAAATGTATGCCTGGTAGATGAGAAGAAAACTAATAGATAATTTCATGCCAATTTTAAAATCATTATCACCTTAAACTAAAATAACTTAATCAAGGCCAGAATAAGATTGTTTACAGAGCTTTTGATTTATTATTATTGTTTCAAAAAAAGGGAGCTCTTATTCAGTATCATTGCCAATTTAAAAATTATTGTTTTTAAAAACTTGAATTTGGCACTAAATTTGTCATCTAACAATTAACTGCAATCTCTCAGCAGTCTGACTCCTCTGAGTGAATTTTACATGCTACGCTCTTCCAGTTATATTTTATGATAGTATTTTACAAATATACCATAGTGTTTCTAACAAAGTAGACATATAGTCTTTAAATAAAAGCTGTTGGCAACAATGCCATTCTTCCATGTATAATACCTCCTGACTGTATTGTAATATAATAGCTTTTCTACTATGGGAGTTCTACTGGGAAAAAAAGCAGTGTCAACAAGTATCTGATTGTCAGCAGTAACAAACTGGACAGACTTGAATAAATGTTAAAACTTGTATTGTACAAAGAACAATACAGTTCGAACCTTCATAGAGAAAGGTTGTTACATCTGAGAACCGTAAAATTGCAAGGAACGATCTTGTAGAAAAAAGATTGCAGATTCAGAAATTTCAACAAGTGAACATTACTTGGAACCTACCATCAGTAGGACCAGGTTTTCACAGAGAAATCTGACTGCAGTTTAAAAGTGACATGTCCTAAGAGGGTGAGACATAAACCTCTTTATCACTAGAAACTTAACCACACTGACTCTGTTACTTGACAATCATCCCACTTAATGGGTATGTTATCAGGAACTTACCTAAGGGCATTCGACCTTATTGTGGCCTTCCAGTATCTGGAGGGGGCCTACAAGAAAGCTGGTGAGGGACTTTTTAGGATATCAAGTAGTGATAGGACTAGGGGAAATGGGTATAAACTAGAGGAGGGTAGATTTAGATTGGATATTAGGAGGAAGTTCTTCACTGTTAGACAGATTGCCCAGAGAGGTTGTAGAAGCCCTATACCTGGAAGCTTTTAAGGCCAGGCTGGATGGGGCTCTGGGCAACCTGATCTAGTGGAAGGTGTCCCTGCCAAGCAGGGGGATCAGAACTAGATGATCTTTGAGGTCCCTTCTAACTCTGACAATTCTATGATTCAGTTGTCCCACAGTAGCTTCTAAAAGGTAGGGTTTGCAGATAAAACAAATTGTAAGTGTATTTCACATCTGCAACAGCTATATTCACCTGACCATAAGCTAGATGAATTTGTTCTTGCTTGGCTGTAATTTCTTCTCTAGTCCTGGACATGATGACTGATGCTTTTGTTTTATCAGTGGCTATTATTTTCTAAACAAGAGTACTTTTCTTAGCTTCCTTTTTCATTTAATTATAAGCAGAAATCAAAGATTCAGTTACATATGATCTTGAAAGATATTTGAGCAATGGGAAAGTATTTTGGAATGGGAACAGGAATGTAGAGTTAAGGGGTTAGACTCCTGTGCACTGCACACAGCTCTGTATTATATGTATACTTATAAGTATTGTTACACTCCTATACCTGTTTAAATAATAGTAATGATTTTTTTAAAAAAAAAATGCATTTCATGAGTCAGTCAGTTCATTCCAAAGGTCAGCCAGAAGAAAATTATGGGCATCCTATTAGTGAAAAGTTAGGAGAGAAAGAAGTGGAATAATATATTCTGGTTAACAATAGTTCTCAAAGATTGTAAGTGGAATAAATCTTAGAAAAAATGAGCTGGAAATGTATAGTTAATATTTTTTGAGGGACATGTTTGTAAAGAAGACAAGATAAACCCCCAGATATTGTTATAGTAGTGCTATTCACCTTTTCATGGGTTATGCTCACTTGTTCTTGTTTGGTAGCAATTCCTTCTTTACTTTTCAATATTATGACTGGTGGTTTAGGTTTATCAGTGGTAATTACTACCTGAGGTACAGAAGGTTTCATATCTTCCTTTCTTATCTAGTTTTTGTGGTAAAGAAAAATAACAGTAATCAATTATGCCTATTGTCAAAATTACACAGCTTTTCAGGAAAGTGAAATAAGGTAAGGAAAAAAAATCACCTGAGAAGTGGAATAATTCCTTTGCACAGACCAAGTTCTAGCCTATCTTATATGCTTGCTGAATGAAGCACATTCAAAGTCATTAACATATTGCATTAATCTGTGTGTGAATTAGAAAAGAATATCCCTACTTCCCAGTTAATTGTGATATATCATTGATACGTATAGTAGAAACTGTTTGCATAAAAATGAGTATTACTGACTTAATATTTACTCCCATCAATAGATTGAACTATTTCACGGGTTACACCAACAAACAACAGTTCCACAATATGGTCTAGTAGATGCAGTCAGTCCTCATACAAATATGAACCTCATTAAATCAACCTCTACGCATAAATATTGCATCATGAGATCTATCTTCAGCAATCTACCTTCAGACAAAAACCAAAAGTCATTAAGATCATACGAAATTCTGAGTATCCTGGCAATAAAAGCCATAATGCTTGAAGGACCTGTAGGAAGGGCAGCAGCACTCTCTGTAGACAGAGCTGCTATGAAGTCAGCAGAAATGGCTCTGCAATGCTGGGCCTGTATCTGAACTACTTTGCCTTATATTGTATTTTATAATCTCTCCATAAAGAAGCAGAACCAAGATATGTAGTGCATTTGATGAAGAATGAGGTTTTATAATTATAATATAAGAATGAGTTTAACACCTGTAACATTTATTTACCTTTTCAATGTGCACTTGCTCATGTCTGGTAGATATTTCTTGTCTATCTCGTGATATTTTTTCTTGTTCTTTGGCTTTTTCTGTGGCAATTGTTACTGTGGGTACTGGAGTTTTCTCTGGTTCTTTTCTTACCTGGATGTTTAAATAAAGAATAAAGAAATTTAAATTATAGCTTGTTTTAAAATATAAGGTATGTGATTTTCAATGTATTTGGAAAAAAAAGAATACAAACTTAAGGGAGAAAAATGTCAAACTCTGGATTTCAAAATAATCTAGCCTGGTAACAACAATGACATAAGCAGACTTTTCATAAAACATGTACACATTTAGCATCTAAGTAGTAAAACATTACACAAATGCTTGCTTTGCCACTGAAAGCAGTAATAAAAAGACTCAGATGAGAGAAAAACCTATCTCGCATCGTAATCAGGTTGAGAAAGTGTAGGATGTTAAAAACAAGTTTTAGGTAACTTTTACTTTGCCAAGAAGTTCAGATGTAATTTGCTCATAAACATGTAAATTTTTGCCCAGGTCTATTTCTGTTTCTCAGTACTTTAAAGATAAGACACTCTTCCATCTTTGTGCATTTCAGCTAGAATGCATCTGTAACATTTCTTTGTAAAAGCTGGTCTTCCATTAAACCACATTTGTCTGATGAAATACATGCTAAAACAACCTGAATTCCAATCACTCATCAGTATTTTCAAAATTTATTTCAATGCAGAATGAGTTTTCCCTCCTTTTTCTGACTCACTGTACTGTCAACAAACAAAGCAGACTGCAAATGCCAAGCTTAGAAACAAAATCAGAAAAAAAACCCCCAGAAAACTGAAGAGGTATTTCCTGCATGTCAGGTTTTTTTTAAATGTTTGAGAATACTCTCTAATGAATCACCATACAATATATAAAACCCAAGTTTGTTCTGTAAGGTAAAGTTTTGCAAGCTTATCTATTACTTTCTTAGGTATTAATAATGGAAGTGAAATATAAAAGGAAGATAGTCATTATCAAGGAGAGAGAAAACAATGACAATAGAAACTAGAGTAGTGAGCATATAAAAAGAAAAAAATAATATCACAGTATGTCATTTGTCTTGTTTGTAGGCTTTTTTGTGAGATACTAGATTTTTGACCAATGTAGGGTAGGACAATCATAGTTAACATCTGTATTCACCTTTTCATGAAAGATGTGCCTTTGTTCTTGTGAAGCAACAACTCCTTCTCTAGTTCTCGATATTACTCTTTGTTCTGCGGCTTTATCACTGGTAACTACCACCATTCCCTCCTTTCTTATCTGATTTTTATAGCAATAAACAAAAAAACAAAGCCTTAAAATTCGTTCTAACAAATTGATCATCAAAAGAAGAGGAAAAGGAAAAACAAAAGAAGGCGGCAAGCGATGGAAAAATACTAAGGGAGAATTATTTTATTCTTAGTGGGGAAATTATAAATGAGAGATTAGAGGAAAAACTTTGTCAGTGTAAGAATAATGTTAGGGAAAAAATGACAAGAAAGAATACAGGATCACTTTCATAGAAGGCATTCTTAAACTTAAAAACTGTTTAAGAATAATTAGTTCAATCCTGCTATGATGGAAAACAATGGAATAAGTGATCCACCAACATTCCTTTACAGTCCAGGTGCTCAAGAAATGTATGCATGCTTTTGCAGTGCACTGAGTAATATCTTGTTAATTCCTCACGGTGAGTCATGCCTTGTTTGCATGTTGGATGAAGGGGTAAAGGGAAAGTCATAGAATGTCTGTGCTCTGTTTCTACCTGCTCCTGAACAGGCTGAACGTGGACTGCAGTCATTGCTGTCCTTTTAGCAGTTTGCTTTACAATACTTGGAGCTGGTTCTCTCACCATGGCTTGATCCACAGCAGCAACAACCATAGCAACAGCTGCCGTTTTTTCACTGTCCTTTCTCACCTACATTAGTCACATCAAAAGACATTTTTACATGTTTTGCAAACGCTCAGGAAAAAACACACTAGTGACAAAAAGTTGCAAAGAAGCATTTAAATATTGGCAGAAGAACTCTCACAACAGCAAATAACACACACATTTTAACACACAGCTTAGCAGATTCCATATGGGAGATCTATTCAGCAGTGGTGAGTCCACACAGAGAGAAAAAAAATGCTTTTTCCAGAAATAGAATTTACCTCTTTAGCACCAGCTACAACCTCGCCAGCAGCAGTGCCACTAATGGTAACTTGTTCTTGGACCCCGTATCTCCCCTCCCATCTTTCTTCAGTTCTTATTTCAGTAGTGCTTGTAGATACTCTTGTTTCCTTCATCTGCGCTTCCATGGTTGCAGTGTATCCTTCCTGCTTCCAAGGAGGAAGCACTTCAGCCCCGGTTGTTGTCACTACATGTGTTTTACGGACTGGAGATGGAGATTTCACTGGTCTAATAGGTGAGGTGGAGATTCTTCCAGCAGGAGAAACGGATCTAATGAAAAAATGAAGTATTACTATAATTAATGTGGTGTTACGTGAAGACAAATACATAAACAACTTCAGGCTGAACTTCAATTCACTCCCCATTAAGGTATCTTCAGTACTTTGTAGCTTTTGATGTGTTCTACTTGTAAATTACACTTATCTGGTTTTAGCATTATGCCTGATGTGTGTGTTTGCCATGCTCATTACTGCAACATATCTTTATGGTAGCTCAGTTAGATATCTAAAAAGAAACAAAGGCAAATGTCAAAGGGCATTTCCCTTAAGCAGATATATTTAAAATAGAAAAATAAATAATTTGTTTTCCATTTGCTCTATCTTAATTCTCCTCATAAGATTAATACAGAAGTCTTACAGGCTGTGACTATTGCATATTAAAGTTGTCTGATTTCTTTAAAGTTACAAATTGATAAGTGTAACCACTTTTTGTAAAAACGTCATGGCAGCCACCTAGCAAAAACATAACTGTATCTACTCCTGCACCACATCTCATTTCCATGTGTCATCCATACGTGTGGTCAGACTCCAGGCACGTTTCTGATCAGGGTCTATATTTTCTTTTTTTCCATAATTACATTTACAAATCTGAGCCACAAAAATAGGTAGCCACACGGAAAGTGCTAGTTTCTAAATTTTGATGTTCCAAATATTAAGTGCCAGCTCTATCAGGGAGTTTTGAAACAGCATTTTGAAAAAGGCCTGAGCAGGCTTTCAAACTTAAGATTTTCTTTGAGAAGATTTTTTTTTTTTTTAACGCTGTATTTTCCAGAAAACATTAACAAATTGCAACAGTAGGGGGCAGCAGCAGCATATTAATGCTTAGCTTTATCGCCTAACGTGTGTCTGACAAGCGGTTTGACTAGCAGGGGAATGCAAACTTCTATATGCACTCTAGATGGCACTATGGAACCTTTCTTTCATCATGCAGTTTGCGTGTTACTGCTAGTTACTCTCAATCCATTTCCTCCTGTGCTTGCAAGTTCTTCTCAACCAGTCAAAATTCACCAGCATACCTAGCTCTGGCAATATAAATAAGGATCTTCGAAGCATTCAGCTTGGAGGCATTCCTTCCATGACACTGTTGCTTCAGCACGCTGAAACCGCAGGATTTCCAAAGCTATTTTCTCTTTATCTGTCACTCAGCACAGACCTCCTGGGGTCTCCAGACTACGAGCCGTGCTCTTCAAATCACTCATTTTCCCTCTCAAGCCCCTTTACTCAACAGAGCTAAACTTAAGTTTTATATAACCACATTTACCTTGCCTACCTTCAAAAGATTATTTCTGTAGTCATTACCATCACACACACAGAGCATATGTTCATGGTTTTTTTACATATCCTTCAATTGTGTTTTCCACTCATCAAAGTGTCCCTGCTCTTTTCTCTGTTCATCTAAAACAATCAAGGACATGCTGCTCTTCTGTGTTCTTCACTTTCATCATGAACTTGGAGCACTGAGCGCTACTTCAGCAATCAAATGACATTTATTCTCTAAAGGATTTTCCTCTATATGGGACAGGAAATTTACAGAAGAAGCATGCACATCTGTGGCAGTAGCAAATAGAGCACATTATAGCTTACTATCAGAACAAACTCAGCCAGTATTAAGTCAGTGCATTCTTTCATTTTATACTATACTCTCATTCTACAGCATTATCGCTATATGTGAAGGTAATTCAAAAAGCAGTTTTGTTTGAAAGAATAATAAGTTTACCTTACTGGTGAGGGTGTTGGTGCTCTGACATGTCTTACAGGTGATGGTGATTGTCTAACAGGTGATGGTGATTGCTGCCGTGCCATTTGTGCTTTTGCAGCAATTACTGGTGGAGTTGGTGACTTTGATGTAGGTCTAGGAGGCATTCGTGGAGGCGCTTTGTGTGGGAGCTGTTGGGCTGTCACACCTTCTATGACCATTTCAACACTTGTAAGTGATCTGGCATCAAAGTGGGTTTCAGTCTTCTACAATGAAGTCAAGAAAACAAGTCTGAGATACTGTAGAAGTAATTATCCACATTTTAGCCTTACCTGCTTTGGTTTTGAAAAACATACCTTTTCAGTTCTGGCTTGTCTTGTTTGTGAAATCTGAGCAGTCGAAACAATTGTCTTCGTCTTTTTAGCAGGAACGGCTTCTTCTTCACCTTTTGAAAGAGAAAACATGGTCAGAAGAATTTCATATGGCAAGAAACAATAAGCAGTTACAAAAAGAAATGAACGGTCAATTCCAAGTATATACACATTTATATAAACAATAAAGAAAGACTTAAGCAACCATTTGATTTCCCTGCAGTATCTATAGACAGATAACTGTGAAAACAGTTGAAATAATAGTTCTGCACTATTACATTGTTGGAAAAAAACCCAACAATCAAACCAAATCAAAACACATTTATTGTAGGTTCTTCACATTCAGTCCTAGATCTCAAATGGCTACAGAGTCTGAAATGCCTGACTGAGGTGAAATCCAAGCAAGGCTGCTCTAGGTAGAATTACCCACTGCTACAAACCTTACCAGGCTCATTTTCAAGACCATGTAGACCATGTACAGTTATGCAGTTTAATATATCTATTCTATTAAAAGCAGCTTACAAATACTCTGGGAACCTACAGAACAAAATGAGAACAACTGAAAGCATCTCACACTTTTCTCTGTCTGCTGTACCCTGAGTTTAAAGAATGTCCATTCTGGAGAAAATGTCCTTTTGAATTCTCAGACAAAAATCTTTGGCAAATTTCAACAAAGACACTGCTTTTTTTTTGCAGCAAGATAATAATTCTTTAAAAAGAAGTTATAAATTAACTTATTGAATATAACTTTAATGAAGTGGTGTGCACTGAACCATTACAACGGCTGCTCTTCCTATTTTCATAGCTTGCAACTTCTACTTTATTACCTTGAATTAGCAATTCAGCTGTTGAAGTAGCACGTCCCACATTATTTGTGGCATTTACTGAATAGGTACCGGAGTCTTCAGGGTATGCTTCTGCAATTATTAAGCTGTAAAGGTCTCCTTCTTGCAAAATTTGAAAATCGGGGGAGCTTTGGATTTCTACTCCATCCCGATAGAACTTCACCACAGGTGTAGGGATTCCAGTGACTCTCACGTCAAATCGAACTTGACTTCCCTGCTTTGCAGTCATGCTCTGTAGTCGTTGTGAGAAGTTTGGTGGTGCTGTTCCAGCTGCAGTTTTATTGAAAAAATAAATAGAAAAACAATAATGTCTGTCCCCTAGTTTGGGTTACAACAGAACTAATTTTTACTTTTCAGTTAAAGCTCCTCTGAGAAACTGCACTTTCTGAAATTAACAACATGTTTTTGCAGACGCTGCCTGCTTCTAGTAGTGATAAGACCTAATATTTAGATTTACTACCAGGGATTGGTATGTAAATCAAGGTCACTGCTGAATCTTGTGTCTCACATTGGGGGATGCATGGTAAAGGCTGCACCTTCAGGGAGGAATGGATAGGGCAGGTGACCCTAAACTGACCAGCTAAGTATTTCATTTCACATATGTCATATTTGATATAAACCGGGGGTGAGTTCCCTCTTGCTAGCTCCTGCTTTTGCTCTTTCTTCTTCTTCTCCTGAGCTTCAATGGCTGTCATCTGAGGACAACTCTGTTCTGCCCTCCATCCTGATCCATAAGTTCCTGCATCCAGTCCCAGGATCCAGCCCCTGAGCCTGGCTCCCACCTGCTGAGGCCTTCTGGTGCAGTGTCAGTAGTGATGTAGCTACCATCAAGGTGGGGAGAGGCAGTTGGGTTTTGTACATATTTGCATATACTTTATTTATCATTATTATTATTATTAAAGTAGATTTAGGGTATTTTTTTCCAATCCACAAGTGTCTCTCTCTCTTATCCCCTTTCCCTTCCTGTGGTGTGGGGAGGAGGGGGTAACAGGGAACATCTGTCATTGGGTTGGTGGTTGGCCCAGCCTCGACCCTTGACGGTCTGTTAAAAAGATCAGTAAGGGCTAGATATTTTCATTACTAGAAGTGCAAAAAATTTATTTCTCCTTCACATGTTACTGGCAGATGATACTACCTTCTCAAACATTCAAAACATTAGCAGATTTGCCAAAATGCAAACATCCTTAACTTTTTTCATGTGTTTAAAATTTGTGATATTTCTGGTTGTCTCCATGATTGCAAATTTCTTGAATTAAAGATAAATTGATTATAAATATAGGTAATAGACAAGGTCTCTTGGAAATGGTTCTTTATGTGGGTTATTCTGTTAAATATCATTTATAACATTAAATATCATGAAGGGGTCCATCCTGCAGAACTTGATCTTTCTTTTATGCATAGTTTGGATGTAATCAGTGTGACAGATCACACAAGCAGAAGTATATACAGGACTAAACCAGAAGCTTGCAACTGCATTTAAGAGTTTATAAGATAAAGATTATTCTTTATACAGCTAAGGTGTAAAGGACGCTGTTAGAAATTACTGTTGAGAACATAAGCTGAATTCTGGACTGCTTTAGAAGGAATTTGGTTTGCTATTTCTTTGCTGATCATGTACTTCAAAACTTTTTTCACTATCTGTGACACTCCTGCTATCATGCTTTCTCACATTGTTAGCAGAAAGATGTGCCTCTCTTTAGCTGCTTGGTACCTGTGACAAGTAGCTCTGCAGTACTAGTTGCTTGCCCAGATCCATTGGTGGCTTGTACAGTGTATCTTCCACTGTTGGCTTCTGTTACGGCGGGGATCACCAGTTTAGCGCGGCCATCACTAAACGAGATCTGCACACCGGGCAGAGCAGCAGCAGAGAGAACCTGGCCATCCCGATACCAGCTCACCTCAGGAACTGGGAAACCTAAAGAAAAAGAAACACACAAAGAGATTAAGATGCTGTGAAATGCCAGATATCCAAAATTACCATAATACTCATTCATGTGTAACCCAGTTGTAGCGGAGTGTAATGCCATGGGGACAGATCTACGATTATATGTCCAGTGGTAAAGGAATTTCTTAGAGTGGTTTTTAAAATACACTGAGTATAAGAAAACTGCACAGGCTGCTGCATTTAGGAAATCAGTTGAATAATGAGTGGAATTTAGTGTTTGGCAATCTTGTTGAGGAGTAAAAGTTCATCAGAATTATGAGGGGGTTGAATTAATGCACGTGGGGTATTTTTTTTTATTTGCCAGTATCTAAGTAGCATTGCTTATTGTTAACATAAATTATCTAGTTCAGTAATTTGGAGAGAAAGTAAAAATTAGAACTTCCAATCAAGTTAAGTAGTTGTCCTAACACTAAATGATTTCAGAAAATAAAGTGACAGGAAAAGTGCCTGTTGTAGACATTAACAACTATTGCTATTAATGTTTTGTGGGTTTATTTCTTTTTGCTGGAGCACAGTGAATTCTGTTTGAGTTTGGTGGAAGGCAGTAGCTGGAATCAGCTGATAATTTTTGTTCAAATATAATATTGTTTTGTTGTTAGGGTGATGAGCAAGACACTTCTGGTCAGGAGAATGTCACCTAATTCTACAGTGGGTTTTTTAGCTTTAAATGGTGATTTTAGATTTCTAACAGAAATTTTCTTCCTAGTATTCTATTCAGCCAATTTTTTGGAGAAATCTGAATGCATTTGGCCAACAGGTAGCATTTTCATATGAGCCACATAAGGAGAACAGCTAATTTAAGGAGACATTTCCAGCTCAAAGTCTGTTTTTTAGTTCTTGAACACAGTTTCTCCAAAATGAAAATCTCTGCAAATTTACTTCACATACTTCACTCAAGCCAAATCACCAGCTGACCTGCAGAGGGGCTCAGGAATGAGATCTGAGACTGCTCTTACTACAGCTGCTCTAATTTTCCATCTTCCACTTCCTGTGGTTTGGAAAAACCCAGGAGTACAGAATTCTGCTTCCTTTCTAAAATATCTTTCATACTTATTTTAATTATTTGGGGTTTTAGTGTGTTAGAAAGGAATATAACTATATGAGACTAAAATGAAAGAGAAGCTGAGATATATAGATTGAACTTTTTTGCTGGTTGTCTGTAGCCACACCAGACTTGGTTAAGAAAGTTTTAAATTTTACTTGTAGTTAAAAACCTGAGGTTTAGATATATGTAAAATAGAAAGACACATGCACACAGACAAAGCTAATGTGGCCACTTTTAGAAAGGATTAGAAATTAAAAGGATAAAGGTACATTTAAACTTTGTTAATCTCACAGATGGAAGTTTTCAAATAGCCTTAATGGGGTTGGTATAATTCAACCTTGTACCACTGTTTTAGGACAACTTATGTGCTATCACAGTAAGCATAGAGTATCCAGCAGAATCCACTGTTTTAATTCAGAGCTATGTGTGTTCAAAATTTATGCAAATGAGATTCAAAATGTTTTAAGACAGGCAACCAAAATCGTGATGTCCATAGGGAATTCCTTGAAAATTTGCCAAAATGTTTTATTTCCTTGGTGAAGCATCAGGTCATGACTGGCAAACACAGAGACTTGTGTGGTAGGTTGAACAAAGCCTACAATTTCAACAGTTGGGTGTAGTCTGATGTTTCAAACTCTTATGTTCAAGGAGTTCAGAGTTAGAAAACATTTTGAAAAATTGGGCCCAAGTTTATACTGGCAGAAACTCAGCTTCACAAATTTACTAGCACTTGCTAGTCCTATGCCATGGAGGTAGAGACTAAAAGGTAAACTCTACCTCAGATTATAGATATTTTTGCCTGGACTCTATGAAGTAAGTGCTTATATGTGCCAAATTACACTATCATTTGAATATTAATTATTAGGACATTCTTTTTCATTTTAAAACAGTCCTTCAGGTTTTTTTGAGCTTTAGTGATAAAACCAAAAAAGTTAATCTGAGGTGCCTCAACCTCATTGTTCAAGTAATTGAATTCAGTGGGTTTGTCCTGACCACAACGTGACAGGAGCAAGCAACCTGTGTACTGCTTTCAACAATATGAAAATTGTAAAGGTTGTCTTGCATTGGGTAGTAAATGAAAATACAATTTCAAATAAAGTTAAGTGGAGTACAGGTTAGTTCTTTATAAAAATTTTAAAAATAAAAATATTTTTAAATATATATTTATAATTTAAAAAAATATTTGATGAGTACTGCAGTGACATGAGGATGAGCACAGCTCTAACATGACCAAGACAGACTTTCTTGCCTTTTATGTGCTGCCTCATGTCCCCTCAGACACTGCTGTGGTCCTAGCTGCTCTGGCATTTACAGCTTTTAACCCTGGGGTTTGTGTGTTTTGTACTTTTCTGAGCACTGCAGAAGGTACCAGGTATTTTGTCTGATATCAAACCTTTCTAATGTGGCACTTAATTCACAGTCTAATACAACAGTACGATTCATTTGTTCTAGTTTACAGATTTCAAAATTGCATCCCAGGTGCTTGCTAAGCATTCTTTGGTACTTTTAGATCAATTGGGCTCTTCATGTTCAAATTGTAGCTCTGTATTAATACTTGACTCATATATAAGACCGCAACATTATCAGAGATAAAAAGAAAGCTTGAATTCACAATAATTCACATCAGATAGGAAGAGCAGACAATCTAGCAGAATGTAGCTGTGTAGTCCATTATTTATGCAATTAGTTCAAGAAATAAACCAATCATTTTTATGTCTTACAAAAATAAAATGCTAATCTGCTGTCAGATCTGTCAATCTTGGTGAATGTTTTTGGGCAGGATTCCAGGATCTCACAATGTGCATAAAAGTTAACAGGAGGCTGCCTCACATGATATTTGGGACTAAAATACAAATATGGTATGTTATTAGAAAAACTGCTGTTATCTCCTCTTAATAAGAAATCAAGTTTCCCTCCCAAGAGCTCCATGATATCACAGAAATAAAAATGGCCAAAAACACACTTTGAGCCATAACATTAGCACCCTACCACATCGCAATGATACATTTACATATTTATAATAACGATAAGTATTGCAATCATCAGTGGAAAGAAACCTTTCACAGAGAATTTACAGTATACAGACAATAAAAGAAGGTTAGAAAAATTAAATGAAGAGTGGAAAGGCAAATAAAAGAATTAAGCATGAAAAAATATCTTGGGCTTAGACTACAGGACATGTTCAAACATGTTGTGTGAGCCAGTGTTATCCAAAGGGACCAGGAGATGAACCACAGTGCACCATAGATGTCAGAGATCTCTATAGTTAGACAGATCATGTGTTTGCACCTGTTGCAGAGCATCTGGGTAGTGTTTTATGGTATGTGGATCATCACATTGCTAATGCCTGTAAGACAATATAATTCCATCATCAGGAGCATGTGTCGTTTCTCCTTAGTCACTGCCGAGGTCAGAGGCACTCTTATTAGAACAGGGTGTTGGTTATCTGGCAAAGTTATCTTGATGGTTTGCATGGAGTTTGCACAAAAAAAGTGTTTTAATAGTGTGTAGACTGGCAAAATGAAGTATCCTTTAAAATAATGCAACATATTAACATTGCATGACCAACTTAAATTATATTGATCCAGCCTTGTACTACCATCATGATCACCATACATATCTACTGTCTAGCAAATCAGGATTTTCTACCCTCTTTAACAGCCACGTGGAGCTAGATTTTGCGCTTTTAACCCTCTTTCCAGAACTCTAGAGCTAAGCAAACTCAAGGACGCAGAAGGTGTCCCCCTATGAGGATAGGCTGAGAGAGCTGGGATTGTTCAGCCTCGAGAAGAGAAGGCTTTGGGGGGACCTAATAGTCACCTTCCAGTACCTGAACGGGTCATATAGGAAGGCTGGGGAGGGACTGTTTACAAAGGCCTGTAGTGATAGGACAAGGGGTAATGGATTTAAATTAGGGAAGAGTAGGTTTAGATTAGATATTAGGAAAAAGTTCCTTACCATGAGGGTAGTGGAACATTGGAACAGGTTGCCCAGGGAGGTGGTTGAGGCCCCGTCCCTGGAGGTGTTCACGGTGAGGCTAGACAGGGTGCTCGGCAACCTGATTTAGTTAGAGATGTGCCTACTCACTGTAGGGGGGTTGGACTAGATGACCTCTAAGGTCCCTTCCAACCCTGATAATTCTGTGATTCTATGACGGTAGAAACACAGCTTAGCAAGAGCAAGGCCTAGTACTAAGTCAGTGAAGAACTAGCATATGCCTTGCCCTATGTGTCTTGACTCCTCATTCTTTCTGATCACCATCCAGACAAGACTACCATCTATACCTATGTGAAGTTCCCTTATTAGGACAGCATTTATTTTTATATATGTACTTTTAATGGTATTTCCCCCAAGTTTTTATGGTTCTAACATATATGAGAATTTGCAGTCTCATTGGCAGGAGAATTGGGAAGCCTTGTAACTTTATGCAGTATGTTTGTGAATATCTGTCATCACCTCATATTGCTGATCAGTACCATATGATTTGGATACAGATTCGTATTTCAGCACTGATCTTTACCCTTTCAGGTAAGATTATGATCTGTGGAAGATGTTATTGTTTGTCTTAGCATAAATATTACAAAAAATAATAAGAAAAAATAATCAGTCTTGGAAGAATGAATAAAACCTTACCACTAATATGAGCCTCAAAGGTTGCGGCACTACCCTCCAGTGCCACAACGCTTTGTAATGGCTGCGTAAATGTTGGTGCTTTTGTCGTCATCTTTACAGGCACTCTGAAAGCAATAAAAACATAATTAGATTTTTCTTGTATGCACAATCTTTTTACTAGATTTTAGTAATATTTGTAATTATTTTTGTAACAATTTACCATTCTCAGTTTTAAATTACATTAGCCTAGTGAAATGTGAAGACTGCAGGTTTTGACAAAGTTGTATAGCAATTTACACTTAGAGCACACTTGGCTGGGTTGCATGTGAAACTTATATATAGTGAAGCTGTGATTTGGCATTACAAGCATGAGGCACGAGACAAAGTTCTGCTTGACTCATTGTATGACCTTGTGCAGGTCATCTAGCCTCTATTTGTCTACTAAACTCCTTTATGTAAAAAGAAAATAATCTCTATAAAAAAATTTTTTTAAATGATTTGAAAATGTTCTTAAATGGAAAGACAAATAGGTCACTAATAGAAACTGAAAAAATGTGAATTAAAATATTAATTAAATAACTAGTAATAATTAAAAAATGCCAAGAGGCTGTCTTTTAAAAGCAGTCTATCTGATGAATAATTTCATTTTACACAGAAGTCTGTTGGCATTAAAATTGTAGATAAAGTTCTACTTTTTCTTAGATAGTATCTCAGTGGAATGTTGGATATGGGAAGGCAGCCAGCTTTGGAAAATGAGCTAGGATATAAAGTAGCCACTGACACTGATGGCTTGAACAACTGGAGATCCATGTGAAATCTGAACAAAATATGGTTTGCTTTTTCTTCCTATGCCACAACAGCACATTGCCTCTAGAAAAGCTTCTGTATCAGAGTATTTTATATTTGCATGAACACTTTTATTTTCTGATGTTGAATTGTACAGGTTTTCAAAATATAGATAGGATCTTCTGAATGGTATTATATATCTATTAAAGTTACTATTTTTCTCCTTAAAAAATTCCCTTGAGAGTATAGCATGTCTTACTAAACAAAAGTTAACCCCATAATATTTTCAAGTCTCATGTATTTACTGTTGTTTACTTTGGCTTTCGTGCATAACTTTGTGACAGTTCCAAGCTTAACTTAAAAATCAATGAGAAAATAATGTTTCTTTCACTATGAGGCAGATCCCTTCACTGAAATCAGTGCCTGATGCCTACATGCAATAAGTGCATAAGGGCAGAAATGGATATTGTGTTGAGATTTTAAGCTACTTTTTATTGCCTTGTATTCTTGTTCCAGCTTGACAGAAGAACAGCCTTTTAACAAAGTTTTTCAGCTTCAAGGATGAGAGGAAATAAGTTTAAATTAGAAGAAATGACCAACAAAACTAGTTTTCTGATAGGAAGGTGAAGACAAATATCTGTCATGTATTTCAATAAGACCTACTTCAGTTACAACTGTTTTGTAGCTCAGCAAAAGTATATGGAAATAATCTTACAACATAATTAAACATTATGAAATCTTATATATATGATTCTAGAATACATTGGGAATAATTTAATTAAGTAGAATTGTCATTGAGTTCACACAATGTTTAAATATTGCATTGTCTAGGCAAATTTCAGTGGTGAAGACCTGATCTTATAAGGCCTTTTGTATAATTAGAATTGAAAGCATTCATGTGAAATGTCATGTTCCAGAAATAACCTTCCCAGCTATGAATGACAGCAGACAAGTGTTCCAGAGCTGCCATGTAATTGATACCCTAGCAGCTGATTCCCTTAAAAAGTCATCAGTGCTTAGCTGATACCATGTGCATTTTATCAGAGCTATTCTGGGAGCTTCTTAGTTTATCTCTCAGTAGCATAACCTTGAAACAGAACGGAGTTTTTAAGTTAAACACATTTCTATGCACTTTTGAAATGTTAATTTGTATAGTCTTTAACAATAAATCCACTGGAAAAATTTTTGCTGAGTGTTATCAAAACTAACTCCCAGAAATTTAAGACAATCTTTTCAGGGAATTTAAATGCTCCAACTCTGTAGTCTGAAACATATACCACCCTGTGAGCAAATTTATAAATTATAGCTATGTTAGGATTATTAATGACTGATAAAATACTTATTACATCAGCAGAAACATGCTACTAACCTGATTTCTCAAAGTGCCTGTAAGAGTGGGCTAAGCCCAACAAAATCTTCTTGAACGACGTCCTTATCCAGAGTAAGAATTTTTTAGACAATCCCAGCATGAGAATTGTAGAGCCTCTAAACCAGAAAAACAAAACTACACAGTTTTGACAGTGTAGTTTTGTTTTTTTGCAATCCCTACACCCGAGGCGAGGCGGGGAATGCACGACTGCTCAGAAGTGCTAACATAGTTGTTTTGCTTTATATACCCCAGCTCTGCTAACAGGTCTGCCTCATCATGTCAGGGCCAGTTCTGATTGGTTTCCTGAAAGAAAGTGTCTTGTGAGAGGGGATTCACTCTGTGTAACCATAAACCACTTGTTGGTTTGACTGGCAATGCTAATTTTGGAAGCACAAAAGGGATTCACTGAGGAAACATTATCTGTTCCAAAGATTTTGATTTATAATTCAATTTTGTTTTCAGTGTGCAATTTACAAGCTGTTGCAAATTTCCTAAGTGATAAGCACAAGATGAAGAAAGTAATAAAGAAACATTTTAGAAGAGGATAGGACAGGTCAGAAATAGTCATATCAATGAGATTCAGCCTTAATTTCTTCCTTTGTAAAACGTCCATGAAACTACCAAATGCATCTGTCAATCACCAGGCTAAATAAGTAAGCTGAGCTCAGACATGTGGCTACACAATATTAGAATACACAGTTTAGATTATTGTTTTCTGTAACTTTGTATTCTAAAATTGTAGTTGGTAATATATAGGTTTGGTAACCTGGTTTTTATTGTTTCATTCACAATTTTTCTGTTGGATGTTCCAAATAGTTAATAAACAATAACATACAAAGTGCAGAAATATAAATTTCATTAAAGTAAATCAACTCAGACAATTACTGTAATTTCTAAAAAAAAGAAAAAAAAAAGATTTTAATTGTAGTGGCCTTTTTCTAGAGCTGTGGAGGCCTTAAACAGACCACAGATTTCATCATCCACAGAACAACGTATTAGTTTATGAACTTCTACTAGCCCAGCTTTGTCACTATATGCAGCTAATTGTACTATTGGATTGCTTGAAATAGAGGTCAGAGTTAGACTACTCTTGTCTGTAGCTGGAATGGGAGGTGTTTTGCCACACCACCACACCTACCTGTTTCCATTGTTGCCTTCTTATTCAAATAGAATTCGTTTTCCTTCCCTATGAAGTGGAATATATATAACACATACCTAGCAAACTCTCTAAGCATATAACTGGCTGATAAGACTACTTATATGCTTAAAGTGTAGCAGGTGCGAAGTTGTTCTGCTAAATGGAGGACTTCTGTCTGCTCTTACCAAGAATCACATTGAAAAGGATCTCCCAGAGGATACCATGAGAAATAAATACCAGCTGGACTTTTGTACTATCAGCTGCACTTGTGTTTGAAAACACCCTGAAGGAAACCTCCAGCAGGAGCTCTTGAAAATGGCAAGGAGAGAGAATATCAACACTATGATTCCTGCAAGGGGGTATTATACTATGGTTTGCAGATCTGAAAGACACAAGAAAATACATATTGCTGTGATCTCTCTACTTCAGAATTTTGATCTGCCCTTTAATTTATCCATCTCATAAAATGTCAACTTTATGGCTAGTCTTGGCATGCAGCATTAACAAGCAACAGAAAATGGCAGAATAGTCTCTACCCTGGTAGTATCTAGACCCTCACAGAGATTGAAAGTCAGAGTACTGTGGCTCATTTTTAATTTTTTTTGCACATAGATGTTGGAGAGCTTAATCTCTCTGCATAAGACTTAGTATGTGACAAATGCATCTCCATGCATTAGTGGGGAGGACAAGTTAGCTTTTACTAAAATACACAAAATGTCCAAAGAAATCTGTATAAAGGGTATCTAATTTCTGTTTCTAAATAGAGAACTTGCTAAAGCAGATAGCCATTTTCTCCTGCAGTTGAACATCTAAACATTCAGTGAAAAATCAGACTTGGAGGAAGAAGACAGGCTAGTATCTGCAAACTTAATAAATGCAGTCAGCTTAATGATGATATCTATGTCACATAAAGAATGAAAAAGTTTATGAACATGTCCCTTAAGGAAAATATGAATTTTTTATGTTGCATGTCTTCTATTAACAGAATGACAGCCCAGTGTGACTTCTACATGTTTCGTGTTGCATTGTATATCCACAATAAAAAGCAGAAGGATGACTTTGGTTTCATCACTGTGTAGCAAAGACAGTGCTGGTAAAAATTACATTATTTCTTTGCTCAAAAAATAAATCAGAGATCAAAAAGATCAAAAATAAATCAGATCCAAGTAAAGGCAAAGACTTTTTTCCTCAGGAGATTGTTATTGAAATTTTAGCATCTACTTCAGTCTGCTATGTTTTGATTATATTCTATACATTGCCAGTGTTACTATAGTACACATATTACATTGTAGGCCAACACCACATTTAAGAAATACCAGGTAATCTTCAACACAATGAAACATTGTGGTGTAGACACTAACAATCTCTTTGTATGTGATTCACTGATTAATTCTAATAATCCTGTTGTCTTGGTAAGTGGAGCTGCACAAAAGCAATGATTACTTTAGTAAGCCTACATGAAGATGTCTTGAAAACTGAAGACTCAAGTTAGAGCTTAAATTAAAATTAATTCTTTCTTGAACATTAAAAGCTTCAAACTGCTACTTAGGCAAGTTTTCAATGTACTTTTTTGAAATGGAATTTCCTAACCTTTTCCTATAAAATGTCTGTCATATCTCCTTTCATATAGTCTTTTCATTTCGCTCTGACCCACATCAAATATGCAGAACCAAAGGAGTCACGAAATACATTATTTTGTCACATTAAATAAAACTGGTAAGATGCTGACCTAAATCCTTATAGAACTGACAAAACACAATCCAGAATCCATTGATGTTATATCCTTGCTGTATTGCCAGTTTTCTAAAATGTACTTTGGAAAAAAAAAGTTTCTTCTCTTGTCCCACCTGTCTTCTTTCTTTACACATAAAAAAACCTAAAACTTTTTCTCTTTACTCTTAAACCATTAAATCCTGACCTGAAATCAAAATGCATTTCCACCACCTTCATCAACCTCCTTCCCCCTGCAAATGCTATAAACAATACTTTGTAATGAAACCTTTAGAACCTTAAATAAAGGCTATAAAATGCATTATATTCACAAGAAAATCCATGTTTGTGTGTTGCAGCTGACTTCTGAGAAGCTGCAGCATTTTTGGTGTCTGACATCCCTTATCTGAGCTATTGTAGCTGGTTGTGCAAGACATATCTATCTTTTTCAGTACCAGCTAAAACTCTTTTGCTAATTTCTGAAGAACTCATTGTTAGTTGCTCCCAAAGCAGAAAACTAAGGCCCAAAGCAATTTTTGATACTACCTTAGCTTTTTCACATGTGAACAACTTGCTGAGAACTGTGATGAGATTTGAATAGGTATGGGATAGTTAACAGGGTCCATATTCACTAACCTCATGTTGATAGTTGCAACTCATATCATAGGATGGATCATGCTCAGGTTGGAAGGGACCTTAAAGATCATCTAGTTCCAACCCGCCCACCATGGGCAGGGATGCCAATCACTAGACCAGGTTCCCCAGGCCCACATCCATCCTGGCCTTGAACACTGCCATGAAGATTTACAGACATCACTTTTCCCAAGTTTTCCTTTTTTTATTTGAATATCAGACCTCCATATCTACAAATGTAGAACAAGGAAGGAGGAGAAACATTACTTACTCAGCATCTTACCTTAGAAAGCAGAGGCCTGCCAACAAAACCTGGACCATGAATAAGGCATATATTTACTAATTGCTCCACTTCCTTCTACAAAACAGTAATTAATTTTGTAATACTGGGAAGAAATTTTAACTAAGATAGTCCTTAGAATTTGACAGAAACACACATCCGGTCGATTTTTAAACAAACTTATGGGCATCTGAGATTTATAAAAAGAAAAGAAAAAAAACCACTCACTGACTTTTATAATGGATCCATTCCATGGAAATACTTGGAGCAATAGCTGCATTCCTCATTGGCAAAAGAAGGTTGATGGGGTTTTGGTTTATCTGCTGATACACATGACTTCTAATATTTTGTAAGAGAACTACAGGTAAGAAGAGATATACGGATTTCTATTTGGCCTCATGTATTATTTAGAAAAGTATTAATACTTTTTTTTGGAGGTGCTTTGTGAATTAAGGAAAAAACACATCTCAAGTATTAAAGTTGTTCTTACAATGTGATAATCAAAAGTAAAAGCAAGAACCCGATGCCTCACATTTGATGAGGAAGCAAGATCAGGAGTCATAGAATGCTATACTTTCAAATGTATTTTAAAATAGGAAATCTTATATGCTATACTTATGCATTGTAGCTGATAAAAAAACCTGTTTAGTTGTTTGGGAGTTTTTTTTGGTTGGTTGGTTGAGTTTTTTACTGTTTGAGAAGATGTTTGATATGTATTTGGTCAGCCCTCTGAATGTGAATACAGTTACAAACATAAATTTTCTGTGAAATCATTAAACCTAAATATACCAAGGAGGGGCTTAGACAGCAGATCAGTAAATGCAAGGGATCCACAAAATGTTTGATATTTGTCTCCATGCCATTTTGGAAAAAAACAGTTTGTGAGAGATATAGGGCAAATAAGCAGAGCAAGAACTTCAGTCCTCAGCTACTATATTTATGTGCATATATACATAGCCTTGTGACCATTCTGCGGGCAGGATGCCATTGGCTTTTCCATAACGTCAAGCAAGTGATTTATGTGATCAGGTGAAGACATGTACATGATATTTTTCCAGCTCATTTCCTCTCTATGTCTCTATTTTAATTTGGAGACAGACTTAAGTTTCTGCCAGCCAACCTATACCTTGTTAGAGACAAATGTTTAATGTTTTGGCATTATGATTTAAGCAAGTCTGAAAAATGTTACTTCATCCCAGTTTTACAGAAATGACATCTACCCAGATGAGGCACAAAGATGCTGCACTGCTCAAACCCATATCTGCTTCCTGTCAAATGTGTGAGTGCATTGCTCCGATATACAAACCCAGTGCAGGCCTAGTCAATGTTTTGTATAAAAAAATGACAACATGGTGTACAAGGGGCACTTGCACATTTCATGTGTGCCTGTGGTACTGGTCAAGCCATATGCAGTGCACTGAAGCAAAAGTCTGAATAGCATGAATCCCTTGCTAGGTAGGGCTTTGAAAATCTGAATCAGAAGGATCAAGCTGAAGAAGTTATTCCAAGTCAAATGAGATGATCTGTTAGTTATTACGCCAGTCAAACAGCCATCTACAAAAGCGTGTTTTGTGAATTACATTTCCAATGCTGCAAATGGATAACACTATGAAAGTTCTCCTCTATCTCTGAAAGGAACTTTGCAGTGAAATGAAAAACTCACCTAGACTCTGAAATCAAGAGATGTAGACAAAAATGTCACCATATTAATGACTGACCTATAATTGAAAAGATTCAGTTTTCTTTATACCCTGAATGGATGTTGTGGTTCTTGAGGAATTCTTGGCTGAACTAGGGATGTGCTTGGAAACTAGCAAGGGTTCATAGTTCTCTCCTTTGGACTATAACAACATGCATCAACTGAAAACTGCCTCACCAAGAGGATTTGTAATTTTAAAGGCTAATGTCTCTTTTTTCCATCATCATCTTGTTAGATTTGTCCAACAAATCAGAAGGAAACAGCAAGAAATTACTGTCTAATAAATGCTATGCACAGGTGAATTTTATTAATGATTTATTTATAAAGCAAACAAATACAAATGGTAACAGATACAAGTTGAATAGCACTCAAAGGTTCATTTTCTCTTCACCCATGGCCAATATCTACTAAAGGACACAGAAATCAACATGACATCCTGATGCATCAGGCATCTTGCAGTTCAGTCCATCTTCTGATCCTCTGCAGAAGGCAGAAGAACAGGATCATGTTTTCCAAAGTGATGTTGGCCTGTTGTGGCCTCTTAAGATCAAGATACAGTCCTTGAAGCCAGTTTCTCTTTAAACCTGTTTAAAAGAGCTCAGTTAATATTGTCTGTATTTTTAACGATGGATCTGCATCATTCCCTTTCATAAGCAATACTGCGGTGGCTGGCATAAACCGTCCTCTGTGGTCTTGAGACAATACAAGACCAGAGATGAAATAAAGAGTAATTCCAGACAGAATATGAAAGATGCTAAAACACATCTTACTGACAATAGCAAACAACGAGAACGCACTTCAGTCATGATAAACAGCGGAGATGAGAAAAAATGAGGATAAATGTGACCTTTCTGTATGATCTAAGTAGATTCACAGAACTGCTTTGGTTGAAAAAGATCCTTAAGATCATTGAGTCCAACCTTTAACCCAGCACAGGCAAGTTCACCACTAAACTGTGTCACTAAGCACCACATCTACACTTTCAAATACATCCAGGTGTGGTGACTCATTTTTTAATTGTAATGAATTCTTCATGTGTGCTAAGTAGAATTATCTTGACCTTGCATTTGTTTGGGCTTTTTTTTTTTCGTTTTGGAATATCTGTCATCTCACAGCAGTACAGAAAAACACCCGAATAAAATATATGCAATCAATACTTGATCAGCTGGACACGAGAGAAAGTGTGCAGTCAATATTGGAATGAGAACAAGTTTTGAATCAACATATGCAAGAATTTTCCTTTCTTTTTAAATGTTGCACTATGTCTAAATAGACAAACCTCAGTAATTTAAAGATAAAAAAAAAAACCCTTACTTTTTTTTTCTATGGTCTTTTACCATAGAATTCACTATATATGAATATTTCTGAAAATATTCAGACACTTTTAAGCAACAAATGCATTTTAACATGACCAGTATAAACTTAACATTTTGAGCAGACTATGAAAGACTAGCCTGAAAGTAATCCCACAGTTTCTCAACTACTCAAAGCCATGAGATTCCTGGAGCGCCTTTTCCATTACATTTCTCCACATGCCTTCCAAAAAGAAAGCTATTTTACTGTTTCATTATGAGATCAGTTTTTCATTGTAAAACACCAATATCACAGTTGTGCAATAAACATTATCAATAGAATTTTTTGAGTATTCACTATTGAAGAACTTTGACAGCAAGTCTTATTTTTATGTGCACCATTTTCTTCCTAACCCCCACCTACATCACCTCATTTTAACTGATGTTTCCAGTGAAACAGTGAACTAATAGTAATTAGATTCATGTCAGTCACAGGGGATAAAAACTCATCCATGAATACATTACTCAAAAGACAGGCAATTCTAGCAACATAAACTACAGTAGGCTATCAGAGCCTAAAATCAGGAGGTAAGACTTAATCTTGGGTAAGAAGTCACCAGAAGGACTATTGACTTCGTGTGTCTCATGTAATCTTCCGAACTGCATAGAGGGTAGTTTTGTCATCTTTAATCAATTAATGAACAATAACTGTTCCTGTCCTATTAGGACTGCTACTTGTTCTTCTAAATAACATGTCTACCTAGTAAAAGCTTTGTTTATATGTTCTGTTATTGAAACTTTAAGTTCATATAGTTATATCAATTGGAACTTCTGGAATACTTTGTATCTTTGAACTGTTTAATCTTACATTAATATTGAGATTAAGATAGTTAGGTTTTTTTTAAAATATTTCACTGAAGGAAATACGCTATTTAACAAGCTCCATTTCTATTGTACTAAAAGGTCATTCTAGTAGAATTGCATATCTTCTGATGAAGAATTGAGTGTAAAAGGCAGTCATACATTAATTTATTATTAAATTATAATTTATGTTATGCAAAAATTCATAGAATTAAGAAGAGTGTTTGGCATGTGCTTGGTAAATTAAGGTCCTTAGAGCTACTGGAGTATTACCAAATGTAGCACAGAGTAAACTGTAAGTTACCTTACTGGGAGATGTTTAGCCACTGGCCTTTGGTCTGGAACACAGTTTGTGCCATGGGCTTGTACTAGTACAGTTGTGGCAACATTCACATCTGAAAAGTATTCATCTTCCCATTCCCATTTACCCTGAGTTACAATAGAATTTTCTGAGGTTTTATTTTTCTCTGAAACAAAACATATACATTAGTAAGTGGAATATTTAATAATAGTTTACTATGGCAACAATGTGCTTAAATACATGCAGCTGGCAGGATGAATCACCTATCACTGTTACGAAAGCAGAACAGTGTGCCTTCCCAATTTCATTGCTGGCAACACAGATATAGTTCCCGGTATCAGCAAGGACTACATTTCGTTTTAAAAGGTAGTAGATATCTCCTAATTTTTCAGTCTGTAAACAATAGAACACACATGAGATTATTAGTATGATAAAATAAAACATATTATCTTTCTCCCAATAAATATTTCAAGAACATTAGAACATACACTGATGTCTCCAGACACCACTTGACTATCATCCTTCATCCAGCAGACACTTGGTTTGGGCTTTCCATGTATAGTGCAATGCAGGATTAAATCTTCTCCTTCTTGTAGAGTTGTATGTCCAAATTTTTGTATGAAGTTTGGCTGTTTTCCTGGTACTGGAAAAAAAAACAACAACAAACCACTGTATTTTAAAAGGTACAACTGAAACAACTGAAGAGAAAATCCATTTTCATCATTATAAAACTCACCACATTGCATGACAAAGAGAGTCTTTATTGATGCCTAGAACTCATGGTAAGCTGTTTGCAAGATAATTAGTAGGCAGACATTGTTTATCTATAGTATAAATTTGTTGAAATGTGGATATCAAGCATCCAAGAATATCATGCAGGGGCAGAGTTATATTAGTTCTACGGTAATGCTAAGGAATCTTGTTTTTTGTGTAGATAGTCAGCAAATCTGTGTGGATGTGTTTCAGTGAAGGTGGAAGAGTTAAGTATTTCTCACAAATAGTGACAAAGTCAACACAGCAAACATTTGCATTTAGTGCACTGCGGAATGTTGTATATCATACTCTTTCTTCGTTCCTTTTCCCTATTCTCTTCTAGTCAAAAAAATAATACTGATTTTTTTTTTTTTAAAGATGTATCTATATTTACAACAGTGAAGGCCAGAATGTGACCTCTGTACCACTTTGGCCAAGATCATTATCTTTACCACCATTAATCATTAAACTATCAGATCACGAAGTGTAAATGTAATTCAAATGGGCAAATAATTACATTTTTACTGCAATAACCAGAGCACATGCGATTGAGTTTGTGATGGCTTCATGCCTACTGAGGGAGGATAGATGATACCTGAGACAGCACAAGGCCTGGCTGACACAAATTAACCCATCAAAATCGTTTGAGGAAATCTCAGTCATCAGCTTCAGTTTGTACTGAATCAAAGTAATGTTTGATGAGACATGTAATTTAATGAGCTGCAAAACTAGATTTATTGGATCACTGTACTTCTACCTGACGTTCTGCTTACATTCCACCATCAGGGCCACAGTAAAAAAGATGATGACCTCAGAACTCAGACTAAGTATTCTTGACACAGGGAATCCAAAAAACCAAATGTTAACACACAGAAGGACATGTATTACAACAAAATTGAACATTTTGCATTTCTGTCACATAAAGAATGTAATTTTTCCTCTGCTATAAATTCTTTGTGCAAAATTACTGAAATGTGTGTTACATAGCAGATCTTTATCCTACTGTGAAACAAAAATCAGTGTATCTTACAAAGGTGCACAGCAACTTAGCCCAAATATATAAAGCCCATGGCTATTTTTGCCAAATGTGTCAGCATGATGACTAAGGCATTTTCACCCACCATATTATTAAATTCACTGTTCAGATTAGCTCTTGCTTACAATAAGCTTTCAAGCTTAGCTGCTGTTACAGTCTTCCCATGTACTGTAGGACTGAGACCACAATATAAAGTAGAAGTGTATGAGGTTTTACTCTCAAATTCTTGCTAACCTAAGGTCTGTATTAGGCAGTCCTAGCAACTCAAAAGACTCAGTTCTCAGGTGTTGAAAGCTAGCATGCACAAGCTGCCACCACCACGGCATTGCATGCACCTGAAGCACAGAAACTTGGGACCTGCAGTTCACTTGGAGCAAGAGAACCAAGCTTACACCCCTGCCTTATCTTTGCAGGAAGCTGGCAATAAGACATAAACAGTGCCTAATTAGCTTGTGGGAAATGTTAAGTGGGCATCAGCCACTCCTTGTGATATTTTTGTCTGTATACCATTCCTTGTGTGGTTTGTGTTACCTTGTGAAGTCAGACTGCATCTCATACCAGGACTGATTTTATCATCAAAAATAATAATAATAATCCTTGTGGAATGGTGATAATGATCAGACTCCATCTTGACTTTGTATAAGTAAGTCAGCAGAACACAAAACCTAAAATGACCTGTGTTTCTAGAGAGAAAAAAAAAAAGTACCTCCAAGGAAAATCATGAAGTGACAGTCATTACAAATCTTTAAGGCATAGGCTAGAACTCAAAAGGGAAACAAAGTCTGCTGTAAAAGAAGAGTTCATCCTTTGATAGGAACCTTCAAAATAGAATGGATGCTTAAATTTAACCAAAGGCATCACAATGAACAATAACTTGGCAATTAACAATTATTTCTTGGCTGAATATTCCATGAACCACAAAGGTGAGAAGAAACAGACTTTTTTCTTCATGCATTGTAGAGGGAAAATATTTCAGGTAGTCAGTGGTATGAACTCACACACTGATGGCCTCAGACAAGAAATTTATAAATTATTATATACGCTATTATAGGAACCTGTAGAGTTCTGCTGCAAACTGAAGAATGAGCAAGGAAAACTCAGCAGTCCGGAGAAATGCAAAAATTAGAGGTGGAGAGATCACCTGCACCTGGCTTTATTACACAACTTTCACCCCAAGTCTCTCTCGCACACAGGTAGTATCAGGTCAAGCCAAATTGTTTTCAGCAGCCATTTTTTATTATTTTGATTCACAGTTATTCTTAATCTGTTTACTCTGAACATGTAATTTCCAATCTCTATGTCTTGAGATGTGATATTAGCAAGTTTATCAACTTCCCCCTGTCTTCTCTAAAAATTTAGGCTAGGCTGAGATTCACATCATGCTGCTCAGGCTCTTTGGACTTGCTTAGCATTGCTCTAAATGAAGACTGTGCACTTTATTGTTTAGAGATTTTGTCTCAGTCAGGCTCCTAACACAATCAGAAGGAATTTTATTAAGGAATGTCACAACCAAATTGATCTGAAATATCCATGATCTTCTTGAATACCATATCATAGCCTCTTCAAGGAAAGTATGAGCAGTAATTTTTAAAGTCATAGCTTCTCTGACCCACAAAAGATATACACACAAATATTACTAGCTTAACCTATCAACATCTCCAGAGAAAGGTCCAGAAAGAGTAATACCTTACCAGTCATTTGAGAGGAAACCACTTTCTCCATTGCAACTCCAGCCACATCTGATCCAAAGCCAACCAGGGAAATGCCTCATTCTCCCTTTGCCTACTGACTTACAGCTGGGCCCTCAGACAGGCTGCTTCTTTTGAGAAATGAAAATAGTTAATCCCTTTCCCCTCTAAACTTATGCACCTTGTGAAAATATCCCTTTGCGTAACTCCCTATCTTGCAAACAGACAAACATCTCATTCACCACTTTCTTTATTGGGTGCCTGCACATGGGGAAAGAGGAAGAGAGGTTATGTTAGTAATACACCTAAGTATAATATTGTTTTAAGGCTAGAGAGATTGAGATTTAAACCACTCTTCAAGAGAGCATCAAGAAGATGTAAACATTTTGGGGTCTCGAAGTAATTATAGACTTTCTTAATTATAGAGGGGAATTCAGCAACACAAACCAAGAAAGTAGCAGAACCAGAACAATACAAAACACCTAGATGCATTCCCTGCTTCTAAAGTGTGGATAAAAAGAGGAAGTGAGGTATGCACAACATGAACTATAAAATAATTATTGCTGAAACAGAATGAGTGTGGTTTTCTTTAAGAGAAATATTAGTGCATCATGAGTCTACATTTTATTTTTAAAGATTATCCGAACAGAAATCGGAAGAAATTTTCTAGCAAAATTTTTTTAGGCATTCATTATGGTCCTTAAATAATGAGTATTAAACCCAGACTGCCAACGCAGCAGTTATGGGCTTTAGCTACACCTCTGTTTGCAAAGCAAGGCATTAAAACCAGGATGGTTTCAGAATCCTGCTGTCTGTCTGGTATCTGTAATATCTCTTTTTAAAATCTTGTTTCTTGCAGCAATTAAAAATGTGGCTAGTAGCCACATACCCATTAAAAACTGTATTTAAAACTATTCCTGATTTAAAGTAGATGCAATATCGTTCTCATAAACCAGGTTTTGTTAATCTAAATATTCAAATTGTTAGAGGACATGTTTAATGAATAAAGAGATTACATGCTTTTATAACGATTTATTAAGATCTACAGATATGCTAAGGCAATTTCTGGCCTTACGTTTATACCTTTTTTGCATTTAATAATTATAGTCTCTGAGTATGCAAAAATGACAATGCTGTCAGAAGTGATAAGGTATTTGGTTTGACCCTTTACTATTTCACGGTGGCTGTTATACAGCAATAGCACTAAGGCTATACTAGTGTTTAGTCTTTAAAATAATAATATAGATCCCAAAATCTGGGTTACATACTTTTCAGTTACAGCAAGCATTTATGGTTCAATCTGGAAAATGAGCGAAGCTCACCAAGTGTGCTGTTTCACTACCATTCTGCTTTTGTAGCTTTCTTTTCATGACTTTCTGGATAGAAGTGGCTTTAAAATATCCTTCTTGAGCTAATAAAACTGAGCACGGGTGTTGTTTCAACAGTACATCATAGCAGTGAACAGTTATAGGGTCATCATGTCAATGCAGGTTCCTTATCTGGAAAGGCTTGCTGGAGCATATAATCCCAAATCAAGTCTCAAATATCAATGCTTTGCAAGAGTCCATTAAGATAAACTATTTTTAAATCTTGTTCAGTACACGGACTACCAGCAGTACTTTCAAAATATGATTAAAAAAAAGAAATAGATAAGGAAAAAATAAACTTTAACCATAGTAATTTAATGAAACATTTAAACCATAATATGGAATTAAAAAAAAATCAGCTTTGTATTGATTTTAAATGATTTCCAAATAAGAGGGCAAAACTTTAGTGTCCTCTAACATATGCAGCACGATACAAACTTCGAATTTTACTAAAGGCAAAATATGATTGTTCATAAGCATATGCAGCACAGATTTGTAAATATTGGTATAAAACTTGCTTTCTGTCTGAGAGGAAAGATGATAGTCTTGTTACATTTGGAACTGAGAGTTTAAGGCAAACTCCAATAAAAGGCTACATAGCTGGCTAGTTTCTAAATAGTATTAATAAAAAGGTGGAATAAACCCCACCTGGATTCAAAGCTGAATCTCTTGCTCTCACACAATTTTATAAACTGGTTTTATATTCTGTCTGTCAAACCTCAGATAAAGCAAGTGTATGAGATCTCTCCCACTTGTTCTAAAGCCTGTTAAATGAAGTTAACAGAAACAGATTTAATGTGTGTAAGTAAGAATGTCTGCACGCCTGCTCCTGTGTAATACCCTAGAAGCCTGAATGTACATCAGGAAGTGTTATGAGGGAGGAGAAAGAATTTGTTCCCATAATCTACGTACACTTGCCCAGTAGATCTAGACAAGTCCATTTATCACCTTTTTAACTCACAGATTATCATAAATAATGAGCTGTCTTTCTCTAAGTGCCAGCAAGCAATCAGATCCAACTACAAGTGTAGACCCAACCTACTTCCAATTCCTATTCTGTGACTTCATGAAAAGTTCACTTTTTCTCCTGCTTTGATAGAACTATATGTGAATTTGGGACATTTTACTCCAAGCAGAGCCAGAATCCTAGCTCTAATCTTCCTTTCTAAGGACACAGATTGCAATGTTGTTTTGCTCTTTAACAAAAAAGGCCAAATTCATGTCTCTGGGCTCACACACTGGTCATATAGAAAAGACAGAACAATGATCATTCTGGTACTGACCTTTCCATAGTATTTGAGATAAAGGATCCACAAGTTAGAACAGAGATGAAGCTAGGAGCTCAGCATCTGTAGAGCTACAATGACTACTTCTGTCACAAGCCTTATGACAGTTAATGCTTAAAAGGTTGAAATCTGGCAGAGGCAAGGCAAAAGAGGAAAGATAACATCTCTGTTTCAGTTCGGGGGGTGGGGCGCATTGTACATACACTTAGACTTAATAGTGAAGGCAAAAATGCCTGAAAAAGTGACCCTAGTATTATCTAAGTTAGAATATGTCAAAAGAACATCCATGATTACTTTCTGTTCTTGAGTGATGGCAACTCTCAGTAAATACAGAAGATTGAAGGGCAGCTGTCACCTAGATGACTCATTTTCAAATAGAAAATTTTCAAATAGAAAATGAGTGTAATGAACCGTATAAAGTTATCAAGCACTGGCAGCTCTGCAGCAGGCAAAACCTTAGAGCGCGTAGGAGAGGCATTTTGGTTTCTTCTTACCACAATATTCCTTGAGGTACTGTTTATGCAAGTCAGCTTGCTTACACAGGTCCTTTGCTGTATGCTTAAAACAATCATACATAAAATTACAAGGGCACAGATCCACTAAGCTGAATTTTACGTCTATGAAAACTGAAACATTCAAATTCAGACTATTAAAATTTGCTTTATTGTGAAATGGAAAGTACAGTTCAGGAAAATAGGTGCTATTTATACCTGAGAGAATTCTTATAAATCAACATTTTTGGGAGATGACTGAACTTAGAAACTTGTTCATCAAGAGTAATACCAATTTTAGTTAGTTACTTGGTTGCCTCATCTGCTCACCACCTCCTCCTCTTGCTCCCTCTTGCATTGCTGTAAGGTTATATTCCCTTAAGAACTTCTCCCATTTCAAAGTTACAGGAATTTTAACAAAGTTGCAGTCACTGGGCCAAAGTATCTAAATGTCAGTCTTCAATCTCACTGACCCCTGGCAAGTTGCAATATATATTCTGCTCATAGCATGCTAGATAGTGAAAGGATTAGTTTATTTTAGCAAATTAGGCAAGAAAAAGTAAATATTTCCTCTCTATAGATTTTCTGCAACATCACAGTTGTAATATGTTGCAAAAAATAACATGCAGGAAAAATCATGTAACAGTTTGTCAATAGTATTTACACATAGAACAAATGCTGGAGGTAAAGAATGAAGCTGCGTGTGAGAATTTATAAATGAAATCCTCTAACGGCACAGGTACATCATTGCTGTCTAATACTTTAACAAATTACCTCTTTAATAAAAACCAATATTTGTGGTTGCCCTTGCAAGAATGAAATGCAATACATAGGTGAACAAAGTTCTGGTTTGGATTTAATAGTTTAAAGTCATAGGAGAATTTTATTTGATTTAAATAAATCAGATTTTTTTTTTTTTTGTATGAATACGCTATTATTTACCCAATTTGGTTGATTCTGTTTGAAATCAGTGTGTTAAAAATTTTAAACATGCATAGACTTATACTTCAAAAATTATAATCTTTCTTGTCTTATTCTAAGAATTCAGTGGATTATTAGAAATATTTTTATCTTTAATTTTATAAGAAGGTAGAGAAAGTATAGCAAGCATCTACCTAAGCAGATTTGTATGTTAGAACGTCTTATTTTGTAGACATTTGTGGGTTTTGGTCTACTTTATACTTGGTGCCAATTAAAGAAATTCTGATTATTGTGAGTCAAAGCTTTGTAGTGCGGATGACCACAACTGTGTTGGAACTACTGCATCTTTCATTTGTGGAGACTATCTGCTGCGCTGAGGCAGATTAAAATCTGATCTGTGCCAGTGCAGTCATGAATGGTGTGATTTCTTTACCAAGAAGATTTATCCTACTAGTATATATATATATTTTAAAGCATAGGAGAAGAATGTGATTGGAAATAATACATTCAGTGTTTAAAAACATTTCAACACCCTCCGTATTTCCTCTAGAAAAGATGGTGTATAATATACATTGGTCTGTGCACTCTATCTTGACTTTTAATACCTATAACCATTCAAACACTTTCCAACACTTTGTAATACCAACATTTTTAGAAAGCAAAACTCTGCCTCAGGGTCCAGAAAATCTTTGCAACATTTTTATCTCAACATCACTATGACAAAGGAAAAGATGCACATAATACTGGTATTAAAGAAACAAGCAGAACATAAAAGTGGTTTGGTACAAATTGTGAAAGATGCAGTGTAATAAAATAAATTTAATGTTGTCTTAGCATGTGAGAATTAAGTCCAATGTAGTCAATGTTGCACTTATTTTGTGAATAGCCAGTACATTAGTGATATGCTAAAATAAATTACACACAACATTATCCAGTCTAGTCTTGCAATTGGTGGCCTATTACCTTTCACGTGGAGAATGGCACTGGATGAGATAGTGCCGTTCAAATTTTTAGCCCGAACAACATAGAGGCCAGCATCTTTATCACACACCTTCTGAATGAACAAAGTATGCTTTTTCTCCTTTTGTAAAAGCTTTAAGTGCTCATCTGCAGTCAGTTTCTGGCCCTTCTTGTACCTGAAGCAGAGAGTCAGTTTTCAAGTCAGATTTATATCACTGTATGCCAAGCAGAACTTCACAAATTCAGACAAGCTCTATAACACTACATTAACAGCAAGAAGGCTCACTGCTGTGCTCTCATTTCTTAGTTTTGAAGTTGTATTTAAATATGGATGAATATTTAAACAATGTTTGATAATACATTCTTAATACTAGAAAATGTGGTTCTGAAAATGCTTTTTAGTGAACAAGTCATAGCTATCTCACTGCAGCATTGCATAAAGGCTTGGGCCCTGAGCTTTCTGCTGAAACAGTTTTGCCAATAAGGTGTTGAGTAAATCCACATTCAGCTTACGAATAGGCTCTCAAGATGCCTAAGCAGTGTACAAAATTTCTGAACTTGTGTCATCAGTATAAAGAACACTCAATGACCTATTCTTTCACCCCACGACAGTTGACATCTACTTAGTTTGCATCACCAAACAGAAAGAGAACAAATACATTAGCAGCTATTTCAGAGAACTGGCACCATATGCGAACACCTGAGGATCCGTTACCATGTATTGGGTTTGACTCCTAATTTGCATATTGGAAGACAGAAAAAATTCTGGCTCTTCTTGCCTGATGATGTTTCAGCATAAGCTACATTTAACCTAACACAGAGAAATGCTTTTCCACATGATATTCGATAAAATGTTCACACCCATACATAATACATGGTATTGGTGAATTTTTAATTACAACCCTCCCCCTTTTTTTTTGTTTTCATAAATTTCTAATCTGCAAATGTTTTCAGTTGAATGTTATTTTTTAAAAGATCGCAGATTAACAGTGTAAGTATTTTGGAGCTAAATTAATACTTTCTTAAAAAAAAAAAAAAAAAGCCCCAAAGGTACCTCTTGTTTCGCTAGCAATATTCTTCAAAGTGTAGAATACTTAGATTTAAAACAAAGTAACTTTATTAATAGATACCAACACAGTATAGCACCAAGGTTGCAATGTCCATTATTTTCCTCAGGGCCATAGAAGAAAACTCAATATAAGGTTATGGTTTGCCTAATTCTTTATATGTGTAATCATAATATTAACACCAAAACATTTCCAGTAAGAGACGTATCTAATTTTAGTATATTAAAAGAAAGGCCTCCTTGGAAGTCCAATAGGATAAGTGGGAAAATGACAAATGAGGTAAAAATCTTAGGAAAATATGCCAACACATAGAGAACCACTACCAAAATCTTGAAATCCTTTCCCTCTTTCAGTCCCTATTAACTTTGGCAAAAAATTTCTAAAAAGTCATCTTAAAATATTTTTATGTCATCCATATTTCTCACGAATGTAGTATAATGCAATCTATTTCGATATACAGCAACTGAGAGAGATAATGAGTGCATGCACATATAAACATATAAAACATTTTTTTAGTGTAGATATTTAGAAGCTTTTTAACCCATAACTTCTCTTCAGTTTTTGACAACTGACTCTCACATATATATAAACTTGCATCTCTATGTATATGTAGTGGCTATACAGTAGCATGCACGCATGTGTATCTGTCTGTCCATACACAGTGCCAGGATCCTGACAAAATGTTTTTACTTATCGTAAATCTGGACTGTGCATTTGTTGTAAAACTTATTGAACAAATGGAATGCCATATTCCACAATATAAAACATATATGATATATTTGCTTAAAAAACTTCAGATGTGCTTGCAGTAGTTTGATGCTTTCATAATTCATAAAATTAAGTAAAGAGAGATTATTTCAACTAGGTTAATTGTCAAAAGTAATTTTGAAGGTGGGAGTCATGCAGAAGTGTGAAGGAGAAAGGCTACAAGCCATGTATTCTAGTCTACAGATTAATTAATTTGGTTATAACTGGTCTAATTGTTTTGCTAACAGGTATATTTCCTACTTGTCATTATAAGCTACCCACCATGTCAGTGTAGGCTCTGGGAATCCCGTTACTTCTACTTCCAAAGTTACTGGAGAACCTTCCATGACGGTTTTGTTAGACAGAAGCTGAGAGAAGTTAGGCACCTGTCCAGTTAGGCTGACCATGCTGTTCTTTTCTGATGAACTTTTAATCTCTTCTCGGGTGACCATCTGCCTCTGACAGCTTCTGGTGGCGTCTGATTGAAACACGAAACCTGAGAATGTATCAGGCAAAGCATGCAGCCTGTCTTGGGTTTTAGTACAGTTATTCAAGTCATGCAATTGTTCTTGTGTTTCTGCCATGCTTTTACAAAGTTCAAGGTGTTGCAAATGTGTTTTGCACACTTCGCTCATCATGCTATATACCGGCTTGGAATTTACAGTGCAGGAAGCAGTGCTGGCTTCAGATATTCCTTGTAAACTGCAAGTCAAAGGAGATACTGCTCTGGCTTTTGGATCAGAATCTGTTGAAGAGATACAAAGCTTCTCAAACTGACCTGATGGGCTTTCCATTCTATTATTTGTAGCATCAGCAGAAGCAGAATTTGTTAAGAGATCAGATGCTTCCATCACATTTTTATTACTAGCGCTTTTCTGTGTTTGCAAGCTATAGGAACACACATGCAGACTATGAGAACTAAAACAGCACTGCTCTTCTAGCTCTGTTTCAGAATGTAAGAGGTTGGACTCTGGTGTCTCAGAAAGCGGTGGCAGAGAGATATCATCAGGTGATATACACTCATATTCATCTCCAGAGGGTATTTCTTCTGCCAGGAATTCAGTCTGTAAACTATCCTCTTTGGCTGAAGATGACAGCTCTGTATCCTGTGAAACAAGATCCTCACCAGCTGGACAGATAATTGGAATATCAGCCAATTTATTCCTCTCCTTAAATTAGGAGGGGAAAGAAGAGAAGGGAAAGAAGAAGAAAAAGGAAAACACACAGAGAGAATGAGTTATCATTCTATGCATCATCATTTCATACAGAAGCTAGCAACAATATTTGAAATATTTCTTCTAATTAAGCTTAATGTATTCTGAGAAGCAGAAGGATAACTAATCAGAAAATCTTGCAGCAGCTAATTAGGTTTCCAACTGTTTGGATAGATTCTAGCAGATACTATTATTTGCAAGTATATATTGGAACAATAACAATAAAATAAAAAGTATCCCTTTCTAGAAACAAAGCACAATCTGTGGGTTTCTTGTAGGTGCTTTTTATAAAAGCATTTGGAAGGGAAAGGTGGAGGAGAAGGTGGCCTAACTACATCTAAACAGGAAACAGTTACATAGGAATAAATACATATTTATAACCAAGTTACTAGATGGTGATTCTTTAAGAGTGTCACCAGTCATGTTCAAGATTTGCAAAATTAAACCAACATCTTTAAGATATTTTCTTTTGTGTTTCCTTCATTTTTTGCCAGCTGTTTCAAGACCTTGTTCAAACATTAACAGAATGCAATGTGAACATTATTTTATATTATCTTGTATCCAGAAAAAAAAGTCCCTCTTATCGTGTTTCAAAAAGAACTGGATGTGGCACAAATGTGTTAATTTTAGTTGCAAAGCATCAAAGACATTATTTGATTTATTAAACATTTCTCTGCCTCTTGATTTTATATAAATGTTTAAGCATATATTCAGGCCTATGTCTTTTGCACCAGAGATCACAGGAAATGTTTTAATAATGTTTTCTTACACTATTCTCTCATTGTTTTCTTCTACACAAAAATATGTAATCTACTAAACGTTTCTATTACCTATAAACTGTTCACTCAAATCAGATGAGTGATACACTGGATGCCATTACTTTCCAAACCAGGTCTCTTTGGCAGTATCTACTGCAATAGTGCAGTGGCACATTTGTTTTGGTTTTATTTTTGTTTCATCGCTCTCAATATAACCAAATTAATCAATGCACAAAATTAACAAAATAAAAGTGAAAAGAAGTAATAGAACCTAACAAGTGCTCTAGTCCTCTATATGCAATAGTTTTAATATTGTTGTTTTTCCAAGTTAACCTATATGTTATTTGGAAGCTATGTCATTCATGCCAGATCCCTGAATGTATGACTGAAAGAAAGTTGGGATTTTCATGTGTCTGTTTTAATAAATAATTCAATTCTCTTGTGATTTCAAGTTTGGGTATTAAATCAGCTGTTCACAAGCACCCTCTGATGAACTCTGACCCCGAAGTGTTTTTCAATGTGAATATATCGTGTTGAAGTGTGTCCATTTTCCCCCTTTCCAATTACTCAGAAAAACAAAAAATACTGCGTTACTTCTTCCTTTTGCACAGATTCAATAATTTTTGGTGTTTAATTATAAACCATTCCTAATAAATAGTTATTTTTAGAGATTAATTCCAATACCCTCATACCATGTATTTTTCTAGGGTTTGCAAATTTGATTGCATCCCAGCTCTTTTGGCCTTATCAGCATTATTCTTAAGTTACACTCTCAGTTTTAAACCTGACCAAACTTACAAGTCTTTCTTTAATGAAGCTTCAACAGGCTTCGTTGAAGTGTCAAATTCTGGTTGTTTTGGTCTGACTGTACTAGGAAATTTAATAAACCAAGTCTGATTAAATATTAGGAAGTGGAAAAAAATTTTAGAATGCTAAATTCATAACATGTATATTTAAAAAAACATAGGTCAAAATTTCTGAACAGCCATTCCCTACTATTTGAATGAAATTAATTGTCTGGATTCATTCTACCTGTTGAGGAGTCTAAGCACATGTACACAAAGTGGCATATATTAAGTAACTACAGTAAAGCCACAACAACGTAGGAATCTTTCAGTGACTAATTTAGGATCTTAGTGCAGGGATATGCTGCCAGTTTCATGGTCACCTCATCTGGCAGTCACAGAATTGAACAGAGTTATTTCAGACATCACTGGAAAATGATGCTGGGGAGAAGAGTGACAGGTAGGTAGTATGTGAGCAATCTGTCAGGCAGGCTTTGGTGACATGAGGACCTTCAGCCCTAGTGTGCCACCTGGGATCAAAGAAGCATGAGGAAGGTCTTGGCTGCTTTTTAGAGGGTGGTATTTATCAATCAAGCAGATTCATACTACAAAACTAGCTTGCAAAATTATAGACATTGCTGGCCCACTAGACAGGTGGCTAGGAATGGACCAGGTCTTTCCACAGAAAGGAGGGAAATGGAAGAAAGAAAAGCTTTACTGAGAAGAACCTGCTAAGTCTTTAAGTGATGTATGGAGTGATGAAAAGGGTGGAGGCATCATAGCTGCCATACCTCACATCTGATATTGACTGTTTCACATACCCTTTCCTTCTCCCCTTGACAGCTGTGGCACAGTCTGATGAGGACTGACAAAGCTGTGGACTAACAAAATAGGAAATAGTGCTACAAACATCTGCTAGGTGAGATGCTTCTTCTAAGGATAGCTCTTTGGAACAGTTACAAATTTTTGAGTGAAATCTGGACTCCGAACCTATGGTGAAACGCCCATTGACTTGGAATTGAGGTAACAAAATTAATTAGGCTCAATTTTGGCTCATCAGCAAATTACAGGACATTCTGTATTGAACTGAAGGGAATGTTAATTTAAGTTGAATTTCTACAAAATATCACATTTTAATGTCATCAGCTTGCAAAATGGAAATCATTTACCAATGTAATCTACTTTTCTAAAGGCTTAGATGTATTGCTACCCACTCCAGCTTACCTGAATATTTCACATAGTAGATTATTTATATTTAAAACAGGATCCAAAGTCTCCAAAATGTTCTTTAAGAATTAATATCATAAAACCTGGGTCTGGTTTTGTACTACCTGTATTTCTAAGATTGCACTTATTAATTGACAAATTGGAACTTTTCATACTAATTTACTATATATCCATGAATTAAAAATGCTTATCTTCTAGAATTTTCATTCTGAATGTATACTCAGTCTTCTGCTACCTAATTTCCTTTTGTGCACTGTCCTCAATATAAAATCCATACTTTGGAACTTATGATCTCTGCTGCATGGAATTTTGGCAACAGAAATGTAACTTCTGTTATCTATTTCATGTGTTGTACAAAGAGTATAGCAGGTTATCTGTGACATGATCTTGTACCAAGAGTACAATAGATTATCTGTAACATAAAGTCTTACTGAACTGCTGACAGCTGTACTCATGTTCCATCATGTTTTTGCTTTCCTGTTACTCACAGTGTTGCAAAACTGAAGCAATTTTTTGCTTGTTTTGCATTGGATTTTTATAATACTGTAAAAAAAGAAGAAAATCAAAGCTCCCTGATCTACAACAGTATGTATCACTTTTGAGATGCAATGAATTAAGGAGTATAATTCTATGGAGAGTACACAACAATGCCCATTAATTTGATTTGAAAAATTTATAATCAACATGAACAGTAGATACCTGTTTACTGTTGGTATGAGATAGAGCATTGTTTCTCTTCTCAGTAATGCTTTCTGAATTTGTAAGCAATTCAGCTGATGCCATCTGAAAGAAAAATATTTAAATCTCACTTTTTTTTTCCTGATGAAGCTCTTAATGGTTCAACAAATAATCCCAATTTCCGCAATACTTAGTTAAAGTCCTGAGCTGTGAGGCTTCTCTCATACTATGTGACTTGTAAATCAAATACTTTCATAGCTTGTTTTTAAGGGTTATATAAATATTAGATCTCTGGGAAATACTAATAGCAGTCTCCTCTATCATTTCCTGCATTCCCTCAAGTTTTATTATAAAGTAGTGAGCACAATGTATTCTTGAAGGAGAAGGAATGGCCACAAGGAGGAAGTCTGCATTAAGAATACTGTGGCAATAGGACCAAGGGAAAATTGGTAAAAGAATATGAAAAGACTATTAGTTTAGAAAAGAGATACATAAGCAAGTAAAAAAAAAAGCCTAAAAAAAAGCCTAAAAAATAATCCATAGGAAGAATATGTTGATTGAATAAAAGGCAAAGAGGCAAATTAAAAAAAAAAAAAATAAAGAGAAATGACCACCATAGCAGCAGTAACATCCATTCTAATGGAGGCTTCAAGACTGAAAAGCAAGAAACTTTCCAGCAATACACAAAGCCTTTTAAGAAAGAGACTTCTAGTAAAACAAACAAAATCTAACTAACCTGCTGCTTTTGTTCCTCTGCTTCGTCTTTAATGACAGCCTCACATACTTCGTGACCATTTCTTTCTTTGTTTTGAACAGTAACCAACTCTTCAGAACACTCATCTTTCTGCCATGGGAAAAGAAAATTAAGTAAGTTTGTACATGATAGAAGGTAGCAATTGTTAGTTACACACAGACTTATGTTCTGTACAACAGACTAGAAAATAAAAGTTAAACCTGTCGTTAGCACAGGTGTAAATTGCTTGTGGTAACAATACACAGCAAACTCTGATTCATTTGTTTTTAGGCAAGCAAAGCCAACGTTGTTCAAAACTGAGGCAGGGAAAGTGTAGGACACCAAAGATCAAAAAACTCAAGTGGTTGGTCAAGAATCTGAGGAAGATTAATCAATTTGTACCCAGCATGACTGAAAATAAATTATTAAGAAAGCAACAATACTAGGAACAAAGGAGGATAAACAACAAACCCAGGATTTCAGGAAAACAGTTCTAGGGAGAAAAGAAATATTTGTGAGTCTATAGAATGTTAAAATTTGTCTAAAAGGTGGAAGGGGATGAGATTACGTGTTCTAAGAATAAAACATAACCAGGCAGACTTTGCTTTTGTTCTTGTTTTCCTCCACCCTTTAACTTCCCATCTAGACAGTTCATAACCTCTCTGAATGTAGTTAACTGTACTTTAGATCAGCTACTTTACTATTTTTTTTTGCTAATACTTATTTCTAGCTCAAGCCTCACACACTGCACTGCTGGCTACTAAGTACTTAAGTACAGAAAGCTAGACAACCATACTGTATTTTATGCAGACTTCATGAATCCTTTAAAATTGTCATAGAAGAAATCTCCAGATTTCAAAGAACATTGCAGTGGCACAACATAAGGAAAACCAAGATTTTTATAATAACAGTTCTGTGTATTTCACATCTTTAGTTGTTCAGCCAAAAGCTGCAGTCTCAAATAAGTTCCTATAAGAAAGTGCCTCATTATAAATTTTCCATTCTAGCATTAAACAAGTGAAAAATTCTGCATGATCAGTTCAATATATTTTTTTCTGAAGAAAAAGTAGCCTTTAATTTTGCACTGGAAAAATCCTAGAGTTGTTCTCTTTTGACATTCAAATGTTGTGTAAAATTGGGAAAGATCATGCAATACAACTTTTCCCTTTAATTAGTTAAATTAACAGTCATGGCACCTTTTTAAGTAGACAATTTGCTGAATGATTTATTCTTCGTGAGACACAGACATTGACTATTAAGAGATTCTGGAAATGGTCAATGAGAAAATTTCAGAACATGACAATTTATTAAAAAAATTACAACTTTCATATGAAAAAATGTAAAGCTTCTCTCTATTGCAGAAAATTTTTATCGTTATTTCTTCTGACTTAATTTTTAAAAGTATTATCTAAATGAAAGTTTAAAGTCATCAGTAAATAGTTTATGAATGGTTCTGTGTAAAAAAAGTGTTCTTTGTCAAAGAAAGATAACTTTAGTACAAGCAAAATTAGTCAAAGTGAAATATTTAAATTATTTTGAAATTTCACTTCTCTTGGAAAGATTCATATTATGTTGAACTAGCTAAAGATCAAAGGTTCAAGCCCTGTTCTAACTGAACCTGGGGCTATTCTTCTGCACACAATAGCGTTTATGTAACACATGGATTTTGAGGAGAACTTTGTGAAACCTGACTGAAATTTATGTTGATGTTTCTTTATGGTGACAGTGCAAAGTAAAGCCTTTTCTCTATCCAATGAACCACTTTTGGAACTCATTTGTATTTTTGGTATCTCTGACTACTTTCAAGTGTATTAGTGGATAATTGGAGCATTCATAAATTTTTATAGTATAATTCTGTCAAAAAATATGAAAACATCCAACATCAACAAGAGTAGGATATTTAAGCATCTCAGCTCTTCCAGCTTCACAGAAGAATTAAATCATCAGATATTGCTGCCTGTGGAAGGCTTTTGATGTATTTCTTTGAGAGTGCGGGGGTGGAGTAGAAGGAGTCTTTGTGACAGAAATATATCTCTCTTAGTTGCCTTCCATAATTCCTCAGCTGATACCTTATATTTAATTACATCTTTAAAAGTTTATCAGAATATGAAAGTAAAAATGTTCTCTTTAACATTTAGAAGAGATTCTTTTCTAATTAAAATTAATTTGGTTTCACCAAAACTTAGGTTTTGGAACTATTTTTTTAATAGGGAGCCAAGCTATGCTGTTTGGCATTTTATAGATGTAGCTGTTATCTATATTACAGTACAAAAAAAGGGAAGAAGAAATAGATATTCAAAGAAATTGTGAAATTTTCCCCTAAAGGTTACATGAAAGCTCTAACACTCTGGAAAAAAATCAAGAAAAAGAAACACTTAGTGCACAAACAAGTACCATTTCAATGATTATAGTCATTACTTAAGGTAATGGAAAAATAAACAATTAAGAAAGGCTTCATATTGCCATAGGTGACCCACAGTTACAATGACTGATACAGTTACTAAGCCTGATAAGTTGATGCAGATGCAATAGAATCTCCAGATTTTTTAAAAAAAAATTAAAAATATACCTTAATCTCCTTAAGCTCTCTCAGAGACCTGCACAATTCATCAACAGAATGAATTGTTTCTTTGTACTTTAATATGGCTTTTTCAACATGCTTCTTTCCTTCTTCAATACCTGCAAATACAAACCAGCATGAAAACAGAACAAAACAGCTCAAACAGATGTGTAACCATCAATGTACTTTGTAACCCAAATATACTACAATAATTACATTTTTCTGTGTTTTGTTCTACTGAAAGAGTTCTGTGACTCACAGCAATGTAATTTCCTGTCTCTTAATAATCTACTTGAGATAAGCCCTCATAGTCACTGCAGGTCTTCTCCTAGGCTTCTCCTTGAACAAAATTACTTCCGTCTGGTTAGTGATACTGTTTTGAAAGATGCTGAACTCAAAGTGTCTCCTAAACTAGTTCCCTTATTATACAGCTAGGAGACAATTAGATCCCAGTTATAAGAAATACAAAACAAGGCAGGAGGGAGAAGCTTCTTCTCATATAATGACTTAAAAAATCCTGAAACAATGCAACTTATTTCTTCCTGTGTTTCAACCAGCTGATGTCAACAATCCATTTTGTCAGTGCCTTTCCTATAGATAGGAAAGATATAGTTGAGAAAGATTAAAAAAAAAAAAAAAGGAAAAGAAAGGAAAAAGAATGATAACAAAAAGTGATCAATGCTCCTACATAGCCTTTTCCACTCTCAATTAGGGAACTGAAAGCTCAGCTTGACTGTCTTGATTTTTTTTTCAGATTTACTACTTGAATTGATAGGTTATACAGTATCCTTACCTCTAGATAAAATAACTTCAACAATTTCAATGAGTGTGAGAAAAAAAGAAAAACTTGAAGTTTGTTGACCTTCATTCTTTTTGGTCAATAATTTTCCAAATCTATACAACTGCAAATACAGTATTTGCATAAAAACCTACATTTTCTTTTCTGATAAAATGCTTAAGAAAGTAGGCAATTGAATGCCAATAGTTGTTCACAGTGTTAATGTAAAAAATTCACTCAGTGCTGAGGAATATCACTGTGATATACTTTGTGTTCAAAGGCTTGCATGTTATGAGATAGCATAAACCATGAAATCTTAATTCCCAGATCATGCCAGGCAGGGGGGTTGGAACTACTTAATCTTTAAGGTCTCCTCCAATTCTAACAATTCTATGATTCTATAAGTATTAAAAGGACATTCACGCTTTGATTTCAAGGTGAAATCAGGGTGCATACAAAAGAAAAGAATCAAGATACTACCAGACTGTTGAGTCCTTTCATACTTCTATTGTTTAAATATTTGTTCTGAAATTCTTCACCTCCTCTGGTTAATACTTTAAAACAACATCTGGTTTTTAAACTTCATAGGATTTTCTTCTTAAATGAGCAAATCCAGGCTGCTTCCTCCTGCCCTAAGTTAATGGGTTTTTTCCCCCACAGTACATTACCAGAGATCTGCTCACCATATAACTGGTTAGCAAGGTCTATAACTTGCTGAATTCTTTCTTCTTGTTGAGATACTGTAGGCTCAATAAACTTATTGAATTGCTTGAAGAGAGTCTCTATTGCTTCTCTTGTTCTGCATTCTGCAGAATACTTGCCAACTCTAACAACTGTTGCACTCACATCTTCAAACCAAAATTGACACTAAGGGATAAAGACACTGCATTAAATGAATTATTAGCAGTAGTTCAAGCTTTTGTAGAATAGACTGGTCTATTCTTAGACTTTCTACAATGATGGCATACAGTATGTCTTAAATTTTCCAATTTTAATTTGAAAAATATTTGTTCATTTCCAATGCCACTTCAAATGTTAATAGCAGTTGTTAAATTATCTTTAAACAGTAGATCCATGCTCATCTTACAAGCATGGTAAGGTTATTAGCTAATGGTTCTGAAAACATATATTTTATTTCTGAGTTCTTTCCAGTTTTACATCAATTGACTAATTTCATAAACTCCTTATCATGGCCACAGTTACACCTCTGTAAGCACACCAAGGTTTTTAGTTTCAGCTTACTAGCAAACAGGGGGGTTTTTCTCAACAAGCATCAAAAAGTCGCTAGGAATCCTTCTACTGACACTAATGGGCTTCAGAACACACCCTTATTAAACATTTTTGGTTAATAATATCCAGGGGAGGACAGAATTGGGTGTTCATTCAGTATCATCTGTATGGCATCATTACAGCAAGTAGAAAATAATCACCAATTTTAACTGTGATTAAAGTCAGTATTTAAGACCGTGCCTGTTTGCTGAAGAAAACTGTTGAGTAAAAGGTCATACCTTACACTGAGTTAAAAAAAAATAAATCAAATTTTAGCTCTAAGAAATAGTTTGTTTCCGTGAAAGTAAGGGAGCAGTTAAAAAATTAAAAGGCACAAGAAGTGGTAAAAAATTGTTCTGCTAATAATATATGAAATGAGACTTTTATCAGATCACAGGACACTGAAAACATCTTGTAAAGAAAACTTTAGTATTTTGATCCATCATTAAGGGATCTAAATTTAGATCACTTGGGGAAATGAGCAATGCTATTTCTAGAAATAAACAATGATGAGAAGAATAAGCTTGCCTCACAGCAGATGCACCAATATAATGTGGTGAGAGGGAAAATACTGTCATAAACTTTTTTCTTTTTGATAAAGGCAATGCATGAGGCAATCCTAAGAAACATTAAAGTTACAGAAGTATCCAGAAAAACTTAGACTGTGGTTGAAAAGAAAAAACAAACAAACCCAAACCAAAATATATTTAACAATTAAGTCTTTTAATAAAAAATATTACAACTACTTTTAAGGAACTGAATATTTTACATTTCAGTTTCAGAATTGCATACCACACAGACAGCTCTTCCTGACAGTTAAAGTGAGTATCACAGAATGTTAGGAAGTGAAGTATTTTGATAACCTGGCTCTTGAGGTTTGACAGCTATCAAGAGGTGTCTTATGGCACTTTCTGTGTTGTCTCAGAATACACTTAGAGAATGATCACAGATATGCTGAAACACTGACAGTCATGGAGGTGGAGACTCCAGTAATATGCATAGTAGTGCAAGAACATGGTCATGTTGTATGTTTTTCTCCTGCCCTTTCTCCACAAAGTTACAGAAAAAATAGAAGAAAATATAGATTTTTACCAGGCTACTACTTTTGGAAGCCAGAAATTATGCTTGAAGTAGTTATATTGCTAGGGAAAATCTCACAGGACAGGGTACTAGAAGATAAAGGGGCCCAAGAGAGTTGGTTAACATTTAAGGACCACTTCTTCCAAGCTCAAGATCAGAGCATCCCAACACGTAGAAAATCAAGGAGGGGAGCCAGGAGACCTGCTTGGTTAAGTAAGGAAGTGCTGGGCAAATTCAAGTGGAAGAAGAGTCTACAGATCATGGAAGGAGGGGCTGGCCACATGGGATGAGTATAACACTGTCAGAGGTTGTAGGGAGGTAATCTGGAAAGCCAAGGACCCTCTGGAATTAAACCTTGCAAGGGAGGTCAAGGACAATAGGAAGGGCTTCTTCAAATACATTACAGGAAAAACTTAGCACTAGAGCAATGTAAGCCCATTGCTCAATGACGTGGGTGCCTTGGTGACAGATGATACAATGAAGGTGGAGTTACTGAATGCCTTCTTTGTCTCTGTTTATACTGTTAGAAACTGTCCTCAGGTGCCTCAGACGTTAGGATAATGGAGGAGTTCTCCTTGGTTGATGAGGACAGGGTTAGGGAGCAGTTAAGTCATCTGGACATCCATAAATCCATGGGTCCTGATGGAATGAACCCATGGGTGCTGAGGGAGCTGGCAGAAGTCATTGCCAGGCCACTCTCCATCAGCTTTAATAAGTCCTGGGGAACAGGAGAGGTGCCTAGGGATTGGAGGAAGGCAAAAGCCACTCCAGTCTTCAAAAAGGGCAAGAAGGGGGACCTGGGTAACTATAGATCAGTCAGCCTCAGCTCCATCCCTGGAAAAGTGATGGAACACTTTATCCTTGACTCTGTCTCTAGGCATATCAAGGATAAGGGGGTCATTGGGAGCAGTCAGCATGGGTTTACCAAGGGGAAGTCATGTTTGACCAACCTGATAGCCTTTCATGAGGACATAACTGTGTGGATAGGTGATGGTAGAGCAGTGGATATGGTTTATCTTGATTTCAGTAAAGCATTTGACACAGTTGTGGTCAATGGGATGGAGTCTAGTTGGAGGCCTGTGTCTAGTGGAGTCCCTCAGGGGTCGGTACTGGGACCAGTATTTTTCAATCTATTCATTAATGACCTGGATGAGGGAACAGAGTGTGCTGGCAGCAAGTTTGCTGAGGACACTAAACTGGGTGGAGTGGCTGACACACCAGAGGGTTGTGCTGCCATTCAGTGAGACTTAGACAGGTTGGAGAGTTGGGCAGGGAGAAATTTAATGAGATTCAATAAGGCCAAGTGTCAAGTCTTGCACCTGGGAAAGAACAACCCTATGCATGAGTATAGATTGGGGACTGAGCTGTTGGAGAGCAGTGAAGGGGAAACGGATCTGGGGGTCCTGGTGGATGGAAGGATGACCATGAGCCAGCAGTTTGCTCTTGTGGCCAGGAGGGCCAATGGGATTATGGGGTATATTAGAAGGGGTGTGGTTAGTAGGTCAAGAGAGGTTCTTTTCCCCCTTTATTCTACCCTGGTGAGGCCACATCTGGAATATTGTGTCCAGTTCTGGGCCCCTCACTTGAAGAAGGATAGGGAACTGCTGGAAAGAGTCCAGCACAGAGCCACAAAGATGATGAAGGGGCTGAAACATCTCCCTTCTGAGGAAAGGCTGAGTGAGCTGGGTCTCCTTAGTTTGGAGAAGATACTAAGGGGTGACCTCATCTATGCTTTTAAATCTGTGAAGGGTGTGTGTCAGGAGGATGGGGTCGGGCTCTTCTCAGTGAAGCCCAGTAACAAGACAGGGGGCAATGGTTGTAAGCTGAAGCATAGGAGGTTCCCTGTGAATACAAGACAAAATGTTTTCCCAGCTGAGGTACCAGGGCACTGGCACAGACTGCCCAGAGGGGTTGTGGAGTCTCCTTTTCTCTGGAGATATTCAAAACCAGTCTGGATGCACTTCTGTGTAACCTGGTCTAGGGAATTATGCTGAGGCAGGGGGGTTGAACTAGATGATCTTTTGAGGTCCCTTCCAACTCCTAACGGTCCATAATAAGCATTTTTATCTACTGCAGTCCTGTACCATTACTACAACCACGGGGGGGGGTCTCAGGTTTACCTCTTCCATCATCTGCTGCAGATGCTCCATGAGATCTAGATTTTGCCTGTAATCCTCCACAACTCTGCTAAAGTCATCCAGTTGTTTTTGTAAGTCATTGATTGACTCCAAGAGGACTCCGCTTTTAAAATTGAGTTCATTTGCTACAAAGCCAATGACTTTCTCCTTTATATCACCCATCTTCTTTCTAAGAACCTGTTTGAAAGATGTAGCAATAAAAAAATAAAAAAAGAAATAAAAAGTAACCAAAAAATGAGAAAATCCACAGAAACCTATTTCTTGTCCAACTTTTAAAAAATTACAAGTTGCTTTCACAAAAGTCCAGGAAACAGAAGGACAATGCTTATAAAATCAGTGTAAATCATACTTATTAAAGGTAGAACTGAATCAGTGTAAATCATACTTATTAAAGGTAGAACTGAATCACAATTTTCACTTAGAAAATAAATATCTGTAATAATAAAACATGGGGTCTTGAGCAATGTATCTTTCATTGAAACCATGGATGAAAAAATACTATTAAGCCTTTGGATTCTTTGACTAAATATGTCAATTTAAATATCATTGTTATTTATGTCCCAGAGTGTTAGCATACTACTTAAGAATCTGCTGTAAGCAACATCAGTGACAGTCTAACATAATCCCAAAGACCAAAGGGAACAAGTATTCATACTAGCACTTTATGATATCTGATATAAACATGGCCTCTTAAGATTTAGTATAAGATGGTATACATATACACATTTATATATTTTATATCCTGGGAAGCACTGGTCTTGACAGTTGATCAAGACTTCATTGTGCTAGCTGTTTCACAAGTCATGAAGAAAGAATGGTCCTTGATTTTTGATTGGAAAGAAAGAGATTTGTTTAAAAAATAAAAAAAAAATCATGAACTGTCCACATGAACACTTAAAAACTTAGGAATATTCATTAGTAGGAAAAAAATTTACATTAAATTTTCCTTTACCTGTGTTTTCTCTGCATATGTATCAACTTGCTGAATCTGTACTTTAAGTACTTTCAAATTTCGAGCTTTTTCAGTTTTCTTCATATAGTTAAACTTCAAATTATTGAATTTCTTTCTAAGATCCTTAAATGATTCTCTGAGCTGAAACAGAGCAAGCATATTTGTTAGTAAAAAAGAAACCAATATTCTTCAATTTAGTTTTTATAAGAGCTACTTAATAGACCACAATCTGAACACTGCATATTTAATACAGAAATTAATAATACTATGCTATCTCATAGAGTAACAGTCTCTTTCCAGTAGTGGAAACTAATAGTCTTGCTAAATGAACATTTTTGCATTCTGGATGCAGAGCATTCTTTCTGGAATGGCTGGAATAAAAAAAGGATTGGGGTAAAGGATGAAATCCTTGCTCAGACAATGTGTGAAAAAAATCCCATCTTAGATCTTTCATTGGTTTCAGCTAGAGCCTGTGTCCTTCACATACTCTAGTCCATTTAGTGGAAATGGGTAGCTGTGTAAATGTATATCCATGCTTAGTTTGGGTAAGTAAATTTGGCTTGGGCAAGTAAATTTGTGTTTATTCATAGTACTTCTTCCATACAACAGTTGGTTTATGTCAAGCTTGGTTTGGGTTTTTTTGTTGTTGGTTTGGTATGGTTTGGGGGTTTTTTTGTTTGTTTTGTTCTGTTTTGTTTTTTTCACCCCCTCCACTTTTCAGACACTCTGCTTCTAAAAAGAAGTTACACAGGTGCTTAATTCTATACAGTGTGCTGGTCCAAATATCCTAGTACAACTTTTCACAGAATGCAAAGATGAATCCAGCTCTTTGCAGGGTTAAAATGTAGACTATATGAGGATCTGTCTTTAAAATAACTATTCCACAAATACGGTAGCAGAGAGATTCTGCCTAACACGTACCCAAAGACAGTTTTACAGAACTACAGCTAGAGGGATTTGGTACCACATTACAGTATTATTACCAGTTAGCACTGACTTAGTGAAGCAAGCTCCAAAATTGGGGAAAATGATTCTTATATTAATATAATTGAAGATGAACTAGTAGGTCTAGTTATGAAACATCGATGCCTTTGCTGACTTTTCAGATGGACTCATACCTCAAAATAACTACAAATAAAAAATTATATTAATTTTGCTGTAAAACTCTTTTGTTATATTAATAAAAATTATATTAATTTATATATTAAAAAGTTATCTTAAATTTGCTGTAAAACTCTTTTGTTACCTACATGGAATATAGCTATGTTTTCTTTAATCTACAAAATACTTTAAAAATCCAGAATGGTATAAATGACACCGATGGGGTTTGAGGAAGCTAGATTCATTTACACATATATGGATGAGATGTATTGCTGACTTATTAGAATGAGTTTAATATACATGAAAAAGAAGAGTCATATATAATCAACACAATTTCTAAAATAGTGTATATTTACTACGGGAACTAGTTATAATATAGGGTTGCTATATTCTTTATTTTTTTTTCCCAATGCCAATTACCTGCTTGTTTTAATATCCATTTACAGGTATGCTATTAATATACCTTATGTAATTATTTGTATTAGCAAAGTTATATAAAAAAACATAGCAAACATACTCTGCTAAATTATCTTTAAAGGTTTATGCTCTTTTAAGCATAAAGTTTTATTGTTTCAGTAGTTTTTCTATAGTCACATTTGAATTCCTTTAAGCTACAGATAGAGAACCAGACAAGTAAAAATCTGCTTAAAATACTCTTCTGGAACCTTTTGTTTTAATTACATTGCAATTCTATTATTGCATTTTCAAATTATTTACAATTCATAGTATCGACTGCGCTGGAAGGAACCCAGTAGGATCATCAAGTCCAGCTCCTTAACCTGTGCAGGACACCCCAAGAATAACACCACGTGCCAGGGAGCATTATCTAAACACTTCTTGAACAATGTCAGGTTTGGTGCTGAGACTACTTCCCTGGGGAAGCTGTTCCAGACCCCAACCACCCTCTGAGTGAAGAACCTTTTCCTAATCTCCAGCTTGAACCTCTCCTGACTCAACTTCATCCTGTTTCCCTAGTACTATTGCTGTCCACCAGATTTAGAAGATAAATTCATAAAATTTGAAATGAAGAAATACAAAAAACTACTGATATTTTTCTTTTGACAATTTCACATCCTGTGGGTTGACAAAGTTTTGCTTTTAGAAGAATGTAGAATTAATTATGTAAAAACCCCTGATATTAAAAGAAGTACAGCATTTATAATGCTTCAGAGTCTGTTGCTCCAGATACAAACAAAAAAAAATTAACTTAATTAGTTTTAACAAGTTCAGATCACATCTACAGTTTGATATTTAGTTAACATATTGAAGGCTTTTTTCATATTAAAAAATCCTACAGATGTCCTCCTGCCCCCTTTCCTGTCAAAGAATCCAGGGAGTAATAAATGCTCATTTTGCAGCTTCTGTTATTGAAATAGCTGGTAACCAATCATCATTATTATTACATACTAATGTTAATCCATCAAGGGATATATTTTTCATATTCATTTCATCTAGTGGGATGTTGCCACATTATTTCAGGACTGAATAGACAGATGGTGTTCACTCTGTGTAATGGAAAGGAAGGGAATTCTATCACCATCACTGTGATGTTGAATTAGTTTAAGCTCTTTATCCCACCTAAGTACGAAGAATAATAAAATCTATCTAAAAACTCTCTGTTAATAAAACCACCTCTGCAGAACAATATTTTGTATTCAGAACACAAAAGCCTTATTTGCTGGTTTAATTTTCAAAAAAAGGATATGAGCAAGAATTTATTTTAGTGTATTTCACTGGCTTATGCACATACATAAGCTAGTGATCATTTATAAGGCCAGAGGCTCTTCTCATTCCACTATGCGAAATTAGATCACCTTGTTTCAGATATGATGGCTCATGTGTCAAAGGTCTGCAGCTGCTGTCACTCTTCAGATTCAACTCAGACTTGTACATCACCCCTTCAGAGAGCATGTACACAACTACTGCTATCATCAGCAATTGTACCACAGACAATATATGGCTGTCAATTTGTAGAAATCTAAACGTATCTCAGTTTAATGCAAAATTAAATGAGAAATACTAATGGAACTATATACATCTTAATATGTTTCTGTGACTTCGGCCCACAAGTTTAATGGAACTTTGTAACTTTTCTATTGCGTCAGTCATTAATCAGGCAGCTGTTCCTAATACAGTTGGCCTGTCATGGGTGGAGAATGGTGGTGCAGAAGATGCATTTAGGTGCCAGTTGCTCCAATTCCTCACACAAATACAAGCAAGTGATAAAGCTGTTTTAAACATGGTTTTGTTAACGGTACAGTTGCAGTAAAATGCTTTGATTCCTATGTAAGCCACTCTAGGAGGTTCTTCACTGTTAGACACTTAACTTTCTCTTTTTATTCATACATAAAACTTTTAGTAGCATTACTAATAAAATGAACCCATGAAAGCAGGTTGCTAAAAATAGATTTCTAAAGTGGCCAAGATTAAAAAACAGTCAAAAGGTGAGAGGGATGAAAAGGTGCTGTTAAGTCATTAATTATTACTTTAATTCTGGGACCACAATGAAAATAAATTAGAAGGTGAGAAATCTGTGAATTATTAATTCTTACAGATGTGTGAACAAGATAGCTCATTATCCTCTATGGTTAAAATTCACATTTTCAGTCACACCTTTCCATAAAGGTGTAAATAATAACGTGATGAAGTGGAAAGAAGATGACTGGGCAGAGCTGAGAACCTACTTCAAGATCTGTTACTATTCTGACCCAAGTTTTGTGAAAACTTTCCTTTAGAAAAGGAATCTAAAGAAAAGCTATCCACATGTCAAATTAGTATATTTCTGTTAGTCTACATTCAAGATGCAGTCAGCTTTGAGGATGACAGCTTTTAACTTAACCAGTCGACACGGTTTTCCCAACATAAAGTGAAAAAAAAAAATTAAAATCAGTTACTAACACTACAATTGAAAAAATGCAATGCAATTATTTTGCAGAGGGTGCCATTAACTGTGAGAAGCTAAAACATATTTTGCAATATAGGGCATGTGGTGAGTAACACGTCACTGACACTTTTCATTTGAATTTAAGAGAGACAGAAAATTACTCTTTTCTTCTAATTCCAGAAAAAAAAAATTCTTAGAAATGAGTCATATTCTCCTCCCTTAGTTATATAATCCCAGAACCAAAGGACAGAAATGATATATTTATTTAATATAATAGTGTGTCTTTGAATATGGCCAGCCTTATATGCAGGCTGCTCACTGAACATTTCCTTTTCTTCAGCAAATTTGAAGAGTTTTCAGTATAAAGCTAGAACACCCAAATGTTCTGATTCTGCCATGTCACTGCAAAGCACAATGGGAGTTCTTGTTTAGGTACTTCATGCTTTCCTTCTCATCTACAGCATGATTCCCTCTGCCAGAGTGCTTCTTCTAGATAGAACCTAATAATATAATAATAATTATAATAACTATATAATAGGAACCTATGTAGAGGTTCCTATTGCTTCCTACCATTGGCCAAGAAGTTACATCACAGGAGATCGAATGAAACATCCGAATGAAACACACTCGGCTTATAACTGACAAGGGACTAGAAATAAACTGAGGTTCAAAATAACCTTTTTTTTGATGCATATGTTCTTTCAATTTCAAAATACCTTTTTGTGAAAATTGACACTTTATACAAACATGCAAAAATATTTTGTAAAACAAAAGGAAATCCACTAAAAATAGTTGGGACAGGAATCTCGGTCACTGTTACTTTGGTGATTTTGAGAAGATACAGTCTCTTTATTCAGGTGTGGATTTACTTAGCAAAAGATAAAGTAAAATAAAACCTTCAGTGTCCTGTGTTTCCACTTCCTATACTTCACACTGCAGGGAACATTATTGTGAATACCTTTTCAGGTAAGGATCCAGTTTCTGTGCTTTACGGATGCAGAGAAATGCAATCTAGAGAACATCAAGCGTAGATAGAGGTCATCAGCTTCCTATTTTAATGGATCACTCTGAGAAAACTAATTCCATGGAATGCTTTCCTAAATTGATTTTTATTGAGGCACCTATCCAGTTCAACCTGATAAATTATGAGTGGATTTGTATTTGGCCTACTAAGATGCTAAATTGTTAATCATATTAGCTAAGTCATTTTTCCTAACCTAAGTTCTATAACAGTAAATTCTAATATCTTGTGCCAAAGAACATTTCCTTTCTCTTCTAGCAGTTTTAAATATCATATCTTGGGTTTCTGAAAAAAATGTTAAGTATTAAATTATTCTGAACTTTTCATTAAGAGACTGAAAGTTCTTTCATATAACCCTACAACTGCAATATATGTAAATTCTAATTTTCTTTGAAAATTTAGCTTCATAAGAAAGAAATTTGAAGGCTTATGTTTTTCAGATAAAGCTGACAGAGCTAAGAGCCAAATAAAATATAGCTGCTCTATTTCCAGACTTCTTGGTATAGTGAAAGTAGCTTATTGCCAGCCCAAAAACTTGACATTATCCTGAACTGCGGAGGTATGAACCATAGATTATTATTACTGCTGAATGGATCTAAGGTTGCTGATAAGATTAAAATCAATACTTCTGTATACATATGAAGCATCTAGGGGAATGGTAAACAGTAACATATTTCAAGAATACAACAGTCCTTTTAACAGTCATTTAATGTGTTGGGATTTTTGTTACTTACCTCATTTATCTCCTCTTGAGTGGTGCAGTGTTGGAAATGTTGTGACAGTTCTTCCTCATACTTATCAGCTTTCAAACTCCAGTTAATGCTATCACACTCATATCTAGCAAGTGTTTGCTTCAGATTCTTTACAGAAACATTCAAGCAATTCTAAATAAGGAATAGACAAAGAAGCTTATGAAACTCAGGAAATACATTTTTTTTAAACAATCTAAAATGAAAATCATTTTGAGGCAGAACGTGCATAGTCAGTCACAACCAGCTAAGATAAACAATTAAACTGCCACTGTAACAAGAGCAAGTACATAGCAGTTTCAATCACTAGTAATCTGAGAAATAGGTTTGGGTCAAAGTCACAACTCCCACAGTATATTCTCTAAGCAAAGGGGCAGTGGCCTGCTCTAGTCCTTTACTACCTGTAGATTAGCTCTTTTTTTGCTGTCAGTCAGATTATGGAGTTTGAGGAGCAGACTGGTAATATGGATAATCTAGGCAGGTCATAAAGGAATGTCTTACTTTCTCCCTTGTAAATGGATATAGGGCAATGACAATCCTGCCCTCAGTAAACAACTAGCTCCTTTCTGAAATAGTAACTTATGAAGTAGCCTTGACAGGCTGAGAGAGTTGGGCATATTCATTCTGGAGAAGAGAAGGCTCTGAGGAGACCTTATTGTGGCCTTCCAGTATCTGAAGGGGGCCTACAAGAAAGCTGGTGATGGAAATTTTAGGATGTCAGGAAGTGACAGGTCCTAGACTAGGTGTAATGGATACAAACTAGAGTAGGATAGGTTTAGATTAGACATTAGAAAGAGGTTCTTCATTGTTAGGGTGGTGAGACACTGGAACAAGTTGCCCAGAGCAGTTGTGGAAGCCCCATCCCTGGAAGTTTTTAAGGCCAGGCTGGGTGAGGCTCTGGGCAACCTGATCTAGTGGGATGTGTCCCTGCCCATGGCAGGGGGTTTGGAACTAGAGGATCTCTAAGGTCCCTTCCAACTCTGACAATTCTATGGTTTTATGATAGCCATTTTGCCACGTAAATCAGTCTTGAATCCACTAATAAAGTAGCACTGTTATTATATTTCCTTTTGTTCTTTTGTTCTCCTTTCTTTATATGAGAATAAAGAAACAAAGAAACCTTTAAAAGTAGTAGGAGTCTAATATATAGATGTGGTATTCAAGAAGTCACTAACAGGGCCTTGAACTGCACAAATACAACAGAACAGAAAGGCATGCTTCTTTTCCCAAGTGGTAGTATTTTAAGGTTCATTTATTAATTTCCTCCCTATTTCAAATATATTACAATGTTTTCCAGAGTAAAATCTGTACACAGACCGTAAAAAAATACAAACAAGGTTTCAAATAAATTATTTTCTTTTCTCTTGGCAAAAGCAATTTGTGCATAAATAATGAAGAATAAGTTTCATCATTCCTGGATATTTAATTTAATTGAATGGCTGTAATTCTACAAACTGTAAGAGTAGAAGACTGAAAATAATCGACTGTCCTACATTTTATATTTTGTTTTCTTTTAAAATGATCTTAAAATTCTGTATTTATTTCCCTCAGAATATGAATACATTTTGTACGTTTAAGTCAGCCAGATGGTCTCCTTTCATATTTATCCTTGATGACACAGATTATTCTAATTCTACTCACAGGTTGTTGTGCTGCAGATAAGATATCCACTCCCTGGGTAAGAAGCAGTTCATATAGCTGTCTGATATGTGCGTGTTTCTCCTGAGCATTCACAAGGTAGGCTTTAGCATGGTGCACATTTTCGGGCTTCTCACATGTTTCAGGAACATCCAGTTCTCCTGATTTCAATAGACATTCCAGCTGGAATATATTAAAATGAACATTAATGTATTTAAAATTATGTGAAAGGAAGCTTACAGTTCCTTTCTTATCTGTAATGTGTTACTCTAAACTTTGTTGACAGGGGTTTAAGTTATTAAATTTAGATTTAGGTCTGAATCTTAAATTCTCCAAATTTCATGCAACTCAAGATCCATAAAGTTTAATTCTGATCACTAGTATTAAAACCAGAAAGTTTAACTACAAAGGGAAGAAGGTATATTTTAAAACTTTATACTCACTTCTTTTTTAATGTGATGGAATTTGACTGTCTTGTTGAATATCTCATCATATTTTGTCACAGTGTCCTTTACGGTTTGATGATTACGAATAAGCTCACTTATTCCCTCAGAATTCTCCTTCACAGAAAATCCTTTCTGGGTTAGCAATTCTAACAATTTTATCAGGTAGTCAAGCTCGGCACTCATTTGCTAGCAAAAAAAAAAAAAGGCAGAAGTTACTCAAACTACACCAATATATTAGCTAACTTTCCCTTCCATTTGATAAAATAACAACCTAACCATGGTAAATTGTCTTGGGAAAAATAACAGTGCTATGCTTTTTAAAACTTTCTTCACACACTTTACTTTTTGCTAGGCATGAATCTCAGCTATCACCCAGAAACACCCTTGGATGAAAACAAGTCAAACTGACTTGTAGGGGAACAGCAGATTGAATTGCTAAAACTCAGAGACAGTACTCAGAGGAGGTATGACATGCCTCAGCCTCTGACCAGTTCTAACCCAAAAGCATAAAGCTGATACTCTTCCATCACACCAAGGCTTATATGTCATTTTAATACACTGCTAACACCACACAAGACATTCTCTGGTCCCTGAACATAAAACGTCTTCTCCCCTACTATACACACAGACATGAACCCTTCCTTCTGGAAAAGTAATGTGAAATACAAAACACTATGAGCCTAGGCAAAGTACCTGGGGTCAATGTGAATGTGACATTACTGTACCAAAAAGGGCTTTTGATCCACCATACACCTCACTAGATTGATTTCTTACCTGATACTGTGGTTTCATTTGGTTAAGCTTTTTTTGTAGTTCCAAAACTGTTAAAAGGTCATTTTCAAGGTCAACAGTTGCTGGAAGCTGAAGTTCCTCTTGAAGAATCTCTAATCCATGGGTAGTCTAGAAGACAATCAAACAGTTCAGCGTCTCTGTCTGTAGTAGATAAATGAAATTTAAACTCAAATATAAATTTGTAACAAGAACCTTCCTTAAACTAGACACTCAAATGCTGTCAGTAAAATCTGTCTCAAATCCTCTGACTGACAAGGGTGACAGGAAGTCTTCAAGACAGTGTGCAAAACCAATTCAGACATGGAGATCAGAGAACCCATACAGACAATGTATTTTCTGTGATAACTTACTATGGTTTGGGGATAAATTGTGCTAGACAAACAGAGGTTACACACTTGTGGTTCTGCTACCATTCTGGCTAGTGTTGCATTTAAGGAATTGTGTCAAGGATGTTCCAAATTCTCTTTCCTGATGAACATTGTTGGACTGACAACAATGACTGACTTTAGTAACTATTAGGACACTGTTTAGTTTAATAACTCTGAAGTCACTACAAAATGGTGCTTTTTAAAAGAAAAAATAAACAAACCAACCAACCAAAACAAAAAAACTAAACCACTTCTGGTATAGTATACAGATGTGATTAAAAACTCAAATTTGAAGTGGGAACTTATATGTGTTTGAAGAAGCACAAAAGAGATGAAAAACATTTCATGCTTCTTGATGACTACCTGAACAGCAAAATTATCTGTCTGTGGAGAATTCTCTTACTACTTGTCTTTCTTCAAAGATACCTATAATATCAGAGATTTAGTTACAACTTACATTTTTTAGTTGTTCTTTAAATATCCAGCACTGTTGCTTGATGGATTTCAGTTGAGTAATTTTAAAATTCCAGATTGCCCAGAGATCAGACAGTTCTTTCTTTTCTTTACTCAGATTAAAAATGGCATCTTCTGTTACTTGTACAGATTTTTCCACTTTTAATATTAAACTCTCATTTACCTGGCAAATAAACCAATAATTTTTTTCCAAATATGTTTTTATAAAATACAATTAAAATCTCATAGTATTAAAATCTCAACAAAGCTTAAAGAAAACTGTTCTAGCATAACTTTTGTGAAAATTTCTGGTACTATGGGTGTCTTTAAATACACTGTTCTGTAAGAAATAGTCATAGATCTACAGAATTTGTATACTGAGGACATGACTAACATTAAAGTTTAAAACCTGTAACAGGTCAGTAACGACTGAATTATTGCCATCTAATGGCTGTTCAATGCTCAAAGAAAATGCAATTTCTGAATAGACAGAAATACCTAAAATGGCCTTTTAGGGAATAGTAACTGGAAAGTGAAGTGGATGAAGAAAGACCACTCCTTTGTGCTGATAATCAAAGCAGCACTGAAGCATGGGAGGGCTAAAATGTTAAACATTTGAACATTTAGATGGCTGTTCCTCCTTTTAACAGAGCTTATATCAGAAATACCAGAAGATGGGGTGATGTTGTTTCTTCTTTCCCCATTTCAGCATTTTTCTTTTAAGAAAAGTTATGTTCATAAATTACTTGTATTATCCATATCTTACAGATACTTAAAAGCTACACCCTAAGAATATCATGGAAACACAGTAGCAGAAAATCCATGGTGGCAACACACTACCAATGGTTTAGAGAGATAATATCTGAAGATATGTGAAGACTTAGTGACTGTAATGCAACCTCGTATTCACACATATTTAGCTTGCCTTTACACTATCTGTGCCTGGCTACACCCAGCTGTGACAGAAGACACCTTAGCCCACATTAACTGTCTGAGGACTTCACCCCTTTAAATAGGTTTTTCCAGTCAATCTTGCATTTTGCTGTATGTTATCAAGACCTACTCCCCCTTCTCGCCCTAATGTGACTGCTCCCTATTCTGTCCTATAAAACCAGAAAGAACAGCTGGGTATCCAGGCTGTCAGCATTAATTGGGATCATTTTAGGAGTCATTGCACATCTCAAATGGTCATCTCATGAAGGGGTACTGGAAAATTTGATAGGGATGCCTAGGCAGCATAGCTGAACCCAAGACAGAATGTCAAGACACCAGGAAAGATTATATGTAAGTAAGTAGCTCTAGCATCCATTTCTTTAGGAGAGCTTCATACACTCAATTATTAAAGACTGCCTCTTAGTGGAAGTAAAACAAACTTAATACTATACTTGTATACATATGCCGCTTTCCAACATGACCAGAACAGATATAAGCATTTATTATGTTTCTATGCATATACTGGATCATTTATTAAGGGCTCTGTTATTGTTAATCACAAAACTTTTTATATTACTTATAATTCCATTAGCACTTAAATGATACTTTCATATTTTAAAAGCATATAAACGCACTAGTCCTTTTAAAAGTAGGTACTGGAGAAATTAATGATCCATCAGTCACAGAACTAGGATTAGACCTGATCACAGACAAAGATCAAATATTTGACATGGTTCATCAGCTTATACTCACCATATTTACTAAATTAAGAAAATCACAACCCATATTTTGTGTGGAAAAAATCTTCTTTATAGCCTTTTGCCACTGAGTATTAGCTGATTCCATTGCAAATTTACTTTCAGCCTCCCTGTTTGTTTGTAGTGGTTCTGATTTATAGAATTCCTTCAGATTTTGAATATCATCATTCACCTGAAGATAAATATTAAATAAGTATTTAAAAAAATCAAAAATTGACCTGCTATTATAATAAGGTACACTGACATGCTAAAAATCAATAGTAGCCTCTGAATCCTTTCCAGGTTTTAAGACCTACCATCCTTCCTAAAATCTATATGAACACTAAATAATGAAAAAGTTTTAAATAGCCAGTAAACCAGCAGATGGCAAGCAGACAGGTGGCAGCAATTTGTTAAATTTCTGTTACATATCACCACATGGATATTATATGCTAGTGTCTCAATGCAAAGATTATCACAGATCCATTTAATATGAAGTAACTAAGTTTAGCAATAATCCAAAGAAGACACAATTTAAGCTTTTGGCAGTTTATCCCCAAATAAACAAACCCTATGGCTATTTTTGTCTGATAGGTTCCTTTCTGGCTTGAATTCCTTTCTAAATATAAAAGAAAAACAGTGTTGTGGAATCTTAAAACAACCATTGCATCAAAAGGAAAATTAACTGCCCCTGGCATCATTAGCACAGTTACCAAAATTATGTGTTGAATTCATACAGAGTTGGTTTATATTTAATTTTTAAACCATTTCAGATGAATTAGCACTCCAGTGGAAGTAGTGTAAGACAACAATAAATATCTATATCAACACATTGTAATATGATTAATATCTCTACCAACATATTATGTGAAATATTTTTTAAATTATATGAAGCAAAGTAAGAGTACATACACATAAGCATTTTTATGAAGTACATAATGAAAGAGAACCTGCAGAGGAGAATAAGTAAAAATTCAAATATAACACTTCCTACAATGGCAATTTAAATCAGTAGAAAATCTGTACATAGACTAGTCATGATTTTGATGCAAGTTCAGTGATCAGAGCTGCTTGCCCTCATGGAACAGCTCTCCTTTAGTGTAGAAAAGGGCTTACAAAGAGTTGCAATGTTTCCATGGCACAACATCTACAGGATTCGTCTTAGCTATCTAAAAAACACATTTTATACTTGTAAGATTTTCACAGTCTAGTCAGAAAATAAATAAGTAATCTGTACCTCCATAGCTGACTTTAAAAAGGCCACATAAATTTCCAGAATTTCTAGTTTTGAACTAATATTTTTCTCAATTTTTTTCAGTTCTTCATTCAGGAAGTCAACCCTGCAAGAAAAAGCTGCCACCTGCTCAGGTTCAAACTCTTCCATATCTTTGATTATTCGCTTGGCTGACTCCAGTTCATGTGAGATTTCCTTGGAGGGTACAAGCACAAAACAATATGTATAACGACTGAAAAGGAAAGGACTTGTGAATATTGATAACACATTTTTCATTTTCAATAGTACCTCTTATGTATAAATCAATTACTCAGTTGAAGAGTTCACAATGGTCACTATACTGAAAACAATTATTTCTTTCCTAAAAACCATGGATATAGCTATTAAAACAACAAATTTATAATTAACAAAACTAAATAGGAATCACAGTATTCAGATTAAGTAAACCACTTCATAGTAAAAGAATTAAAACAACAGAAGCATTCCATATGGGAACACTGATAGCCAGAACTGACACAATTCCTTTAATAAATAGTATAGCCCAATTTCCTGAACTGATTTGCTTGAGTTTAAATCCCTCTTATTTGTTTGTCTGATACTCAGATCTTGTAGAACTCACTGTCCACTCCAGAATGAGACTTCGGAAGCACTGGGTTCTCATAAGGCTACTGCTGTAATTGAGACCTGTTCTTGTAGCACTTTACCTTATGAATCTTACTTCTACGTATGTCTTCATTCTTGAACCAATAATTGCTTCCTAGCTAGTCCCTACCTGCCAAGCTAGACTGCTCTGCATTCCAACCCAAACCATTTTTTTTTTGCATGCATATCTGCAGAAATCAGGTGAAGATGAACCAGTGAGTTTCATCTGTTACTGCATCGACTGCCCAGATTCAGAAGAAAGTCACAGTATGCTGACTGAGCCAGACCTGAGCTACTTTTTCCATAATTCAGCTGGGATTCTGGTTTTCAAATTCACTATCTTAATTCATAGCTTCATATATCTATGTCTATGTGCTTACTTACTTTTATGGATTTAGCTCAATACCACTTAGTGTACCTACCTCTTGCATTCATCCAAGAGCTCAAACTCTAGCATATCACAATTCACAGAAAGAATAGATAGGAGAGAGTTACTATTGCCAGGGCAGATTGTACACAACAACAAACAAAGGGAACATCTTGGCATGCAAAAAATTGGCATAAAAGACACTAAAAACTTCTATAGAGTCTTATGAAGAAAAAAGGGGCTTTTGCTCATCTGCTGAAAATCTTATATTCTTACTATGTTCTCTCTATAATTTCTTTAAAGTGCATTTTTTTCCCATGGACACTACAGATCCAGCTCTTGGGTTCCTTGTTGTTAAGCTTTACCACAAAATATGTACCTGTGTCAAGACCATGGAAGGGTTTCAATAGGTTTTAAGCCATTTTCAGATACTGTAGTAGTGCTACAGTGGATGGAAAGGCTCCACATGTAACTTGAAATAGCCTCATCTATGTTACAGAGACAAGTGGTGCAGTGTATTCATACCATGGCTGCATTGCCAACATGATGAATGGATATCCAGTGGCAACTGCATAGCCCCCTTTAAAGTTTCTCTACCTGGCAACTACGTTTTTTTTCTTTTTCTTTTTTTTTTCTTTTTTTTTTCTTTTTTTTTTTTTTCTGATTCATCCCTTTTATATGGCATAGTAAACCACAAGAAGGGTTTTCCATGCAACTGTCTAGACAATTTTTATACTTGGCACCTCAGGCACAAGTAGCAATCCATGCTGGAAGAGTCTTCCTATCAAGAGCTGATACTGTGATCTTGAGATAGCAACAAATAACGAGACAGAGTCAATGGGGATAACCAGTGATACCAGGACTGTATTGCTATCTGCAGTTATGTTCATTAACAACAGTTTCAAATTAAACTATAGACATATTTGCTTTCCAAGAATATATAATAAACTCTCAACCTCTCACCTTATTTAGAATTACATACAGCATGCTTTGGGTTTGTTTTTACCTTTGTTTGTTTAGCCAGTTCAAGATGTTTGCTCAAAACTCTTTCCAACTCAGACAAATAGGAACCAATCTCCACACCAACTGCAAGCATCGGGGTGAGTTTCTTAATGAACTGTGATACCTTTATTTGAAAGTAAATTTATACAAGTAGTCAGTATAAAACATCACTTTGTATAGAAAAAAAAGTGAAGTAACACCTGTCTTTTGGCTATGTATTTTCTATAATCAGAGAAATTCAGGAATGAAAACATAAAGGAAGAAAATCAGCATGGGTTTACCAAGCAGAAGTCATGTTTGACCAACCTGATAGCCTTTTATGAGGACATAACCAGGTGGTTAGATGAGGGTAGGGCAGTGGATGTGGCTTATCTTGATTTCAGCAAACCGTTTGACACTGTCTCCCACAGCACCCTTGCAGCTAAACTGAGCAAGTGTGATCTGGCTGCTTGGGTAGTGAGGTGGGGATTGTGAGCTGGTTGAAGGACAGAAGCCAGAGAGTTGTGGTCAATGGGATGGAGTCTAGGTGGAGGCCTGTGTCTAGTGGAGTCCCTCAGGGGTCGGTACTGGGACCAGTATTTTTCAATCTATTCATTAATGACCTGGATGAGGGAACAGAGTGTGCTGGCAGCAAGTTTGCTGAGGACACTAAACTGGGTGGAGTGGCTGACACACCAGAGGGTTGTGCTGCCATTCAGTGAGACTTAGACAGGTTGGAGAGTTGGGCAGGGAGAAATTTAATGAGATTCAATAAGGCCAAGTGTCAAGTCTTGCACCTGGGAAAGAACAACCCTATGCATGAGTATAGATTGGGGACTGAGCTGTTGGAGAGCAGTGAAGGGGAAAGGGACCTGGGGGTCCTGGTGGATGGAAGGATGACCATGAGCCAGCAGTTTGCTCTTGTGGCCAGGAGGGCCAATGGGATTATGGGGTATATTAGAAGGGGTGTGGTTAGTAGGTCAAGAGAGGTTCTTTTCCCCCTTTATTCTACCCTGGTGAGGCCACATCTGGAATATTGTGTCCAGTTCTGGGCCCCTCACTTGAAGAAGGATAGGGAACTGCTGGAAAGAGTCCAGCACAGAGCCACAAAGACGATGAAGGGGCTGAAACATCTCCCTTCTGAGGAAAGGCTGAGTGAGCTGGGTCTCCTTAGTTTGGAGAAGATACTAAGGGGTGACCTCATCTATGCTTTTAAATCTGTGAAGGGTGTGTGTCGGGAGGATGGGGTCGGGCTCTTCTCAGTGAAGCCCAGTGGCAGGGCAAGAGCCAATGGCTGTAAGCTAAAGCATAGGAGATTCCCTGTGAATACACTCAGAAATTTTTTCACAGTGAGGGTGAGGGAGCACTGGAACAGACTGCCCAGAGAGGTTGTGTAGTCTCCTTCTGTAGAGGTATTCAAAACCCATCCGGACGCACTTCTGTGTGACCTGGTCTAGGGAATCCTGCTGTGGCAGGGGGGTTGGACTAGATGATCTTTTGAGGTCCCTTCCAACTCCTAACATTCTGTGATTCTGTGAAAATCCTACTATTTGTCCTAAGAAAATTCTAACAGTTATAGTCAGAATTTCAGGAAATAACCTCCTGTTTGCTCTCATTTTGTTGACAATGCTTTCCTTTATCCTAAGTATTCCAGGCTTGTTACTTCAATGAGGCACAACTGAATTATAACTAAGGTAGTATAAGCTTGCCAGAAATACTTTTATTATACTTAATTTTTTGATTTTGGTTTGATTTCTTTTTTCCCAGAAAGTACATTTAAAGCTTCTCTGCCAAGCTAAGAAATCTGGTTTTGTGCAGATACACAACTCCATTTCATTGCTAATGTAAGATGTTACATACACATGATAACATGATGATAACAAAAGATGATAACAAGAGATCATGAAAAGCAAAGGCAGATACTACTAGACAAAGCAAGTATAGTTATTAATAGACATAAGAATTCATTCATGTGCACTATATTTTTTAATTAATGGCCGCTGACTGAGGTTCAAACTTTATTACATGAACATCAGAGGCAGTTGAACTTAGCGCCACATTCTTTGGGATACTTTGCATTGGCACATGGTTGGAGTAAGTGTTTTGCTTTGTAGGAATGTAACAATGAGTACTGTTTACTGCAGTGAAAGATCACGTATACGACTCAAAACTTCTGAATGGTCTCTAGTGCAAGACTGGGAATGAAATAATTAAAACAAGCTGCAGAATGAAACCATCTGTCAAAGCTGTAGTCTAATTTTGAGTAAAAATTATCTTCATAATTGAAATTTTTTATTAAGATTCACAAAATGGAAGTGATATCATTTCTACAATACCAACAGCAGCTATCAGCAAATCTTTTATTTTCAGCTAAACTTAACAATATTTTCACTGTTTTCTAATACCACAAGGCCTTGCCCATGTAAATTGCATGCAAAGGGACCAATTTATGGCAAATTGACTTCCTATTTGATTCAGAATAGCTCATTATAAACATAATGCAAATAAAAAATACCAGACTGCAGACTTAATTATTCAGTCATTAAATTTTATTTACTTACTTGGTCTATGCTCTGTAATTTCCCTCATATGAACCTTGTTAAAAGATTATATTTTTTAACTTGAATTTACACATGGAACCTTATTTAGGATACATGTCAATTCCATCTCTTACAAGTCATTAAAAAGATCTGTACTGCTACAGAGCACTGAATAGCTCTGTGATGTCATTCATGCATCAATATGCCAATGAATAAAGAGAATTTTTATAGTGAACACATTCTAGTCTCCTTCAGTCTTATTGAATATATGCTGTGCTTTACAGTTATCATGCTTATTAATCATCAGTTTTGCCACACTTTTATTTTTGTCTTCAGCCAAATGAAAGAGAAGACATAGAAACCTGCATGCAGGTCACAGTCCTGACTGCTCACTTCTTTTCTGAAATACCAAATTACAATAGCACATCACCTAAGAAAATCCTTGCTTTACTGAAGATCACTGGTAAAATGTTTTCATGGAAACAGCTGCATTTTTCACAACAGCTTTAGGTTTATTTTGGCTGGCAACAGCTTTCTAACTAAGACTGTGCACTCTCTAACATAGCAACGTTATTTGTAATTATTTCAGTCAACTTTGATATTCACATATCTGTATTATGGAAGTGCAGTGCACTTTACAAATGCATTAAGAATAATATGTGTTATGATGTACCTTATTTAGACGATCTTCAAGTGAGGCAATCCATTGTTGTTTCTTCAAAGTAACTTCTTTATAATCTGGACGCTGCCTGGTTAATTGCTCTACTTTTTTTTGAACATATTCCATCATTTTCTGAATTCCTGTCACCCAAGAGCTAAAATGGAAAAGAAGAACTGTTATTTTTCATTTTTGCTCAAAAATCAGGATGATCATGATTAAAAAAAAAGCAACTATGCCTTTTCTCTTGATTTAAAAGACAAATAACTTGTGAATTTTAAGCTGTGACACTTAAAAGAAAAAAGCAAGAGAAATATTAAAATGAATCCAAACAAAATTAATAATGAGTAGAATAAATGATGATGCTTCCAGACAAATACTTTAGCACCAGTGTGTACGATGCATGTGTCAGATATTCTGATTCACTGAGAAATCCCTCATTTCACAAATAATTTTGACTTTAATTATACTATCTAAAGACTAAAAACAAAAATGGAACAGTTTAAAAAGAGACAAAATATATGGCATATCACTTCTGATTTAAAAAGAATGTTTTCTTTAGACTTTCAAATACATTTTTTGTTTGTTTTTACAATACCTGAAAAAAGAGTGCCATATACATTTTAAGTACTTTAAAGAGTGTGTTTCAGCATTAGAAAAGAACACCAATTTACAAAACAATGGCTTGACTTATAGCTTTAAACATTTAATATCAGGGAAGAAATTCACAATTTGAACACTTGAGGTAGTCCTCTTCAATTTGTAAAGAAGTTACCACATACAATATATATCTGAAGTTTTGATATATTAAAAAACTAAACATAGATTTACAATTGGAATGTATTTATTGTAAATTTTTTTGTAAGATAAATATTCAAAATAAGTTCAAAATAAGTATTTTATTAATTTAGTTTCACCAGAAACTTAATACGGGTATTTACTCAAGGGTTTCTCCTTTTTCCTCTAAAATGAAGGGAAATTTTCTCCTCACTACTGATCAGGCTCAGAGAGTTAAATTCTGCAACCTCAAAGAAAAGCCTTATTCTACAACTAACAAGAAATATGGTATTGATAGATCATTCAAACCATTGTTTGAATCTGATCACAAAGAGAAAACAAAATTTAAGTCCTTTTGTGGGAGGAGGTAGTTTAAAATTTGCAAATTACTATTTCAAAAATTACCAGCCTATTAGTTTGTACTTTATCCTGAAATGCTAAAATAACTACTTGACTTTGTTATTTTAGGAATTAATTCTATCAAGGACTTCAGCATTCCTAGTATTAATCAATGTTATGTAGACATAATTTGAAATAGAACATTTGTTTCTGTTGAGATAATGTTTAGTAGAGCTTCAAGTCCTATAGAACAGCAACATGTATTCTGGAATTATTTTATATTTGAATTTTCTATTTTGACCCTTTGCTAGGTTCAAGCCAATTCCATCTGGGATGGCAGATGAAGGCACTTCAGATAAAATTGTTTGCAAGCTCATGAGATTAAATGAAAATCTTATCTAGACTTTCAGTTGCTGTGTTGAAATAAAGGTATTCAACGTTCAAGAACAATTAAGGACATAAGCATGTAATGGGAAGGCAAAGCTAAGCTGACCACTAGCCAGTCATCAGCCATGGTCATTTGTTCTCTCTTTGAGGTAGAACTCATTAGTATAAATAGTTTTCATTCTTATTCCACCAGCCTCCTGAAAAGACCCGTGTAGCAGGCAATATTAAGCCATTAGGACTGATTCTAAACAAAGTCATGCTCCACATCAGTGTAAAAATTGTGTCTGCAGAGTATGTCACTGTAATTATAAGGATCTTTGGAAGAAAAAAAAAAGTAATTTCTTTCATTAATTAAAACTACACAGAAGTGGAGAAACTTCTGTATTTTCTGCACTTGGCTTAATACCTCTATTTCCCTCTTCACAGAATCACAGAATATTAGGTGTTAGAAGGGACCTCTGGAGTCCATCTAGTCCAACCTCCCTGTCAGAGTAGGTTCACACAGAGCATGTTGCACAGGATGGCATTCAGGTGGGTTTTGAATATCTTGCATCAAATCATATTATAATTGCTATAGTGATAACTTTCAAAAAGATCTAAAAGGATTACACTGGGCAGCAGGATGTGTTCATAGCAATTGATAATTTAATTTTCATTTACATGTATTTACTTTTCCAAAAAGTTAACTAAATCATTGTTTCTGAACACTGCCCTAACATATGAATCTCACTTTTTGACACCACTCTTATAGGGATCATGTAGTATTCCTAAAGATTTTTGTTAAATATATTGGTTTGTATAAATAATAAACAGATAATTATGGTAGAAACTTTGAGTTTCAAGTCATTTAAATCTACACCTTAGTTAGCTGCACTGGCTGTAAATGCAGTCTGATTCTAACTTGTCGAGTTATAGAGCAACAGGTAGATATAGAGAAAGAGACGATATGCAAAAATAGATGGAATACCTGTGAGAATCTGCTTTGTTAAGTAACATTTGACCCTTTTGCAAGGTACTAACTGTGCAACCTTTAATAACTTCCTGTATTTCTTCATACTTCATTGTGAAGATAGGAGAATGTAAGCCTTCCAAATCAAATGTTTTAAGGTGATTCTCAATACCTTCAAGACCATCAAGTACCTGGGGGAAATAAAAACCAACACAAAATTAAAAAAACCCCAAACAAACAACAACAACAAAAAACCCCACAACTACAACATCAACAACCCCCCCCCTGTTGTTAGTATTTTTATTTAAAATGTGCATGTATATTCTTTTACGTAAATAGATGATCAATAGATATTTAATGTTTTACACTTCTTCAGAAATAAAAAATAGTATTTTATTTGAGGTCCCAGTATTGGCTTTGCAGGTCGCAGAAGAACAAAGGCAAAATTCAACAAAAGTTAATATAAATATGGACGTGCAAAATCACAATTTCTCTTTTAATTTAAAACTATTCATTTTTTTCAGCAATAGTCAGGCCAATTTGACATACTGAAGGAGAACCAAAGTAACAAGAGTAATACAACACAGTGACAGAGTTTTATTGGAGTGCACTCTAAGAGTTTTACCAAAAATCTGCTTCTTTTTTAATGTTATATCAAATGTATTCTCATGAGGGCAGAATAGAGAGGCAGAATCACTTCCTTATCCTGCTGGTCATTCCTCTCCTGTTGCAGCCCAGGATACGGTTGGCCCTCACTTGCTTTTCACTTACAGTGGGAGGCCCTTCACTCCACCAATACTCACCTAGATTTACTGATGCTTGGTAGGTGATGAAAGCTTTGGTGCCATTGAAGACTGAAACAAACAACTCATTTACGAGCTCAGCCTTCTCCATCATTGTTTATCAGAGGGGGCACACTCTCCCTCACTTTTCTGATTAGCATATTTTGGTATGATATCATTTCTAGACCATGTAGTATATGACGTGCCCAGTATGAGGAATTGTATATTGTCCTTGTTTTTTCTCTTGTCTGACTCTTAATTAGCTCCCCGAGAGGAGCAGGAGACCACTGCAAGTATATAGATCGTTTCTGGTATGGATACTAGCCTGCAACAGTTTGAATATTCTAGAGCAGGTCCTGTATCTTCATACAGCATCATGTCAACATGACAGAGCCCATGATATTAAAGTCCAATTTTGGGCAAATACTGTTTCCCAAATATCTTATTTTGGAAACTGAGAGCTCTTCACACTTGTAAAAAATGTTTTTAAAAATGCATTTGCCATTTCAGATGGAAGTTTGAGTCATATTAAAACATAATCAGATTTGTAATTTTCCATCTCAAACTGTTTAGCAAACTGCATAGTCACACGTAGATCAGCCTTTTAGAGCACACTGACAGTTGCATTATCAGGTCATTTTTACAGGCTTGGTTTCTTACCAACCTTGCCAGCAGTATGAAAAAAGTCATTGGCCTCTTGTAGCAAGGCTTTCCTTTCCTCCATGTGGAAGCTCACTTCTTCTTTCAAAAGACAGATTTTCTGATTTGAAAGCTTCAGATATTCCTTTTCTGTATAGTCCTCTGAAAGCAAGATCTTCAGTGCTTCACCTTCCAGTTGTTCCACAGTGGAATTCCACTCCTAACAGGAAAAATTCCAGTTTACTTGACCACACATAGAAAACTAATATGCCTGCATAATGATAATATAAATATTGGAAAACCTGTATTGCATTTATAGGCCTTAAAGTTATCACCATTTAAATACTATTTTTACTAGGCAGGATTTCTCAGAAAATTATGGTTTTAATGACAAAGTTTTCAGTGGTGGCATTCTACATTTTTTTACACAATTTCATAGGCTTGTTACTTCTTAGCAGTTACTACTGTGTTTACTGGCAAAATCTGTCTGGATAACAAAGAAAATAAACTTGTACTGGGGAAGACCACATTCCCATCACAAGCAGCCCCTCAAGCCCAACTATATAACCAAGAACAAATTAAAATATTGCCTAGATAATAGCTGCATCCAGTGAGACAATTTCTGCTGAAAGCTGTTTGGCAATCAATTAAATTAAATTAAATCTCCCTTACAGTTGGGCCTGCCATCGTCCTTGACTCTCAATTGTACATTTTCTTTGATTTCCTACACAAAACCACAGGTCTGCTCAAAGCATGTCTCTGTGTTATCTGACCATGAAAACTCCTAGTAGCAGTGACAGACAGAATAGATGCCTTAAAAAGAAAGATCACATTTCAGAATTTCAAGTGATAGATTCAGAAATATTACTGATACTTAATTGAGCTACACACTTTAAAACTAAGATGCTTTAAAATGGATTCAGTTGAATCAGTTTGCACATAGATATTTTGTCCATATTGCACCACTTGGAAGCATACTTAGCTAATTAGACTGTCTATTTGACTCCTATTTCTTTTTTCTAAAATTTATACTGAACTAACTTGTGCTTCTAGTGTATTGACCCAAATTATGCATCTAATTTACTGATTAAACCTTCATGAACAAAACTTTCTGCCCTACCTATTTTTACCTATGATAAATGCCATTAGAGTACTCAGTCCCACTATCTTAAGTTATAAAGAGGTACTGAAAGGCATATCTGTCTAGATAGCCCAAATGGAAAGGAACTTTAAGAAAGCCAGGAGAAAACCATTATTTCACCTCTTCCTGTCTTGCAGCTACTGCTTTGGTGTTTACTGCTTTGGGTTTGCCATATTTCTACAGAGAAAAACTATAAAATAGTAAACCTGTTATACAGTGTATTTTATCCATGCTGTACTTGTCAACACATACGATTGGTGCCTTATTATGCTGTTCAAAACAAAAGGAGCATGTGATACTATACCGCAATTTCCTATGACTTATGTAATATATTTCCTCCATTTTTCCTGGTAGTGAATTCAATAATTTAGTGATTTTGTTTGTTTGTTTGTTTTATTTTTCCTTTCTGAAGCCCAGATGCAATAATCTTCAGCCTGTACTTTTAATTAAAAATGAAACCCTGAACTGTATTATTTAATGCACAATCTACTTTCATAAAATCCTCTCTGTCTCTCTGTTCTAAATAATATTCAGCAAGGATGAGGATTGTGAGGATAATTAAAATCTGCTGTGCTGTATTTGTTCATTTTTCCATGATTGAATTTATCTTGAGGAAAAATAATAAAGTAGTCACTCCAAACACACAGCTTAACTGGACTGTTTATGAATAAATTATGGACACATGACATCCAATAGTATCTGCACCAGCTTGTCATCATTCAGCTGAAATAAGTGGTACCAAATGCATTCCATGGTCAGAGTTTAATCAAAATTTCACTTATATTTAATCATATAGAAGTTGACGAGAATTAGAAAACAACACAGCTATTGGGAGCTTTTAATTTAGACTAATAATAACTAACTGAAAAGAGGTAAAGAAAGTGGAGTTGAATATGTCCATCCTCATTTTGTGATTATATGCTGTTTCTATAAAGATTTAAAATAATATTTTATGCAAGAATGAAAAATGCAAGGAATGAAAGAAAATTGTCTACAGTTAGCTTAGAAGCAGATATGGACAAAAGAAAAAGTTCTGAATTGTTACAGTGTATTGCAATATGTAAATTATAATTACAGCAGGCAAAGCTAATTGTAAGAAAATGACTTAACTTGTAGTGAGGCGATTTCTTACAAGAGGATTTCACTGTAACAATATTCATAAATCTATTCATTACAAGGTCCCCAAAAGTAGCTTTTAGGTGATAAAACAGAGATTGAACTCTTCCTTGTTTATACTGAAGAAAGCATCTTCTCTAACCTTTCACACAAGCTCAAAAAAAAAAAGCATAATATATAGTTTAGGTCACAATCTGTCAGTTATAACCAAAATATTTGTTACTCATTCTCCCTAAAAGGAATGCAAAGCCTACTATTGCCTTGACTTTTCAATTTCCCAAGAAATTCTTGTGAATTCCTCTGATCTTTTAAAGACATGTTAGGCATTGGAACAGGCTGCCCATGAAAGCAGTGAAGCCACCATCCCTACAGGCGTTTAAAAAGCATATAGAAGTGGTACTTAAGGACATGGTTTAGTGGCGTGGTGGTGATAGGTTGGACTTGTTGATCTTAGAGGTCTCTTCTAACCTTAATAGTTCTGTGATTCTCTGACGTACTGCACTGTATGTGCCTATACTCAAAGTGATTCCTTAGCTCACGCCACTATTCTTATGTTTCCTCGTGGTAGTAAGTCTTTTAAACACTTGCTTTCACTATTCTATTTGACAAGAAAAATGAGCTCTTTCTGGGTTCCTTGATTAATCAGGTATTTTTCAAGAGTATTAGAATGGCTGAAGTAAAATTCTCGTGGCTTTAAGTAAAAGTGAGATGATGCTACAGGAAAGTTACACAGTGAGAAGGATCTGATAGATGAAGCAGATTTGCATCTGATGCACACGAAAGATAAATGTTTAGGTAACAATAAAATTGTCCATAATGAAAACCCTTTTTTCTTTACATGCTTTCTTCTAGCTATCAAACTACTGGAGTGTGTTAAAACATCCGCTACCCAGATGAAACGTAATACTTGTCAAACGCCTCAGTAGAATTTCAGTCTCAGAAAAACTCTGAAGAGATAGATAGACAGTCTGAGTTTGGAACCATGCAGAGAATGGTAAAGGAGCATGACCATCCAGGAAGGTCAGAGGGAGAAGATAGCTCCAGACAGGCATTTAACTGTGAAATAACTTTTCCGTATATCTAAGCTTTAACTCTGACATCTGAGGAAAAAGCAAGGTAAATACAATATTCTCAATGTTTCTGCTAACATAAACAAATATAGCAATTAATACCATTGATAGTGAAATTTAATTTGGTTATTAAGAACCACCCAGAAACCTCATTAGAGCATGTTATTACCTAACTTGGCTACTGCAGACCCAATAAACATGCAGATATATGAAACAGAGTAGTCATCTCCATCTTGTTACCAATCCTTATTAAAAGGAGGATTGATTTCAGCGTTGTTCAGTCCTGAAAAGTGAGAAAACTGAAACAAAATGTAAAAATTTTTAAATATTACTTTTCTTCATCTCTAAAGTTCTTTGGCCACAAAAGGGTGGTAGCAGTTCCTTTTTACTGTGCCAAGGTATACTAGTAAGCAGTTAGTTGGTGCCAGCAGACATCCCCATTGAAACATGATTTTCTGAATCTGCCTCTTCTCTCAAATCTCAGGGAGGGCAGAGGGGCCTTTTCAATGTTTGGAAAGGTTGAGGGATTTTTTTTTTTTTTCCAATTATGAATCCTTTCTTTTATCTTTGTTCTTGATTATTGTACAAGACACCAATAATGTTTTCAGTGGTTTCACCTTAGTAAGGTGAGGTTCAGGATAAGATATCAACTTCAGAACATTATATACCTTCCTCCTTTCTTTTATCAGTCCAGTCACATAAATAAGGTGTTAATCTTTTAAATCCTTCTTAGGCTAGCCTCTGAACAATTTAAGCAAGTTGTTCTTCTTGTTCATTTTAATGTAGCAATACATGTAAGTAAACACATGTATTTTCTTCGTGTGAAACTATTCAGATACCAGAACTTTCCACTATCCATAACGTGCCCTATGAGAGCACTTATACTTGCTCTGCTGATCTATTACGTGGAAACTTTTCACTACACCTTAAAAGTTACAGTATACATATGAAATGTTACCTGAAAAGATTAATTTACACTACTTCAGATCCCAGTACAGAAATCCCAAAGTAGTTTAAGACTAATTTATCAACATCCATACTAAATTTAACAGAATGCCATTAGAAATTGTCATGACCATTCAGACAATATGAGAAGGACACTATCCAAAATCTTTCAGTTTTGCAGCAATGTGAATAAAATACATTAAAGACCCTAATTGCTTTTTGGAAACATACAGTTTTGTCATGAGGGAACTAGACAAATGACAGTGAATATCAGTTATGCTATAAGCAATGACTAAGATACAGAAAAAGCATGAAATGAATTAATTAACTAAGTATTATGTGAGGTACTCTCAAGAGTGCTTTCTGAATACAACCTGAAATGTTCTTCACAACTATTTCTATATTGTCTTGCATAAACTAATAAAAAAAACTAACTGAACTGATAAAATTTCTGTAGGTGTCTGGAAATATTTTGCTCTGAAATTAATGCAAAATATTTGCTCTTTTTTATTAGAACATAAGTTGTACATTAAAAGGATTCCTAAAGGGATGGTAATTCCAACTGTAGGCTTAGTGTTACTGGGAAAAAATGGAATTATATTTTTCCTGTTGCTGAAGAGATTGCTTCCAATATATACATAATAAAAACTAGTGTCTGCTTTTATCTTGATAAAACATTAAAAAGTTAGATATATTAAAATATTGCTTAATAAAAAAGAAATTAAGGAATTTTGAATCACTAATGCAGATAGTTGTCTTTCTATTTGAAAAGATGGACATTATTTCTACTCTGAGGTTTTCCAAATAATATGGAGTGGTACCATAGTTATCTATAATGATGGTTTTGTGGTGAGTTTTGTCCCCTCAATTTCCACGTGAACCTGGCAATACTTTCATGTTTTACAAATTTGTCATATATTATAAGTAATTGTCAATGTATATAATGACTCTTGATTGTAGGGAGAAAATAATTCTGATAACTCTAACAATAAAGTGCCCAGCAAATACTGAAATGTGTGGTGATCACATGCATATGTAGAAAAATCTATGCCAACTACAGCTCAAAAAAGCAGAACATGTTGCATGTTTTTACAGCAGGTTGTGTTACAAGATACTCAATGTCATTTTACAGTGATGTTATCACTGTCTGCAAAGTACCTTAGGTTGCAAAAATGTAACATAATTTTTATAGTTACAATATTCTTTTGGTCTGAATGCAGCATGAAAACAGATTTTGGGAATTATAGATGTTTGTTTTGCAGAAAGCTAGGTAAGTTGTTAGTATTGTATTTTTTAAATTGTTCTGTACCTGAAAATGTTCTTGTCACATTATATTTAATTGCTTCACAAGTGATTTGGAAGAAAATATAAAATCATTGCTTAATAAAGTTTCTAGTTGCACAAAAAGTAGCAGAGTGCTATGTAATCACAGAATGTTAGGGTTTGGAAGCGACCTCGAAAGATCATATAGTCCAACCCCTCTGCCAGAGCAGGATTCCCTAGACCAGGTCACACAGGAACGTGTGCAGACAGGTTTTGAATATCTCCATAGAAGAAGACTCCACAACCCCTCTGGGCAGTCTGTTCCAGTGCTCTGGCACCTGAACTAGGAAAAACTTTTTCCTTATGTTTACACAGGACCTCCTATGCTTCAGCTTACAGCCATTGCCCCTTGTCCTGTCACTGGGCTTCACTGAGAAGAGCCTGACCCCATCCTCCTGACACTCTCCCCTCACATATTTATAAGCATTAATAATTAGAAAAGGTCAATAACACATATTGATTATAATAATTTTTTTTGAAGTGGGCTTATTTGAATAAAACAGCTACTTGTAATTTCAGTCTTACCAGGAATTTGTGTCATTACTGGGATGAAAGATAGTATCCTAGAAATTTGTGGCCCTAGACACGGTATAGACCAAATGAAATGAAAATTTTACAGGAAAGTGGCTTAAGGGAATTTAGTGTACCTATATATAGGAATACAGAGGAAATAATATTTCAGTTTCCAAGACTAGTAATTCTTTTTTAATATTGTACCTAGTTCTTCCCTAGCCAAATATCATAATTCTTACTTTCACTTTGACCTCCATTTCTTCAAGCTCTTGAAGTAACTCTTCATTTTCCAATAGAGATGAGCCTAGGTTTTGCTTGTGAAAATAATCTCTGATGTTCTTCTTGTACCAAGATGTTACCTAAATAAATAATACAAACAATTAAGCCAGTGAAAACTTTGAGAAGTGACTATCCATTTCTTAAAGTATGTAAAAGACACTTTCATCTACAAACGAAGCCCTCACTTTCATTTCTCTAATTTTTCCATTCTTAATGTTCATGTTTTTATTCAAATGTTTGCATGTCTATTATTTAAATGTTAATAAATGCAGAAGGAAATAACTGTGGAAAAGAAATAATAACAAACATACTGGCATATATGTAATAAAATAGACAAAACTGCACTCATCAAACTTCAAACTATAAATTAACACAGTAAAAGAAAAATTCTGTAGCAGTCACACAGGAAAAAAAATGCTTGTTTCATAACACAAAAAAGATATTACACCTTTTTCCTAGGATCTTATTAACTTAAAAATATCCCTCTACATACAGTAGAAGACTATAAATATGAGTACTATTGCAAGTATACAAACAGAACAAAAACAAAACCACATAAGTCAAGATATAAATGGACCTTATGACCTAATAGAAACTCTCCGTCCCTGGTTTGAAAAACCAGCCCAGTTCAACTGTTGAGATAATAATTATGTGGAATAATCTTTAGTAGCTTAAAAAAACATGTACATCTTACTAGACTTACTTCAGCAAGCATATACAGCAAATACATGCAGCACTATGCAGAGTACAGCTAGTGGGAAAAAAATCAGCAAAGAGCACACCACCAGCAGATGCAACCTGTTTAGACAATTCTCTACACATTAGCTACTGCTGTGGATTTCTCATCAGATATGTGCACTTACACACTTGGATTTGCAGATCCTCATTATCAGATGTTAAAATTAAAATCTCCATTTTTTTGTAGCAGAAATTTACTTTCAAGTAAAAGATAAATAGAGTCTTTCCATATCCTACAATACAGAAATTCTTCTAGGTAAATAAGATCATAAACCTGTCAATTTACTATGTAAAGATTACAAGTAAAGAACCATGCCCTGCGTTTTGGGGGGGGAAAATCCAATGACAGAAGAGAAGAATGCCTTGCATTTTGGAGTAAAATACACTGACAGACTTCAATTCACTGAGTTACAATGCTTGATTTTTTATGTCAATTAAGCTGCCTTTAATGAAAATGAAATAAAAAAAGGGAACTGTGACTTATAGCAAGGTAGTTTGTTTCCCATATGTCTATTCAGATACCAAATGCGGGTGTACCCACAAATCCCCTGAGTTTTACTCAGCCCTTATCTCTGCCCTTGGTGTGACCAAGTAGCATGAATAATTTTAATTGTCTTATATATGCATGATTGGATCAATTAAGAAAAATTACGTTCATAAATCTTCTTCCAAAGATAACTAATTATGCACAAAATAGGTCAATTTGCCTCTGATTTTCATTAATGAAGGAGATTATAAGAAAATACGATGCTGACAGTTCCATAAAGGAAGCTCAGATACCCTTTTCTAAATGTTGATAAAGCACATTTTCACATATTGAAAATACTGACAAAGAAATGTGTTACATGTTACAGTCATGACTATCCAATCATCATATTCCAAATAGAGATCAAAGAAGGTGCTGCATTCTTAAGAACCCGGTAATAAGTAGTGAACTTTACAGCTGCTTGGTTTTTCTTTTAAAAAAGTAATCTGTAGATTATGCAGTCTTCTGCATTACATAATTATGCCTTGCAAAACAGAGGAAACACAAAAGCAAAAGTCCACTCTTAGATGTTACAGAGCTAAGCTCATCTTCAGTACTTTGCTTTCTCTGTACATTCTGAACTCCAATTAATGTCACTGCGAGTTCAATATGTTATTCTTGTATAAGTAGCACTATTAGACACCGAGAGGAGTTCAGTTCCTGTATGGAGATTGGAATATTAGTTTTCAGATGTACTGAGAGGCTTTGAAAATTTAATTTCTTTCATCACTCAGTAAGACATGCATAATGGGTTAGAGGCTGAAGAGAGAAATTTTAGATAAAGCCTCTAAAAGTTAATTTTTCAGTGTTTGTATTTATATGTAAATACATTTAAGTAAATGTACATTTTTCCACAGTGCATGCAAATTAATTGTCCATAAATGTACAAATCACACATTATACCACGTTTAATGTGGATACTAAACAAGTGTATTCTGATAAGTGTAATATTAAAAACTATTTGAATTTGTCCCTCTGTATTTGTACCAGCCTCAAACTTCATGCAGGTATGAGCTAACAGGTTGTTAAGTATTGGTCACTCTCTTCAGATGATCAAGAATCTTGCCAGTAGAAAACAATTTCTATACTTACTCTTTGTGATGTGAGCAGATACTTGAGAGGAAATGGAAATACACCTACCAAAATTTCACCACAGTATTTTCAATGCCACTTAACTTAGGGTGAATATTACCTGGTTACTCCCAATATTTATCCCTTATGTCATGAGGACAAGTAGAATTCCCCAGTAAATTTATGAAATTTTGACATTTAACAATTTAGGCAATGTGAAAAATATTTGTTTATTAAAAGAAGTGTGCTAGGCTCCAAAAAAGACTCCACATATCTATCCCTTACTCTTCAGTAGCAAATACGTTTCCATTTTGAATGTTCCTCCATGTTTGTATACCATAGAATAATATTGGCATGTTCAAGTAATTGTAGTAACATCTAATACTTTTTAATGTAGAGAGAGGATCATTTTTGTAGATTAAATAGGACATTTTAAATATAGTGAGTTAGACTGATATTGAAAATTCAGTTGTAAATGTATTAAATACTTTATATTGAAACAACATTTCTTTGTGAAGATCTTTTTTTATGGTATAACTGTGTGGTGATACTGAAAATTCAAGAACAGTAACAGCAGCAATAATATCTATCTCTAAGCAAGCACTGGAGGGTTTCTAATAATTTGCACAGAAATGGATACAGCCTCCTGTACTGTAGTTGTTGGTTTTTAGTATTTTTCTCATCTATTATTCTGTAACTACATACTGAAATTACACTTGCATAAGACCATATTATTTTTATCTGGTTTTTTTCCTATCATCAAATAAGAAATTCTTGCTGTTTCTGGCAGCTACTGATATTGGGTGCTCCAGAAGCAGAGCTGTCAGCTTGCCTGAGTACCTCAACAATTTGTACACCTCCTGTTAGTATTTTGCAAAGCCAAAAAAAAAAAAAAAAGCTTTTTACTGCTAAGAGTTCCTAACTGGTACAGAGGGCAGAGGGAACTTTATAACTTTATTCTGGAAGCTAAGAAGGAAACTTAGAGGTATTACAATAAGTATTGCACTCTTAGAGGTCCACACAAAATTTTAGATTATTTACAAAATACTGAAAATAACTTAGCCCTACTCTTGTTAGACTTTGGCAGCTAAATTTGCATAGATTCCTCCTTCTCAGCATACTTAAAATCCAAAGATGTGGAGCAGGACTTGATTTGTTTCTTTTTTATGACAGGTTGATGAAGTCATGTGGTGTTTCTCAGGGAAAATGAGAGGAAGGAATCTTGCATTGCAAAAGTTTCCCTGAAAATGTGGAGCACAAAGAATGAAAAATTTTCTGATCTGAATGCTGGGAGACAAGGAATGAAAAGGAAAAGAGTGGCTGGGCCGGAAAGAGGAAGACTTAAATGTACCTAAGCTTTGAAATGAAGGTACAACACCAAGTCATACTTGAGAAATTCAGCAACAGGTGGAAGATAAGCTGGGAGAAAGAATAAACAGGTTGCAGGTGTGGAAAACCCTGTAATCACTACAGTTCCCTAAAGAATTTTGATTTGACTACAAGAAGAAAATACTCCTCTGCTTTTCGACACACCAGCTGACTAACTAGCTTTGTCTTCTCCCTGACTAACTAGCCCAGAAATAGCCTGCTGCAGTTGTAATTGCTATTACGCGTTACTGTTATCACTTGTGTGGCTAGAGGTTCACTTGTGCTGGAAATTCCATTTGATGGGAATCATGTTTGGTTTGAAGCACCAAATCTGACACCTTAGGGGAAGGATCCACATAATGGAAATAGCACTTTTGAAGACATTAATGTTAAATAAAAATAAATTATGATGATGCTATACTTATAAAGTCAGATATTCAAAAGTTAGGATCTCTAACAGAAGTAGCCCAGGGATATTGGGTTAATAAAGATGTTTAAGCTCCATTTCTGTAACAGTCTATACTGTAAATTAGTTGCTAGGTGGTTTGGTTTTGGTTTCTTGGCGTTTTTTGGTTGGTTGGATGGATTTTTTGTGGGGTTTTGTTGTTGTTGCTGTTTCGGGGGCGGGGTTGTTTTGTTTAGTTTTTTGGTTTGGTTCGGTTTTTTACTGTGACTTCCCTTAATATTATATCTTACCTGGTTCTCTTGTTGGTGCCACAAATAAATTTGCAGAACCTGCTCCAGTCCTTGGTGCTGATGTTTAAGAAATCTGTCCACTTGCCGTCTCCTGTCTTGTAGCATTTCAAGGAGATTGTCAATTTTCAAGCAGCTGCTGTGGGCTCCCTGGATCAGCTCTGGATTTGCATTTGGCCCCTCATATTTGAATTCTTCTATGAATTCAGTTAGCTCTTGGCTTTTGTTTAAAAGTGTAAGTGACTTTTCCAAAAGCTCTGCAAGAAAAGAATTGCACTGCAGAATGAAATTGTAGGGAACCATTTCAGGCAAATAGATTCTGAAGCTGGCCAGTTGCCACCTCTATCACATAGCTCCCACTCTCACTTCATCACTTCTGCTTCAAACCCCATCCCTAGGCAAAGGAAAGCAGAAGTCAGACTTCTCCCTTGGCCACTCTAAAAAACGAGGACTTTGCAGGAGGTTGTTACTAGAGCTTATTGGAAATTTTGTAATGGAAGGCATTCAGTAAGAAAATGTTAATTCATCAGTAGCTATTGCTTTGATTAATTCTCCCATGAACAGAAGGACAGTTTTACAACTTGCATACTAATCAGCACTAAACGTCAGCTTGGTTTAGCAGCTCACCTGACCTAGACTGCCTTGAAGTCAGAATACAAGTTTACCCCTCGCTGCTCTGCAACAACAAAGATGGAACCATGAGAGAGGTAGCTCAAAACCAAGAGTTTTGTTATCTTTCAGGAGGACTGATAGTTATTTCACCATTATATTTTTCCAAATATAGAACATTTTCATATTTGTTCTAAGATTATTTTTTTAAATACATACAGGAAGAGGATCAATCATCATTCAAGGAGACAGCATACAATAGGACAACATCAGGAGTGGAATATTGTTTGTACCTTTTGTGTGATGCTCTTGTTGCAGAAGCAGTTCTCTCAGGGTGTCAATATTGTCAAACTCTTGGGCATTTCTCAGGAAATCTTCAACTTGGTCAATTTTAACAGCAAACTGCATTAAGAAAATAAAGGATGTAAAGAAGTATGGTATCATTTTCTTTTGCAGAACTCCATCATAATCTCTGCATTATAGTGAAAGTTCATGAAAATTTATAAATTCTTGGAAAAGGGAATTTTTAGTGACTGCTAGATACAGTTTTGTGACCTCTATGCATCTTCTGGGTTTTTGAAGTTCTCATTGATTGAAGGAATTCAAATTTCAGTTAACATACTCTGTAATTATAGTCTGTCACTTTATGAAACAACTTTCCTATATAGCCTTCAGACAGACTCACTGAAAATAAATTCTTATGAAAGAATCTGTTAATTCTAAAGCCTTCAGTAAAATCATTTAAAATGAATGAATCCTTTAACTTAAGTATCCTTCCCAGAACTTTTTTCTAATATTAAAGTATTGAGGGGGAACAAAATGTTTAAGAGCAACATCAGAGGAACTATCTTCAAAGCAACCTTTTGAAGGCAGAAATGAATAGTAAGATTAAGCTAACTAATATTATAGTAAACACAGTAATTAATTATAGTGGAAAAACAGCATCTCTGTAATGAAAATTGAAATTAAGTCACTCCTTTACCACTCTTTTTTCCATGGGTTCCATATTTTAAATACTGAAACATGCTGCATTTTCAGGGAGATCTGGAGCAGATTTGGTAATCTGCTGAGATGGTTAAAACTAAGATAAGAATTCTTCATTTGACTTCCACCTTTTCAGGTGCAATTCCGAGTATCAGTATCTCAGAAAGTACTATATTCTGCATCTTAGCCAGTCTCCATCAATCCTGATGTATCATTTCAAGAACAAAGAAACCAGCAGAGTTCAAACTTCTGTTTCAGTGTAAGCAAAGATATTGAAACCTGTGGTGAAATTAAGGAAGAATAAAACCAAGCACACTGCTTTTTCTGTCTTTTCTATTGTCCCATATTGTTTCTCCCTCTTGATCTGCATATTATAAACGTTATGTACCAACATTTGAGATTTGAGTTCTGATTTTCACTGAAGACTATACTTCAGATACTTTTTGTGTTTTGTCACAATAAAACAGATTTTCATAATCAGAGTCTGACATTTACAGAAAAGCATTTCCATAAGAAGTTTCAGCTTAACAATCTGTGCTGTGTTTCAACTGCTTTATCTTTTTGATTATATAAGCCTGATGCAGGGGCAGCTCAGCTGGCCCCTTAAGGATTTAGCCTGCACTAGGTCAACCTCCCATAGTACAGAAGTTATCATAGTGATGCTTTTGCCAAGTCTGTACTAATTTCTTTGTATAATACACATTGCCTGACACTATATTTAGTAGCTTGTTTATCCTGGAGTTCTTAGGACAGTCAGCAGTAGAATGCTAGGTTCTGTAATTTGTAGGTGGTACTGGGCTACTGTAGAAACAAATTATTGAGAAGAATTACTAAACTTCAAAGATGACTGGGGACAATTGAATGTGAAGCTACACCGGGTGAGCACATGCCTGCAGGGCATGGAATCCCTCTATGCTTTACTCCCTGTGTGTCAGTGAATTAGGATAAGAGAGACAGAGAAATGGGTAGAGGAAAGGCAACACTGAAATCTGTCTCTAGGCTCACACAATTGCCCTTTTATGCACATTTGCACATAGAAGTCTAGGTGAAGGACTTCCAAGTTAGACTACTGCTCAGTTTGCATAATTACAATAACTGTATGGATATTTCAGTGTAAAATGCCTATCTTCAGTAAGCATTAGTGAAGGTATCTGAAAATTTAGTTCTTTCAGTGCCAAATAATTTGAATCATAAGGAATGACAGATATTCCACTGAGTGCCCATAGCCACTGAATTACATATTTTATGGTTTAGTCCAGTTCTGGTTTTCACTGTTGTTTTCTGTGAAGTACAACTTTTGAAGATATCATAACTAAGATATTTCTTAAAGTCTACATGGTTTTTTTTGTTCAGTTTCATCCTGAAGTATCCAGAAGGTGGAAAAGGAAGGATGCCCCTTCAGACTTTTTTTTTTTTTTTTGTCATTTTTTTCATCCTTTAGGAATGCAATTAACATATATAACAGAGTAAAATTACAGTGGACAGGATACTTGCAAGATGTGGAAGGTTTCAAATTAAGAATAATTTGATTTAAATACAGACCTCCAGAGCATTTTCAAAGAACACTGAAGTAAGTTCCAGAAGTGCCTGTCGCTTCTCTAACATAATGATGAGGGCATCCCATGCATCTCCAAGGGTCTCTGCCATGGCATCATAAACCTGACTCTTTTCTTTGTTCTGCTCTGCGGCCTTATCTGCTTCATGCAGCAGGTCCCATACCTGGTCTTCCAAAGCCTAAGAAGGAAGAAAAAGAAACAAAACAAAATTTTGTGCTGATTCTGGTGTCAGGATACTTTTTCAGCTGGTCTTCTAAACTACCCAGATGGATCCTCCTACTGCTTTATTTCTAGTTCCCAGCGGTAGGATTATAGTTGTTCCTGCACATTTCATAGCAAGCTTCTGAATTTCATTTGTGTTTAAGAGGAAAAATTTTTATGAAATTTGATTTAAAAACAAGTTAAGAGAATTTATCATTCCATCTCTAATATTTAGATTTAAATGGCTTTACATCTCCTTAAACACAGATCATCCTGAAGTGGTAGCACCGGAGATACTTTGGATCTTCTTTCATATGCCACCATAATACATTACCTGACATTAAAAGCTTTAAATGTTTGTAAGGTAAAAGTCTCTGATGATTTCAATGCAATCCAGACAAGAGTAGCTCTAACATATGCACATATTGTCCAGAAAAACACCAAATTTATGCTGCATTTCAAGTTCAGTTTGCTGCATAACTCAAGCTGGCCAACAAACAGTAATACTATTTTTCAGTTAAAAATGACAAACAAAAAATCAGGGATTATTTTCCCTGATACATAACAAGGAACTGGGAAATTAGCAAAAGGGTAATATATAGTATTCCTACCTCTTTTAGAAAACAGATCACAGTTTACCAAAAATAATGAAGGTTTGGGTTTTCTTTTTTTTTTTTTCCACTGGTAAATGCCTTCAGAAATAACCTACAGGCATGATGTTGGCATAATAGGGCACACTTTTATCTACATGGTTCACTTGAGAACACTGCATTTTAGGTAAGGTCACAAAATCTCCAGTGGTCAATACAATACTAGCAGGAAGAACGAAGTTATTTCCCCTTGAAGTCTACTTTACACATCTTTTCAAGCCCTATCCACTATTTTCTACTTGGTGCCAAGTTCAAACACATGGAATTCCCACTATAAAAACTGATCAAGCATATCAAAGGCAAACCTGTATTGACAGTCCAGTCACACATTTCTATTGTGTTATATAATGCTAGGGCAGAAACACAAAGCAGCGTGGACTGCACAGGCCACTAGGCCTCAGGCAGTTCATACTGTAAAAGCCATTTGTCCAATTTCTTTTCTCCATATGTGTTTTGTTGAAGGTCAGTTCAGCAGATGTTCCAGCCCAGGGCTGAGACAACCTAAATTACTTTGCATCTCAAAGTACTTCCTTCTTTGTCATAAGAGCCATGCTTCATCACAGATTCTTAACCCCAAAGACTCTAACTAATGTGAAAGGTCATGCAATATTTTTTAACTACTAAGTTAAAATTATTTGTTATAACAAGTAGTGTTATAAGTAGATATTTTTATTTATAATCTATAGACTACAAAGTTGCTTTCAAACATGCTGAGATATTTGTATACCTCAGCTGCTAAGAAATTATCTCATTTCAGCAAAGTTATCTATAACATGTTATGTAGCTAATATTTGCTTTAGGGGAAAAACAGAGACTACTACAAGGGGTATACCAAGGTATGAAGTATTCACAGTATTTCTAAATTTGGTAAATCATATGCAGAGCTGCAAAAACTTTCATTGAAGTGTGTGCAACTGATCTTCACATTTAATTGGTTCAATAGAAAAGGTACTGAATTTACAGAGGTTTAAGTCCACAAGCCAGTTTATGTCACAATAAAAAAAAAAACAAACCACAAACCCAAAAAATATCTTATAGCCTGATCAAGCCTGAAAAGTCCATGCAAATCTACTCCATAGTCAAATATTCTGGCACTGGGGTAGATAGAAAAAGGCATTGTAAACATCTATTTACATTTACACTTGGCTGTACATGATCCTAGGTCAGAAAAGAAAAAGAAGCCGGACAGAAGAACCTGGAACAGAAGAAATGCATTTCTGTGCCAGCAATACCTAGGGTAGATGGAAGAGCTTTTCTTGTGAATACAAGAAAAAAAAAAAAATGTTCACAGTTCAGGTGCCCCTGCACTGGCACAGACTGCCCAGAGAGGTTGTGGAGTCTCCTTCTGTAGAGGTATTCAAAACCTGTCTGGACGCGCTTCTGTGTGACCTGGTCTAGGGAATCCTGCTGTGGCAGGCGGGTTGGACTAGATGATCTTTCAAGGTCCCTTCCAGCTCCTAACATTGTGATTCTGTGAAAACACTGAACATTTCTGCTTTTCTTGAGATGACAAAACTTCACACTAGATCTGACTTTCAATAGCTTAAAAAAATTACCAAGTACTGGATGAACAGGCAGAATAAATCAACGTCTTCCATTGGGAGCTCAGAAACAGTGCTAAGACAGAAACAGCAGGTATTTGGGTAGCTCATGCAAGGTTGCTCCTGGTCATCTCTTTCACAGACTTAAGCTGCTTGTAGTAGACTGCACAAAAAAATCATTTTTCTAACAAATTCTTGGAGGCATTTATTAGAAGGCTATTCAGTGAATCTCTCAAACTAAGCAACTATTATGGGGTGTTTTATCTTCAAGTACTTGCAATCCAGCATTTTTTATGCTAATTGAATTTATGAACATTTGTTATTTTTATTTAATTTATTTATTTTTCAGTGCCCATCATATTTATTGTGACTATTCACAGAGATCTCTGATTTGGAGCTTAGTCATTAGTCAGCTAAAAAAAAAAAAGAAATAAAGTATCAGTTTGTATCTCTAACTCTATGGTCCTTAAAAGCTTTTTTCAGACTTAAGTGTAGGTTTTTTTGTATTGCAGAACATGGCCAAGTAACAATATTTATTAACATAAGCAAATCCACTCCCCTAATTCAATATCCTAATATTTGACAAGTCTATTTGCACTCAAAGGCATAGGCATTGATCCTTAGAGTGCAAGGAAATCAATGCTGCTTTAGCTTTTTTGGTGTCCCCTCAGACTTCTTCTTAAGTTTATTAATTTTATCAAAAGTTTTACTGAAAATGTACTCAAGCTGGTTCAAGGACACACAAAATTGCTTCTCTGTTAGACAACAACTAGCACTCAAAGCAAAACCAAAAAATACCCCACCCACAAACCTAAAAAATCAACAAACCTCCATCAGTAGCTAGATGGAATTTATGTTGCCCTTTTACAAGCTATTTTAAAGAGATGAGGACTAAAGATAAATTTTAACTGTGTCTGGGCTTTCAAAGACCCACGTAGGTAGACTGTTGAGGAAATTCAGATTTCCCTGTGCCTTGGGAAAGGTAATATCCCACAGGCCTCTCCCTTCTCACTATTGGAGAAACAGGACCTGAATTTACTTCATCAGGAATAGCTGTGACTCTAAACTGAAGTTGGTGGTCAGTATTTTTTCACACTCAGGTAGTAACAGTTAAATCACTTTCACACTCATGATGGATATTTGAGCCATCAGAAGAAAACATACTAGGAAAGTAGTTCATGAAACAAGTAGAGAGAGTTTGTAAAACATTTTGCAAAACACTTTTTGACTATTTGTACACTTAACCACTAAAATGCCACATCTCGAAGATATTGGCAGCCTCTGTTAAATAAAATCAACAAAACAGAGAAACAATTAATTATATCCTGTATCTCTAAGTTAAGGCACATAGAGAATTGTCATTTCATATGTAGTATAAAACGCTTTTTTTTTTCTTCCAGAGAATTTTGAGTGCAGTAACAAGTATTTCATCTTATTTTGTCCATGAATAGCATTGGTATGAAAGGGCAGAGAATGGCTTGTGAGGGCAGTTGTCAATACATCAAAAAAATAAACACTATTTCTAAACCAGCCATTTTAATTCTACTGGATAAAAAGCTGATGAAGAAAGGCACTAGGAGAAGCCATTATTATGTTTCTTTCTCACTGAGGCATAAAATAGTTGCACAACATCCCTATACAAGCAGTGGCAGCCACTAATTATCCAGCATGAGATTTTCTTAATATTCTGGACCAACTTTGTAACTAATATAATATAACAGGAATTAAATGAGTATGTGAAACTGGTAGTCTCTTTAATAATTCAACATCTTCATATTAATCTATGAAAAGAAATTAATGTCATGACTTAATACTGACATGTTAAAAGTTAAAATATTTTCAGAACTTGACATACAAATTGCTTGGCAATGGTAGGTTAATTCCCCCCAAATTATCATTCCATTTTCATAGCTGTCCTGAATACTCTGTGGAAAAACAGGTGGCATCTGAAAAAGCTCCATGTGGAATTTCTTGGCCAAGTCTGACTTTTTAAAGAGTGGACTACCCTATATTTTGAAATAAAACTGGACATGCATTTATCCTGATACTACATCAGCTGCAGCATATTAAAAAGACATTTCAAAGGTTAAATCTTTCTTAACAACTCAGGAAAGACACTGTAAAATTTGTATAGGGCACAGAAGTAGATTTTCTTCTTTTAGAAACCTTTTTTCTGAACAAGTTGTTAATCAGCATTTGTACCTGTATTTTCCAGTAACTGATTAGCTGTGAGGCACATAGTCCCTAAGATGCAGAGGAAAACTTGAAGAACTTTTAAAAACTCTGTCATGTTTCATGAGTTTTTTTTTTTAAATTCAATTACTGTGGGATGAAAACAAAGCAAACCTAAGAAAACCTGAAAGTTAAAGCAAACTGAAGTGCCACAGTTAGTGAAATCCAAACCCAGTGTGTATAAATTTACAAGAAAGAATTTGAAAATTGATCATATATAATAAGGTTTTAGTTTTTATAAGTGATTCATGAAAATTTTAAAATACAAACTTAATATTATTTTTTCTTTAATACCTATTGGAAATGGTTCACACTTTTAAAACAAGTGTGTATTTTACTGTTTTAAATAATAGCCCCTGTAATATTACAAAACCCTAATATAATATCAAAGCAGTTGTCATTTTGTCTGCTACATCAGCAACAGAACACAGTTGCGTTTTGAGAAGGGAGACAGGCAAAAAACCAGAAATATGTTACAGGAAATTTCACTTTTTGAGGAAAACTTCAAATACTTAAGATGGTCTTCAGTGTGATATTAAGGTTTTATTGCCATGAGTTTGAAATTATGTTTTCCACAACTGTCAAAGCCATTAGTTGCTGCGAACGTTTCAAATATTTATCCTCAACTGGTTTAGGTTTTATATACTACATATGGAAATAGTTTATTTTTAAATGGAGTAGAAGGCTATTTATTATTGGGTTTATACTTACCTTTGAAACAAACTTTTTATCAATGTAGATAACTTGGAATTTTAAAAAGTGTAAACTATCCTCCTCATCAAATGCTGCTAAAATTTATCTTTGTTTATAAGTAATGCTGGAGTTGTACAACACAAATAGTTACTAGCTTGAAGCCCAGAAAGTACTTGTAAAACTATTTTGACATAATTATTTCAGTAGAAATTGTTTATGCAAATATTGAAACTAGTGAATAAACTGAACTAACATTGAAAAAATATTTATTAAATCTTATATTTTCCTGCCTTTTTTTTTAAGTCTCTTTCAAAAATCATCTCTGCTTTATGATGAAAATGCTGCTGAATTTTGCTGCTGGTTCTACTGTTGGGCACCTCAATAATTCAGAATATATTACCAAATACTTTCTTCCATAACAAATGTACTGAAAAATAAGCATTATGCAAATATTTTTACATGAAATAACTAAAAGACTTTTTAAAGAGAGATCTAATGCAAAAACAAAGCATATTACATTACTGCTTTTTGAAAAATGTAATTTTCTAATTTGTTTTTCTTGGCTATTAGCATATAAATTGCTATTTTACAATTTATGCTCTGTGAATTGAAGTAAATAAAATTATTAGGAGCAATCTTCAGGTTCATGAGTCACATTAATGACATTTGGTTTTAAACTTAATTTTGTAGGCTAGATTTATTTCTGGTTTCTAGCGGTTCTGCAACAGCCATCTTCATGATAAAAACCAGAACTTTGGAAGCAAACCAAGAATGTTGCTGTTTGTTTATGTGGGGATTTTAGTATTGTCATAGCCAAAAGCCTAGCCACACATGAACACACAGAGGTTTTTTGATTTGGTGGAGTTGTGTCATTTTTGGTGGGGTTTTTTTTGTTGTTTGGTTGGTTTTTTGGGTTTTTGTTTTGTTGTTTGGGGGTTTTTTTAATGATCCAGGAAGCATTAATGTTAGGTGATTCAAATGCTAAGACATAATGCTGTCTCTAGAAACAGCTTGATTGAGAAGAACAGAAGAAAAGCAGAGAAACATGTATGCACAATGCAACTACTGTCATTTTACCTACTGGCAGCTTTGGTTCTCAAGTCTTTCTGGTTTTGATTCTTCTCAGATTTTTTAAAATTGTAAAGAACGAGATACTGAAACATACATACACATAGATTTGTATTGCCAGGACATAAAAACCTCCTGAAGGTCACCTAAACAAGGATAAGGTAAATGCTGGGGAGAAGACTTGCATGAAATCTGAAAAGCTGTTTGTTTTGAACAAACCTGTTACTGCTAATATGATCTAATTTAGCAAAACAGAAACAGAATATATGAGTTTAGAATCAGAACATATTAGTTGAGACTACTGAAGGGTCAAATTACAAAGAAAAAAGGGCAATGATTCCAAACAAGAAAACATTTATGTTTAGTTCTTAATTATGTTGAAAAGAAACATTTTATTTCCACCCATGGAACTTGTAACGGTGAATACATGGAAGTGCTGACACCATCTAGACTTGTCAAACAAATTCAGCTATAAAAGAATATGTACTTTTTAACACTTGCAAAAGCCAAGTTTATGTCAAATGGAAAACAAATCTGTAAGTTTGCCTAGAGCAAATGACAATCATAGATATATATTCCTGATCAATTAATTAGGTCTCATTGAACAATATTAAGAAACTGAACTATAGTTTACCTCTTAAATCACTGCTACTTAGTAAGTTTCATTAATCTTCTGGGCTACCAATAGTGTGTATGACTATTCAACAAAAGCAAATAGAATAATTTCTGCTATAAAGGATATTAATAGTATACAGATAAAAAAAAAAATCAAGAGCACTGAAAGGAATTTTAACTACATGTTGTAAACATCATGTATGTTTTTTGTTTAGTCACAGATTTACTATTTCCTGTTCAGCATCTATTCTTTCAACTCTATTAACAACCATATCTCTCTCCTAATCCATAAACATTTGAAATTAAGACCTTTTTAAGAGTTGTACTCTGTTTTTTACTAAAATAGTAGGGTATTCTCCATTCGCAAATTCAATGGAACAAGTTTAAATCAGTAGTAAGTATGATAGAGTACATTCTATCAAAGAAAACTGGGTTTTCCTAATTCCCTGAAGTACACAGTTCTTATCACAATATTTTGAATATTAAATGCAGTAAAGAAATGTTCTAAAAATTGGTTTCTCATTCAACAGGTTCCTGTTAGCCTATAAAGTTCCATCTGACTTACTAAGAGTCACAGTGGTTATTTGGGCTTTTTTAGCTCCTGTTAACATTGCAAAGTCAAACCCAATTCCCTGGAATAGCAAGCTGGATGACATTCCTTTTTTCTAGCACAGAAGTCCTATAAACTAATCACTGCTTACTGTCCCAAATTTCGTCCTTACTTGCACTTATGAATTCTCAACATAGGAAGTCGATGAAAGAATTTGGCCTGAATATTTTTATTATAACTTACAATATATATAATTGGATGAGGTTAATGAAGCTGAAAAACAAAAGGATGATCGAGACCAGAATGAGTTTTTAAAGTAACACAGGATAATGACTGCAAGGCCAGCTATTCCATCAAATATTTTCCAAAACTTCATAGGTTCTTCAGCATTCCAAAGATTTATTTAGTATTTATCATCTAACTCTTCCCTTAAGCAAGATTAGTTTCACATTCAAATCATTACTGCTTCACAATTTTTGCCTGTATTGGATAAATGCTTGACTCTGAATTGTACTGAACAAATCAGCCACTTTAAGCATTTGTGTATCCAGTAATTAGTATCTGTCAGGAGACATGATTTCTTTTGCATTGCTTTAACACAGCAATAGAACAGAAATAGCAACATTATTCAAAGCCACCTTGCTGTTGTTCTTAAAATTCAGGTGACTGAAAAATTCCACAATATTCAAAATTATATCCATTCTGGCAGATCTAAGAGGTGAAATTTTTAATTATAGTTTTTTCACTTGTAAGCCATTTCTAACATCGCAATAGATTATATTCTTTATACACTGTATTAAATTACTTCTCATAAATCTCCAGCATATGACTGTAGAAGCACACAGTCACAAGTATTAAATCAAATGCACTTGGATACTATCCAGATCATGTTTGTTTCTTCAGATTTGAATTTTATGTATTTTCAACAAAAGAGATGGAATCTATTAAGATAAGTTGCTGTGCTAAATTCTTCAAGATTTTAGAAGAATTTACTTGTCTGCAAATATAAAGTCTTTCTGCCCTATCAAAACATGAAACCGAAATTTCTTCTTAGGTGCCTTTAGATTCTTCTCAGTGTCAAACATCCATATTTAAAATAATTCATTCTTTTCCATGCATGTCACTCTATCCAAATGACACCATTATAATTTGGTCTGAAGAATTCTAAAATCTGATTCAGGTCTGTTACTTAGCTAAAATCTTCCTAACTCAAGACAATTAATATTTAATGTTACAATATCACTCTTACTGTAAATTCCATCAATTAATATTCAATAAAAATGTGCTTGGAATATCCACTTCATGCTTACAAAGATTCACACTTACAAAGAGCTTGCTGGTGTTTACATCTCTTAATAAACTAATCAAGTTTTCATAACACTGGGCAATTAAAAAAAACTGACACAATTATATTTAGCAGTTACTGAGGGCTATAGGAATTTTTCACTTGTCTTGACATTAACGTATAAAGAGGAAAAAAGCATCCTAACTGCTGTTGTCAGAAAATAGTAATTATCACTGAGTATATTTTTCCAGTGCAGTCCTGTTACACTGACAAAGGCTGAACATAATTTTTTGTATGTGGAGTTTAACGTAACAACCACATTGCAACAGGAGACCCAGGGAGCTGTGTCAATTGTTGTACCTGAAACATAATGACTACGTGTATTTTTGTGTGGTCTTATCACATCTTACCTTAAGTTTAGCTAGAAGGAATTCATGATCTCGCAGTAGACTCTTGGTCTCATCTTGGTTGCTGCCAATTTCTAACATATTTGGTGTTGATTCAGCCAGCTGAAGCTTCAGCCATTTTCCACACTGTAATAAACAAACAATTACAGCCTTCAGAAAATACAAGTTTTCCTTCATTTATTTACTCATATGGACTCCCAGGATACACATACTTTCCATGGTCACAGGAGCACACAGACCCATAAACATGTATTCAGTTGCAGAATGAAGACACAGAGGATACAACATAAGCTTTGCTTCAATTGAAACAGGTGTCAAAATCCTGAGCTCTAGTCTTACCCAATAGCTATTGAGATTTAGATTTTGCCTGCGAAGAGTAAGATTATCACAATGAGCCAAAAAGTTTTTGCCAACTCATCTCCCCTTTCAGCTGAAGATGGCCTAGACAGCTCAGGAAACTTGTTGGGGGGTAGAGAGGTGGGTGGAAGGTACAAATATATTACAGCAGATGCAAACCCCGTAACTTCAAATCTTACTTCTACCACACAGATCCAACATACCTGTGTACTGAATATATATGTTGAGAGAGATTGCACAGCTAGCAGCAGGGACACTTAATAGCCTTTGGATTAGGAAACCAAACAGCAATCTCCCATTGTGTCCTGGAGGATACACGAAGAAAGGAATCTTGACAGAAACACAAAGCATAGCTAATTCTTTCCTCACTGTGTTGCAGAACTCCTACAGTAGGAGACGTACAACTCAAGAGGGGATGGCGGTAAGGAATCACACAGAATCACAGAATATCAGGAGTAGGAAGGGACCTCAAAAGATCATATAGTCCAACTCCCCTGCTGCAGCAGGATGTCACTGAAGGCTGGCAGGTACCCACAGCACACAAGAAAAAAAACCTGTCTTCTCATACTGAAGTCTACATTCAACAAAAATTACTTCCCTGCGAATCACAGAATATTCACGGTTGGTGTGGTGGGTTTAAGGGCTCTTCCCAGCCCCACAGTTGGAAAGCACCTTCCAGATCACTGAGTCCAACCAAAAAAAAAAACCTCCCCAAAACCAGACAAAACAAAAAAACCCCACAGGCCAACCACAGTAAAAACAAAAAAACAAACCACAACCACCTACATGCTACATCATGTCCTGAAGCACCATGCCTATACATTTCTTAAATACCTCCAGGGTTGGTGACTCAACCACCTCCCTGGGAAGGAGGTTGCAGGGCTTCACTACTCTTTCTGTAAAGAATTTCTTCCTAATATCTGATCTAAACCTCCCCTGTCTCATCTTTAGACCATTTCCTCTTGTCCTGTAGTTAGTTACTAGGGAGAAGAGGCCAACACCCACCTCTCCACAACCTCCTTTCAGGTAGTTACAGAGGGCAATGAGGTCCCCCCTCAACCCTCTCTTCTCCAAACTAAACATGCCCAGCTCCCTCTCCTCATATGACTCATTCTCTAAACCCCTCACAAGCTTGGTAGCTCTCCTCTGGACATGCTCCAGCATCTCAAAGTCTTTCCTATAATGAGGGACCCAGAACTGAACACAGATGAGGCCTCACAAGTGCCGAATACAAGGGCACAATAACTTCCCTTCTGCTGACTACGCTATTCCTGACAAATGAGGATGCCATTGGCCTTCTTGGCCCCCTGGGCACACTGCTGGCTCATATTAAGCCAGCTGTCACCCAGCACCCTCAGGTCCTTTTCTGCTGGGCAGCTTTCCAGCCACTCATCCCCAAGCCTGTAGCGTTGCCTGGGGTTGTTGTGACCAAAATGCAGGACCCGGCACTTGGCCTTATTGAACCTGATACAATTGGCCTCAGCCCATCGACCCAACCTGTCCAAGTCCCTCTGTAGAGCCTCCCTGCCCTCAAGCAGATCAACACTCCCACACAATTTGGCGTCATCTGCAAACTTACTGGGGGTGCTCTCAATCCCCACATCCAGGTCATGAACAAAGATGCCAAACAAAACTGGACCCAAAACTGAGCCCTGAGGGACACCACTGGTCACCGGCAGCCACCTATATTTCACTACACTAATCACAGCTCTCTGGGAACAGCCATCCAGACAGCTTCTAACCCAGTGAAGAGTATGTTTGTCTATACCATAATTCGCCAGTTTCTCCAGGAGAACGCTGTGGGAGACTGTGTCGCCCAGGAAGGGTAAGAACTGATAGGAAAAAACCTTCCCATGGGCACAACTGAGGTAACCTTGTCCCAAATAATCACCCTAATTCCTTGATTCAATAACAGTCCAACTACCTTATTCTGCATTGCAGAGAAACTCTAGTGGCTGAGACTAGTGTGTTCCAAGTTGCCTGCAGAATGAAGAGTCAGACTGCCAATAAATTCCCAGCTTGGATTCAGTATATAGGCATCCAGTTTTACTCCCCTGTGGAGTAAATGCCCATGGGAATATGAATTCATAGCTTTCAAAAATAACCACTTGTTATCAGGTTTAAGCTCCCCCTCCCCGCCCCAGTAAATACTTTAAAAAAAAAGAAAGCACAGAATTTGCATTTATGGAGTTGGTAAACTACCTATTATATAAAATCATTGCTGGGTATAGTTTAAAGATAACTCTTAAGGAGTCTCAACTACAATGAAAGGTAACATTATGCTTATTAACACGTTTTCTCTTTTTAAACAGAATAAAAGCAATTCCTTGGTTCTAAGAGACTATGTATTGTGGCCAAATTGTTTATTTTTAAAAAAAGTCAACACCACAAATGGAAACAAATGTTAATTTCCAAGGAAGCACTATTAGATATTAACTGAGTAAATGACCTTACCTTCTCATTTTATGCTAACTCTTCATTTGCACAATATGCAACATTTAAAAGCAGTAGCCACTGAGTAGCAGAAAACCAAGAACAAACACACTAGCAATTGCTGCCTTACCTTAAGTACAGCTATAACAATACTGGCATTCCCAGCCTGAACAGCAACTGAACTGACTGTTGTTGTAGAAGTATTCTGCTCCGAACTGGCTTCCTTAGACATGATGTTTCAAAATGGGACTTCATACATTAAAGCAGAATGCTGTTCATTTCAGAAAGCCACAGGCTTTCTTGGATTCATTCAGTGAAGCAGCTCAACTAACACTGATTAGTCTGCCAAAAGGAAAGAACAGGAGGTTAAAAATAGACAACTCCATTGAGTTTATCATTCTTGAGAGAGATTTGACACACCCCTAGTTTGGCAGCATTAAGCAGCCTGTTCTTTTTTGTTACCATCTGAAGTGTGAAGGGCTTCTTCCATGAACATCACCTGACACTGTCTAATCAAAGGAAAAGATTCTCAAATTAAAACAGTCAGGAAAAAAAAATTACTACACAGAAAAACCCAGCTTCAAAACATGCAACTATACAATCTACATTTTCCCGGTCTATGGGTAAAATATCTTCTTGTTTACTAGCTACTAAATATTTTTGCTCAACGCAATTCTTAATGGACTCAAAGTATTTAAACAGGATGAACATGTGTATGTAAATCAGATGCCGAATCAAAACAGACAAGGGATTTTCAATCCAAAAATATTTAAAAGTATAGTGGCCACAATAACCAGAGAAGAAAAGCAAGTGTTTGTTATGAATTCTTCAGGAACGTTTTATTCCTGCCTAAGATTAGGACAATTTATCTCCTTTCCAATTTAGTCACAAGTTGTCTCTATAGTCTTCATTTTATTCTAAACAAGCACAAGGAAGACCTCTCTAGTAATTGTTTAAACTCTGCTTAAATTGTTTTATTCAATGTGATGAAATTAGTAGACACATTCAAATCACAGTATCAGTTTGGCATATTAACTCAATTGCCAGAAGTGCAAAGCATTCCACAAGTAGCCTACAGTACAAGACAGCAGCTGCTAGGTTTCCTTCCATAGAACAGCTGAGAAAGTGACACTAGTGTTTAGGTTTGCAGGTCATTCTGGAAACACAATTCCACCCGAAACTACACACATAACTCTCCTCTAAGCATCTGCTTGCTTGATTGATTTAAAAATATGCAACATTTAGATACATTTTTGTCTAAAGTAGACTTGCTAATTACAAACTAAAACAACACATTGCAACAAAACCAAGATTTGGAAGCAAATTCTAAAGTATTTGGGGTTGGAACAAACCTAGGGTAGTTACAGGGAATTTGTATGGATGTGTTAAGGTCTGGGATTTTTTGTTTGTTCATTTCCCCCTCCCCTCCAATTGTTGCCAGATTATAATCTTAATCTGTCATCTTCTAACCATGAGTTTCAAACAGGATATCCAGAAGTGGTTTGGGCTGAACTAAGTGGAATTGGCAAATCAAAACAACAATTTTTCCATTCCTTGTGCCAAAACATATCCATAAACTCTCAAGCTGCCAACAAGGGGTAGTTTTCCAAAACTCCTTGTAACACCAATGAGAGGCCCACAGACCCCTGCCACTAAAACAATACATGGATATTCATGAGTCACGTGGGTATTCATGTGATAGTTATGGCAGAATAAAATGTTTGAAATTTAATGTCTACACAAAACCTGAAGGGTGGGAGTCCTGAAGAAAACCTCAAAACTGAAACAGAAGAGACTGCTCTATTTTAGTTTGAACAGAAGATAGAGCCATTGTATAAAAGTTGCTGAATACTCAAAATTTCCAGAAAAAATCCCCAGAAGACAAGCAACTGGATATTTCACCCTGCAGGCAGGACTGAGAACAAGCAGGACTTGACTGCTGGAATAACTGTTGGAAAGAAACCAGCCTGACCTCTTGTTAGTCTTATAAAAGGAGCAACGATCTAATTTTGGTAGTATGTTAAAGTATGTCTTTCAGTTTTTCTTCTCTTTGAAGCACATTTTAAGTGTACTTTTTCATGGCACAAGTTGGGCCAATCCATCATCTCACAAGGGTAGCCAGACATAGAAGCTGTTTTTCACTTAGGTTAAATGAGAAACCATTTTTCCTAGTGCTGACAGCTGGGAATCATGGCAAAACACCACACTCAAAGATGACCATAAGCAAGTTTGGCAGCAGCTGAGTCAAGTGATTCCAAATGTCTGATAACTAATGCATGGATATTGTGCTTCTTTGGCTTACACTAAGCATACAAGATAGAGACAGAGAAACATCAGAGTTCAGTAAAGTCCTGGGATGCTGAGGTAGGCAAACTTCTGGGGCTGCGTCTCGCCCACTAACATGATAGTAGCAGGCAGAGAAAAGGTAGCAAGGAATCAGAGAATATCCGATAGCACAACCCTCTGAGAAAAAGCTGAGGATTTTGTCATTGCTGATGATCTATTGCAGCTGTGTCCAAGGAAACAATTTAACAAGCACACCTTTCTCAATCTTGTTTACTTACCTATCTGGCATCTGTTCCTCAATCTGAAGCAAACAAAAGTCTTACTAAAAGCCAGAAACAGGCATGCTGTGTCAGTAGAGAGAAATACTTTCCCCTTGCTACTGTTGTGTGAAAGGTGAGAGTAAGAATTACAAGAGGAAACTAGCATTCACTGGCTGTCCATGAGAAACAACAGAACTAAACAAATGAACAAAGGAAACAATCTCAGGAAAACAGAAAAGAAGATCTAGTCTCATTGTTTTAAATAATGTCAGGTATTGTCTGTAGCAACTATATGTAAAAAGGATTTGAGAGGTAAACACAGTAAAACTCACTTCATTTTCAACACAGTGTGCCCTATCAGCAGCTTTTCCTCATGTGTGGCAAGGGAAATGCACTAATCAGATTTTTGAGTTATGCACAGGAAAAGGACCCATCTTTCTTGGAGATAAGTTGCTTTTTGTTCAGAGCTTTGGAGGTGCCAGAGCACTATGAAAATCCCTCTGTGAGAGACAAAGTTCACTCCCTGAAGCCTCAAAGACATGAGGTCTTTCCCTTTGACCAGTTTGCAAATGTAATGGTTTTCCTTTTCCTTCCTGGAAGAACAGGTGTACACAGCGAGGGAGGGAAGGACAAGGGAAGGAAACATCCCTCAAAATGATAGGTTTCATGTAGCTTGGAAAATGGGACATAAATACTGCTTCTCTCTGCCAGCCCAATCTGAATAAGGGACAAAGACACCAGACCTCTCCAAGTCTGTGGTTGCTGCTTTTTGTTCACTCCTACTATCTTACATTTTGAATAGAAAACATTTTCAAGTATCATCAGGAATGATGGCATAAGGGCATGAAAGCAAGTAGTCTGCAAGTCTCTCAAATCTCATAAGAGGACTGTGCAGCCATGGAGGTCACATACAAGGATGAGTGTTGAACAGGAGGGTAGGTATTTCTCTTGGAAGAGGTTCCACTTTATTCTACTCTGGCTGAGCAAGTTGAAAAACCAGACAAACTGCTTGAAATCCTAATCAAGTTTTATCATTCCTAAATATCAAAACAATTGTGCTACAAGCTGTCCCAGCAGCAGTAACAGTCACAGGAGGAAGGCAGGAAACAGAGACACCTCGTCCCAGAGGTCAAAAAGTACATGAATGTCATGTGGGGAACAGTAACTTATAATACCATATCTTCCTTAACACTCAATTAGAAGTGTTTCTTGTAGAGAACCACACTATTAAGGCTACCAGAGTTAAGAAAAAGCAGCCCTAAAATAGCCCCAGTGGCCTCGAAAAGGGGGGTGTGCTGTCTTTGCCATCATGGAAAGAAAGGCACAGAAGTCTTAGTAAAGGGCTAGGAAATAGTTGTGAAAGAGTGTCTGAGGAGTAAAAGACACCTGTTCCAGCCAAAAAATTGTAGGAACAAACCTTGGTCTGTATTGCTGGGATTATTGTTTGATCATTCCCAGATTCATTTTATTTAAAAACATATAAGTATAATGAAGTATTATAGCTTGTATATTCTCATTCTCCCTGTGCATCATCTTAAAAGCCCTTTTACCCTTGCTCCTTTGTCACTGTTCCTGAAGACACTTTATAACGGCATGAAAAGAGAACACTACTCAAAAAGCACCATCACACAAAGCATGGAAAAGACCAAAACCAAGTTATACATGAAAGAAAAAACAACACTACCATCTGTAAAACCAGCAGTATATTGGAAGATTAAGAAACTGGCAAACAGTTTAACATAATGACTTCAGTGCAGTGGTAAGAGCAAAATCACTGTTTATTTTCTTCCAAAGACAACAACATTTAAAAAAACCCCATACAGTAAACAGATCTGGGAAGCAATGACAGCTGATACATTTCAGTCCACTTGTCAGTAATTTTTCAAGTCCCACTCTATCATTCCAAATCGTTCTTTTCCCTATGTCCCTTTTTTGGATCCTAGAGGATTTCCACAAATACTCTATTTGTATTCAGGGCTTGCCAAATTAGTACTTAAATCCCTATTATTTATTAAATTATAGAAGAGATACCAAATATAACTAGGGCTTACAACCACATGTTATACCACTTCAGCCTCCACTGTTATTTTAAGAAAGCTTATATAGCCTTTAAATTTAGAACTCTAGCTTCTAAATGTTATATAAACAAAGTCCATTCTCTCTAGCCTGTTATTTTAAAAACTGTCTTTCTGATCTTTACCTGGTTTATATACTGGGTAAAGAGGAAAGTTGACACATAGGAACTGCTTATATTTTTATTTACTAGGTATTATGCTACTGGAATTCCTGAAGAGTCTACAATCACCCTGACTGTTTTCAAATATACAGAAATAATAAATCAACCTTGGTGGTAATCTGCTTATCTGATCTGTTTTCTTCTTATCTTGTTATAAAAATGGGCAGAACAGAATGCTGAGGTGTTAGGATCCCCACTCAAAAACCCCTGCAGCAAAACAAGAAGTTTCTTATTCTGAGAATGCATTAAAACATTAGTGTTTTCAGAAGGAATCTCCTTTCATGCTAAATGTAACATGTGGAAAAGAAATTCTTTAGCTTCTTCACTCACACAACTTTGAAGTGGTTTCATACAACAATAAACAGGAGGAAGAGAACAAAAAGTACCTTAGGGAATGGAAGAGAAAGAGGGGGAGAGAGGAGCACAGGTTCCAGCGATAATTCTGAAGGCATTGGCAGCTCTGACTGATTAACAGATGTACCTCCAAGCCAACTCATCTGAACAGATGTCTCAAAATCCAAACACATTAATTACTTGGTATCATTTTTCTTTGCAGGTTTAATTTTATTTTGCTGTCACAGCCGGCAGAAAACGTAAGTTGGATTTATACTTTCCCTTAAAGTGAACACTACAGGAAAGACTAAAGGAAAAAATCCTTGATGACTATTCAAGTGTAAATATAATGGAAAAATATAGACAATGAAAATTTTAACTGTTGAATGGGGTGAAAAAGTCAAACAAAACAGAAAACAATACACAAGTGTGAAAGACACATGTCTCATCTCTCACATCCCAGATGAAAAGATCAACATGTCCTCTTAAGTTTACAGAAAAACTGTCAGGAAGTCTATCTCCACTTCAGTTTCCACAGAATGCCCTGGAGAGTGGACTTACCCCATCAGCACCCCCAGGAAGGCTCAACATTTCTGATGTTTCACCGGGTGTTGTCCAAAATAAATGCCACACAGCCTGTGGAGCTGCACTCTGATGAACACAAAAGTGAAGCAGTCTTAAAAGGTCACAGGTGGTGTGTACACTGGTTAGCCCGATTGCAAACTTGTCAACAGAGAAAACGGTGGCCCAGTCTTCGGCTCTGTCAGAAGAATGAGGAGACATTAGTTCATTAGTCCATTGCTCAGGCTCCATTAGCAACAGCAGAAAGAGAACAGTTTATCACAAGATTAGTATGTTCCCTTGCCCATGCACACAAGGAAAGCTAGCAGGACTTTTGTTACTGAATTCCTTGGGAGTGTTTGAAATTCCTTCCTGATGTGGTGAGTTAGCACAGAGGAGTATGTGCTCTACATCAAATATAGATGTGAGACAGGCTATGCTTTCTCCCAGTAAAGAAAGAAGAATGCAACCTACAGCTAAGTCTCAAAGCAGCTACAAACTGTCTCACTAATAAGGTAATTACAGTGACAGTTTTGTTTGCCCCATGTCACTAATTTGTGTTTAACTTACATTTTCATTTCAGCTGTATTAAAAAAAAATGTTTCTCCTTAATTGTTTTGCAATATTTATACATTAATACAGATGTCTGTAGTAAACTTTTGAAATAAAAACATCTGTTGAAAAGCATACAGACTGTTCAAAGAGAGAGTTACATCAGCATGAGTGAAACATCTCTGCTCAATCTTATCAAAAGTAACCAGCCAGCAATAATGCAAAAAGATCAGTATGAGTCACCCATTTAACAAAAGACTAATTAAATAGATATAGTCATACTAAACACACCAACATATTAAAGCCTTATTGTAGCTACTGTTTGGAAGAGTTGATTCAAGTGGACATAAATTTCAGAAATCTAAATTTAGGACAAGTACAGAAGTATGTTACACAACCATACCTCTAATAACACATTACTTTAGAGATCTGATATTTGAAAGCGTTTATCCACAAGAAAAAAATTCATCAGGACAGTTGAATTTTAAGTGTTAAAGAACCACAAGGCTTTAGAATCCTTGTAGAAAAAGTTATTTATCAGGGGAGTTATAAATAGCAGCGTTTTGTTTTGTTTTAAAAATATAACTCCATTTTGCATAACTCTGGTACTTGAAGGTTCACACTGGTGAGCATTCCTTTGTATATTCTGGTCACATATTTCCCTCTTCCAGATCATGGTACCTCAAACAGTGAGCACCTCCCAGGTCCTGCATTTCCTTTTCACATAAGTGTTGAATTGCATGACAGACTTACACAAGGTCAAAAGGCAGGAAATGCTGAAATCTTACCTTCTTCTCTGCTTATTTGTCTGGAAATCGGTTGTTAAACAGCTGTGTGCTCACTGCTGACACCAAGTGTAGGAGGGGTGTGAGTACAGGAAATGGAGATGCTGTTCCCATTTTAAGTTACCCTTCACACTCTATGGAGGATGGCATGTAACACTTCAGAATTCAAATACTACATAAATTTAGGAAGCATTGATTATAATTTAAAAAGTAACCTCTTTCAACACTGACTGAAGAGCAGTTTTAATTAGATGGATTTAGATTGGATGGATTTGCCATCCATAGCAAAAAACCCTGTTGCTGTACAGTCACTAGGAATAGCTGAGTTCTTTGTTCTGGGCCTCAGTGGTCAAACTTTATTTGATCTGAATGCTGGTGTCCGCAGTAGCAGGTGGTTCAATGGACAGAAACTTGGTACCAAGACTCTTTCTAGATATCACTGTACTTCATACTGCTTCCATCTTGCTACTGATGTATCTGTGGAATGTGACTCACACATTGGTTGAGAATCCAGTTGCATTGTGTTGGATCAATTTAAATCACGTGTATCTGAGCTTCCACATTACTTTTATTCTGAAGACTAAATTGTATGTAATAAAACAGTGCTCTGAGAGCCTAACCAATATACACTGAATGAACACAGAAGTTCACTTTAAAACTGCAGTATTGAGACAAAACTAATCACTAAATTAACCATCTGTGACCTTGCCGTAGGTGTTAAAACTGCAAGGTATAGGTTCTATCTGTGACGTTTATACAGATACACATTTACGTCAGAATCACAGAATCACAGAAGTTAGGAGTTGGAAGGGACCTTGAAAGATCATCTAGTCCAACCCCTGTGCCACAGCAGGATTCCCTAAGACTAGGTCACAACAGAGCTTCCCTAACCGGGATTTGAACCCAGGTCCCAGAGGTGAGAGAACTGAATCCTAACCACTAGACCACCTGCTCTCCTCATCAATCAGTACTGATCACACACATACCAAAAAAAAAAAAAACCAGCTGCAAAAACATATATTTTCCAAGAGCCTTATCTCTCACAAAGCATCCTGTAACATCTCCAGGATCCTTTTGCCAGGACAAAAGCCTTTTCCTGTGAATCATGGAATAATTTATTTTTTACCACTTTTTCCAGTTTCTCAAACTGGCTTCTTCTGAAGTATCAGACCTCAGCCGCTTTTATTAAGGATCTCCATTGCTTAATTATCTTAAATCTCAAACTCAAAAATAGGTTTGCCCAGGACAATAATCACCATCTTTGTTTGAAAAAGGATACAAATTTAAGTTTAGCGACATAGCGGATGCAAGATTTTCTGGTATAACATCCTGTGATCTTCCTCACAGTGTGGAGATAAAAGACAGGCAAGCACTATGCTGAAATTTGCATTTGGACACAAATCTGCACTGGGGATTAGAGAAGAAACAAATTATCAAATCAAATCGAACTGTGGACTTATTGCATTTTTAAAATTGTACAGAGGTTCTTGTTTTAGTTTTAACCTTATCACAATTTCAATACTAGAATGCTTGAGGCAGTCTTGCAGGATATGTTCTCAGACATTACATCTGTTTGCTTGAACATTATGGCCTGAGAGCTGTACTTTGTGCTCACTGGCAACAACAACATTGCCAGAGTACTGAGGTAAAATTCACATAATGCAAAATAATTTTCAAATTAAAGTTTTGACTGGTCACATTAAAAATACACTGACACTTTTAGAGAAGATTTACAGAAAATATTTTGCTGTCACTGGCTGTGCAATAGGTTTTGCTCCAGTCTGTTCCTCTCCTCTGATCTGCAAATGACCATAAATCAGGGTGTTAGCCTTGAGGCATCTTTCAGGCTCTAAGGTAAAAGGGATATATCACAAATAAATTTTAAATAATAATAATAATGCTAATGTATTTGCAATTCCTTAGTGTTTCATATTTATTTTTGCACTAGTTCTTTAAAATCATGCAGTTTGTTTTACAGTACTTTTCAGATTTTTTTTTAATAAATCTTGAATAATCCTATTAAGTTACAAGATGGAATATTAGATATAATTTTTTTTTTCCACTTACACAACTACTGCAAGCTTTCTATTTCTTTGGTTAAATCAAGAGAAAGTTTAAAAAATAAACAATTTCACTGCATCAGTTTCTCAACTCACAGAGCTAGAATCCAACATTAGTTGCAGAAGAGAGTTGAAAGACTAAAAGTCGTATTTCAGTAAGGAATCCCAGAACTCGAACTAAACTAACAGAAGGTTTCAGTTCTTTATCATTCTGAGAAGACATGAGTCTTTTCAGAAGGCAGAGATAAATGGTGTACCTTAATCATCTCTTGTCAGTGCTGCAGGATGTGAAGCAACTATGTTTTAGAACCTTGCTTTCAGTGTTCCAGGCATGAAAACAACATGCAAGAGTACATCATAGACCGCATAGGTTTGTGAGTTTTTTCCCCACTGGATTTAAGATTTAGTAAATATTCTGCTAACATTTCTTCTGTTTGCAGGATATTTGATTAACTGCCTTGAAAGGATAAGCTTGATCATCCTAAATTTCCTTATGGTTCATCTATTGATAACATATGATTTTTTATAAGTATTTTCATTGCAAATTAATCTCTTACAATTCACCGTATGGTTTTACTACACTTCCTTGGTTTTCTCTCCTTCCTTTTTGCTGGCTACTGTTCTTCAGGTCTCACTAACATACACAAGAAAACACCCCACCACACCTCAGTGTCCTAAGACTAAAATGATTTGAGCTGTGTGTTTTGTAACCTCTGGGTGTGTGCATGATTTCCAGGACTATAACATCTCATCGACTCCTGAATATTAATGAGATTTCCTTTCTAGCAACCCTGTGAAGCAGTGAATGCAGCTGTCACGCCCTCCCAACACACACACACTGGCAGTAACAACCACTTCATCTTGAAAGTAAATTCTTCTTTGGGAAGAATGAAGGAACTCTTTCAAAATGTTTGATGGATCACTTGCAATGTCTTTGACAAAATTGTTAGTGTAGAAAACAGTGGACATATTTCTGATGAGGACCAGAAGACAAAGCAAAACCTAGAAAAGAGGTAATGGCTAACACTGAATAGTAAAAAGAACTCCAGTAGTTCATATTTCTGTCACCTGCAGAAGCAAATGCTCTGGCTTCTTCACAAATGACTGGTTATGCAGAGGTAATGCACCATGAAATTACGCCTGCAAATGGCAGCTACCTAACAAATTGGCTATATATAGTGGGTGGAAATAAAAACCTTACAAGGCTCATTGAGCATGTGGCTAACTGCAGCCCTTTGATGCTGTTTCAAGCAAAGCATTATTACTAAAAACCCTGGCTACAGCTGACACCATTACTGCGTTTCTTTGGATACATTTGTCTTGCAGAGGAGGAAGGCCACATTCTGAGACTCAGTGAGTGATATAAAGCAGACAGTGGGGCATCATGTTCACATCATCACCACAGATAAGTGAAGTAGCAGTCAAATGTGTTGAATACATTGTACAGTCTTCACCCTGCTGAGACCAGCTTGCAGTTATCTATCATTCAACTGAGGCATGCAGAAATGCATACAATGGTTCAGAAAAAAATAGTCTGCACTTAGCACCAGTTTAGAATATGGCTTGTTCCCAAGTCTCTAAAACTCACACTTACATCACACAATCACATTAAATATCAAGTAACAATACTGTATATACTTGCCTGTGGAAATGGTTAAGACATCATGAAAGCTACTACACTCTCTCCTAGTAGTCTAAAAACTTTAGAAGAATGAAATGTAAAAAGACACTTATCACTTGGCCAAGACTTAAAAAAAATAAAATCCTGTCATGTTACTTTGGAACATGGAGCTCTGCAACCCACAGGAATCTGCACCCTCTAATCCTCTGAAGCATGGGGATCATAAGCAATCCAGGCATGCCTTCAAAGTCAGCAATGACAGTGAGAATATGCTGTTGCTCCCCCAGCTTCTGCAACTTTTCCTAAGAAAATGAACATGGGAAGCAGAAACCCCCAAAACTGAGATGACAGTCCATACATTGCAAACTAACACAGCGAACCAAGTGTGAAAATGACACCACTGAAATTAACACATTGACTGCTCCTGCTGTAATGTAGAACAACAAACAAAAAACAAGGGGGTTGAGAGGCATTTGTTCACTCTTTGTTCCCATATAAAATGTCTCATGTAACAGGTCTTCCATGAGTTCCTTGAGGAGGCAGTTCTTACAGCTAAGATAAACTTCACTCTCCATTTTATTTCTGCAATTTATAGTTGATTAGAATTAATGTTTGGTGTAAGAACTAGGAAATGGCTCAATAAAGTTTCTTAAGGCCCACCTTACAAGGGTACTGTGCTGGGAGGGTTCATATCCATTCAGATAGAGCCAGTGATTCTCAGGACTTCACACGTCTCAGAGCTCTTCTACCTTGAGCTGTCACAGTCTCATACTATGTGCAACACACATCTACACAGAACTGCTGAAGCATCTTACTGTACATGTGCCAGAAGCATATACCTACCACAAGATGTCCTTTTTACTATTTTCTAATCTACTTAAAGTACATGGTGCCTTTTCCAGGTGGAGTCTCTCTGGGGCCCCTGGCATAAGAAACACAGACCTGCTCAAGCAGGTCCAGAGTAAGGCTACAATAATGGTCAAAGGGCTGGAGCACCTCCCTTATGAAAACAGGCAGAGAGATTTGGGGTTGTTCAGCCTGGAGAAGAGAAGGCTGTGGGGGGATATTATAGTGGCCTTCTGTATAGGAGGCCTACAGGAAAGATGGGGAGGGACCCTTTATCAGGGAGTTTAGTGATAGGATGAGGGGTAAGGGTTTTAAACTGAAACAAGCTAGTTTTAGATTAAATACTAGGAAGAAATTCTTTACAGTGAGGGTGGTGAGACGCTGGAACAGGTTGCCCAGAAAAGCTGTCATTGTCCTAACAGTGGCAGTGCTCAAAACAAAGGCTGGATGAAACTTTGAGCAACCTGGTCTAGCGGAAGGTGTCTCTGCCCATGGTATGGCAGTTGCAAGTAGATGATCTTTAAGGTCCTTTCCAACCCAAATGATTCTATGATTCTGACAGTGACAGTATTGTAGCAGGGTAAACAGAACCAGATTGGGATATGTAATGTCAGAATTCTCAGAAGAGCTAAATGTATTTATAAGATCATAAGTAGAAACCATATTTTAGCTGGCTGTGCAAAGCAGTCATTTTGGTCACATTCAGTCAGTGACATGGTTTGCTATAGAACTTTGACAGATAATCTGTGGCTAAATCAGCCTTCCCAAAGACAATTACATATGAAGTATTAGAAACTAGGGATAGTAACATTGGGCCTACTCAGACATTTTAAGCACAGATATTTGAGCTTAATAAATTAATATAATATTTTACATAACATGTAGTATTCCATCCCTTTACATACAAATCCAAAGTGCATTAGAGGTTTCCCTATAGGAGCTTGCATCAGTGGTGTCTTATAGCAATCATCAGCTAGCTGTTTGTGGAACAGCTAAGGCTTGTTAATATGTAAAATAAATATTTAAAATTGTAGAACTACAAAAAGCCCCATGATTAAGAACTTTAAATTGCTTTAAGCTTTTAAGTACATTTAATGTGCTAGTTACCTGTGCACAAGATAGCAGTCACAACGCATTTAACATTTCAATGCTGTTATTAAACTGCCAACAAAAGACCATTATTTAAAAAACTGATTTAATTCTCATTTTAAAAATGAATCCTCTGTTCATTACTACAGTAAATTATCTGCACAACTTTTGCTAACACAACCAATTGTTTCCACTTAAGAACCTTCTCTTGAAGTATTCCAAAATGATAAACTTAATATAGATTGAGGCTTTCTTTGCTCATTCTTGTGTTTCAGAAGTTTGATATGTTAGTCTAGCTTTTTGTTCTCCAGCTTATCAACTGTAAATATCATCAACTGTACCTGGAAAGTTATTTGAACTTTTTCAACGGAAGTTAAATAAAAAATTTGGGATTTTGACTTTGCTTTTTAATGTTTTCCAACTTATTTCTTTAGCACCTATGAAATTTTAAGAAAGAATATTGTTTTTCTCCCCTCCATTCAAGAGGAATCTATGTACTGTCTCGGTTTCCTCTTCTCTATTATATTACCATAATCTTTGCTGTAATAGAAACTAAATGTAAACCAAAGTCAACTCCAGCAGGAAAAGAAAAAGCTGTTACCTTAATTTTCATGGCTATTTTGAGCTTAAGGGTATCATTAATGCTTTACATACAATAAATACTTTTTAGAACATTGTCTCTATACGTTCTTTATTTGTTTATATGTGTTCTATATGTGTCTTTAGCATAACTAAAGTTTTATACTCACAAGTATCTGTTTTTGAGGAGTATCTTTGATATTTAATGCTGTCTTCCATTTTGACAGAATCAGAGGTGTTCTCACAAGCTTCTTTCATGATTCACCTTCAGGTTCCAAACTAACATTGAAGTCACAGAAAAATGGTCTTAAGCTACACTGTGTTTGTGCAAACCGTACAAAGTGTCCCACCATAAGCAGGAAACCAAATTAATTTGTGTGGTTATTTAGTCTTACCTGTATTTTCATGCAGTAACTCTCCACAACAAAATTACCTCCACTGAGCATCAGGTGAAAAATATCTTGAAGAATTCCTTTGACTTTATACCCTTGCAAATATATAATTAGTCAATTTCTACTAGAATTTTCAATTAAAATGCAGTCTTGACAGGCATAAGTACTACAGCAATGGGACTATTTAAGTGGAGGAAACAAAAGTGAGACGATTGTGGGAATCACTTATATTACAGTGATAGCCCAGTGTACTCTTCTAGCATCTGATTTCAATTTTCCAGAAGTAACTCTGCAATAGCCTACACTGTTATTGCAGTGTTATTATGAAATTGTGGAAATGATGCACTACAGAAAAGACTGTACTGAGATCCAAAATGACTGTGCAAGTAGCAACTAGAAGTAACAGAACTGCTTGACTATTTGCATCTTATTTATTATTATTTGTATCTTATTTCAGTGTGTATCACTTTTCCATAAACGTGAAAAAAACAACAACCCTGAGGTACCTCTCCAAAGAGATTGCCTTTTTGGAACAATGTTATGTAAATTCCAGATACTCAAATAGTTTTTAGCCCAGCAGTTCACATTCAGGCTCTTTTGCAGGTATTAGTATACATGGGTTGATAACCTGTATGCTTAGACTAACTTCTGATTTTCTTTAAACTAGAACAGAAGTCTAACATAACTAACCATTTTTACAGTGTTGACACCCTTTTTGCTGTTGCAAGAGTCTGGGGAGATATGAGGGATAGATTCAGAAGTTAGGTATTACCACATCTTTGCTTTCATCAGTTTCTCAGTATTGGACTAGATGATCTTTCAAGGTCCTTTCTAACTCCTAACATTCTGTGATTTTAGCTCCAGAACTCACATAATATGCTATTACAGAATTTCACCTGTAGCTCCAAAAGTTTCCTTTCTTCCTCCTTCATAGTAGTCTCTTTTTAGAGATTAAAATTATCCTGTAAAAACAGCTCAGGAAACTGGAGGTTAACATAACATCATTACATGTAATTACTGTTCCTGAAAGCCCATGACAACCTTTCCTCATGATCCTGACCCACTGACACTTTTTTTAACTGGGATGGAAAAATCTTCCCCCTCTCCTTTTGTCAGCTGGCACTGATATTCTTAGGCTAGCATAATCGTAAAAGAGGTGTCATACAATCCCACTGCACACACAACCCTTCTCCATCTGCTGTACCTCCAGAGTAACTCTATTTAAATGCTAAGTCACACAAGCTATACAAGAAACCATGGTCTAAACCTGTCTTTTCTAAGACAAGATTAACTTCACTAGTCCTACTAATCACAGTGCAAAGTTAAGCAGTAAACAAAATCAAACATTGTTATGGAAGATAATCCCCACACACCTTTCATGATTAAATGAGCTTATAGGCATTTTATATGACTGCCAGTCTACCCGACTGATGCCAAATTAAAGATGGATGACCCCTTTCCTGAGTTGCCCACCTTTCCAGTGCTGCTCACTGTCACAAACGCACACTCAGGATTACAGTACTAGAGTAAAGTAACAAAAATTACATTTCCAAAATAGAGTAACAAAAATCTTGAAACATTTCAAATACATCCAAATTTTGTTAAGGAGGACTTTGAAATTCTTGTTCCTGATTTCATCACCATGGAACAGGGTTGACTCCATAACTTTCAAGTCATTAGTCATAATATACTTAGGAGTATAATAACCACAATCCTTAGAATGACTTCTTTCCTATTCTTTTGGTATCTCCATGTCTCACATGTAGTACTCACTGCAGGCCATTTACATTAAAAACCCCCCACACACCTGCATCTTTTGGAACTCATTTTTTGAATCATTTTTGCTACAAATAGTGCAAAGAGCCACAGGGTAAGCCACCACTACTGCTTGCAGCAGTATGTGCACAGAGAAACAACAGGTTACTTGAGCACAGTTTTGCCTTTTAGCATTTCTATACATCTCATTGGTTTTCTATGCTATTAAAGGTTAATATTATGCAAGTACAATCATAGATCGGAGATTAACTAAGAGAAGACTGGCACAAAAATCCCTTCTTTCTCAATTAATTCCATTCAACAGTATTCTTAACAGACAGTGTTTAATCCATTCTTTCAATAAGACAGGAAGAGTTCATAGGAAAAATTCAGAAACATCTGGCAGACTCACATAACATGACCTAGAAAACTACTTGCCATCATTCCCAAAACATAGAAGAAGAGCAAATTGCAAAGTGCTAGTAAAAAGCACCTCACCAGCCACCTGATTTCCCTAAAGTCAATGAATTCCACTGACAAAGGGTAAGGGAGCAGAAAGAGAGAGAGAAAGATTGAGAGCAAAAGCCAGCATAGCATAAATGGGCCCCATATCAGCTAGATTAGAGACAATAGAATAGGGTGAAAGTCAGAATTCACTGGCCTCTAGGAATGCTGGATGACAGATAAGAACAGCCTCAAGATTGGACTTCATACACTGAGCCAAAATTAACTTTGGGGTTATTAGGGTGAATAGTCACCAGTTCCAATTTGTGCATGCAGCTGTCATATGAATGAGTTAGTAGCTTCTGAAACTGTTCTTGTTTTGCATATGCAGAGCCTGAAAACAGAATAAAAATAGAAAATAAAAGCCCACAAATAATCTTAGCATTTGTAACACATGCTTATTGTAAACTAGTATTTAAATGGGATTTTATACTGCATACTATTATTTACTGTAAGTAGATTCAATTTACAAACACATGCTGCAAAACTGGTGCTGCAGTGCTTGTTAATGATTATAATCTTAATTTACTTTCCTGTTTGTGCTTTGTATTAAATATATGTAGACACATTTGAGTTCTAAATAAATTTATCTCATCCGAATATTAGCCATAGTAACAGCAGCTTTCTCAAATGGAATTGAACAACTAAATTAAATTTTAAGTTATATTGAAAAAGTCTCTTTATAAATAAGGTCTGTGAAACTCCAGTTGGTTTTAAACTAATATTAGTGCTTTACCCTTGCATCAAATACATTGAAAAAAAAATTGCATTTCCTCTGCCAAAATACCCTGAGAGTAAAAATGCCTTTATCACCGAAGTTAGAGATAAGCCATTAATTTAAAAATATTTTTTAATAGAGACATAGACACAATTTTCTTCTGGAGAAAATGTTGAAAAACTGAAACAAATAAGAAAATGTAATATTTGAATGACAGATCCATCAAGAAAACCTGAAGAGTAGTAACAATGCTTGCAGGAAGAGAGCATTTACTGTGAGAAAAATAGTGTGATAGTATCTTAAGCCTGAAGTTGTTTCATACACAGTATTCCAATAAGCACAGATACTACACAATCTTCCAGTAAATACAATATCAAACTTATCCTGATTAAATCCTGAAGGATAAGAAGTTAACCAAATTATGCACACAGCTGATTGTTTCAATCCAATCCCCTCCTCTTAAAACATCTCATTTTATTACTATTCTCAAGGTTTTAAGTTGTTTGTGAACTTCATGTTAATAATTTTTCATTAGATGAAAATCTTTAACCTAAGGTACTACCCCAGGATATCCAGTTTATTCAAGATTCTCCATTCAAAGGGAAACAACATAGAAACAAAACACAAGAGATGTTTTACCAGTCTTACATGAGAATAAAACTGTTATTAATGCAACTGACATGCACATACTATCTTACTTTTGTTAAGTACTGCTATCAGAAAGTAAGACTCTTGTTCCTATTAATCAAGAGCAGTTCCCCTTATAGCTACCATGTGTTAAAGAGTATTTTATAAGAAAAACTATACAGAGATTTCTAAAATATATTGGGGGAGGAATGATTTCTACTACTATATATCACAAATATAACACAAATGACATCTAGGAATACAGACCAGAACAAATTTGTACTGGATTTTAAAAAGATGATTTTTATTAAGCACAAACAGCTTTTAATACATTATCAATACAAATAGGAAAACATCTGTTTAATGAATTTGATATATCAAAGATTTGATGGGCAGGTTGCATACTGGCACAATAAGAATGATTCTTTTTAAAAAAAAAGCATTTCAAATTAAAATTACAGGGTCAACACTGTCTACACTGCAGGAACTTTACCTACAGTCTACAATTACTACATCACCTGGGCATAGGGGGAAGCAAAGATCTACAATTTCATAAAATGGAACTCCTAACACTTTCATTAGCACCATTCAAAGCTTGCATCAGCTGTTTAACTAAGAAGCAGCTGACAGGTCAGGTAAAGCTTTACAGCAAATTTCAGTGCAAAGTTTACAGTTCATTTTCATAAGATACTTGGAATCTATGGTTTCATAGCATGTTAAATAATTATGGCTTGATAGATGTACAGAGTTAAGGTACTGAGAACATTTACTTTGAAAAAAGATGAGACTTATAACAGCTGTGAAATGCATTTTAATATACTATGCCGAATTCTGCAATATGCAAACAACATGCTGGATTACAAACTGAAGTCCTATTATGAATTCATAAACAAGGGTCAGTATTAGCTCTCTGGGGTAGTAGCTTCTGGTTGTCTCAGCTGCTCCTTTTTCAGGCTAACTAGCTTCATTTTCTCTCTAATGTGTTCTGCTGCAGAAGCCATATCACTTGGGCTCCCAAAGTACTGCTCAGACCTAAAAAAACCAAAACAAAACACAAACCAACAAAACAGAAAAAGTTACTTTTTACTGGTAAGACAGCACACTAGAAAATAATGCAGATAATAAAAATAGGCACTTTTCATCTTGAAATTTAAAAGCCACCTCTAAAAGGCTTTGGAGACAGCAATTAAACTTCACAGCATATCTTAACAGAATTATTACAAATACTAAATGACCCTTTTATACCCAAAAGACTCTCCCAATTGCAGGGCACTGTTCTATAAGTGCAATTATATACTACCTAAAGTCATTTTTTACCTCCCTTCTCTGGCTACCACCCAAGCCAGTCCATTAGTTATGAGTATTATGACAATCAAGGAAACCTGCCTATAGAGAAATTCTGAGGCTATACAGTTGCTGCATTATGGAAGCACTCTGTGTATGTGAAGTCAGCCACTTGCTGTCAAATTATGTCACCTACCTTTCAAATTGAAAAGAACACATGGCTGTGCAAGTTGATTTTTCCCACTCAAATACAACAAAACAACAGCTGAAATGTTAGGGAAACAACTATTCAAGCTGTCAGCAAAAGGAGGATTTGAATAGAATACATATTGTAGCAGAAGACCGGGTTGCAAATCTAATTTCAAAGCGTAGAGGTTGAAGACTTCAGAAATGGTGGTAGGACAATAACTTGAGACAGAATGGGAGGACATGCATAAGTGGACAGAAAAGTTATTTCATGCAGGAGTAGACTAATTTGACTAGGTAACTCCAGAGATAGACTCCACAACTGCTTACAGGATCACAGTATAGGCAGATGTTTTTCCTGATGCGGATTAGAAACCATAAGCAGGATAGGGAACAGCGACATGGATTTCCAAAACCATACTGACAAAAGTCTGAAGTGCTGAAAAGGCTGATAAAGACACCTCTGAACATCCCATTTTCTGTGTTCCTACATTAAACTATTTCTACTAATTTGTGAGGATACTTTGCAAATTGCTGGCTAAATCATAGAATGGCTCAGGTTGGAAGGCTTCAAAAGAAGAATGTCTAACGATTGTGAGCAGGAGGTCCTGGGATTTAAGACAGCTAAAACCCCACTTTTGAGAAGGGGGACATGCAGAACATTGCTGAAATGTGAGAAGTCTATAAGTAAAGTTCAGGATTCAGTCAGTCAGTCAAAAATACAGATGTATATATACCTACAGTTATAGGACCACTCTGTTAGGACTCAAATCTTGAAAAATGGCAAGTGTCTGCATTCCCAGGGAAAGCCCTCTCAGGTTTTAAAGTTTGCTTTTACTTTAACAATTTGTCTGCAAATTACATCCATTTTAAGAATAAATAACAGTTACTACTTTTACTGGGTCACCAAAATCTGCTATGCAAAAGCTACACCAAAATACTTGAAGAAACATAACAATTATTGGAGTGGTGGGGGTTTCTTTTATTCACAGAATCACAGAATATTAGGAGTTGGAAGGGACCTCAAAAGATCATCTAGTCCAACCCCCCTGCCACAGCAGGATTCCCTAGACCAGGTCACACAGAAGTGCATCCAGACGTTATTGTTGGGCTTTTTGTGTTTTGTTGTTGTTGATTTTGATTTTGTTTCTGTTTTCTTTTTTTTTTGTGGTTCCCCCCCAAATCACGACTAGTTCAGTCCTAGGTCCATTTCTGTGGGTAGGACTCTTTACTGAAGGAAACTACACTGCATAAAGAACATGGTATTTTGAAAATAAGACACCAGGAAATTAATTTTCATGACCAGCTTCCTGTAGCTGTGCAATGCGGTTGTCTAGTACCATCTCGTAAGAGTTCAGCCTCTGATTCAAAATACTGATTTCAGATCTCACTCATTATAGTATGGGGTTAACTACAAATTCAGCATTACAATTGACAAGTGTATTTCACTGAACAGACAGAAGTGAGGTGTTTTTATGGCTGAGATTCCAAATTCAATTTGTTTTTGATGTTTAAGACAGCCACCAATTTTAAATTAGTACGACTAGATCACAAGAGAACTACAATTTTATTTGTTGAATAATTCAAATCTAAATTTATCTTCAATGCACTGGCTTAAGACTTCAGACAGAATTAATAATAAGTTAATCAAAATACCATGTTTCTAATCTTTTTTTTTTCCTCAGGGAGAAAAGACTACAACTGGTCATTCTTTTGGTACTTCTACATACTTTGCTCGTGTAAAAACTGCATAAATCTGAAAAATATTTTAACTGAAAAAAGTCACTACTTTGAGAAGTGGGCATGTTGTCTTCATGAAGTTTGAAATTGGTCCTGCTTGCTTTCTGTGAAAATGGGAAAGGATTTTTAGTGGGTATTCATGCGCTGCCTTGTTAATTTCAGCAATAAGCATTTAGGATTCTTTTGCATGTGAAACTATTCTAAAACTTTACCAAAAGCATATTCAGAAGGCACTAGAAGAACATTTTGCATACCCATCAGGATAAACTACAGGCACCGTTAGCCTGTCCAAAAGTGATTTCCCAACTGCTTCAATTTCATCAAATTGCTCCATTTCATTGAAAGCTTCAGGCTGCTCTGGACATTCTTGCAAAATCTGTTTAAAAAAAAAAGGAAATACAGAATAATGTACAGAAGGGCTAGTGTGTAGTTTAAGTGCCATTAACTGACAGTGAATACTTTTTTTCCATCTTCACTGCCTAATTTATACGAGATCAATTGAAATATTCATATAATTCAAGAAAGGAAAATGCCAATCATCCTACATTGAGAAGATAGTTCAGGGCAACTGATACTCTGTACTGGAACATTTTACACTACTTCTAGTAGAGAACAAAGATGAATAATTAGTTTTGCTAGACAATATTCCATCAACAAATATAAAATGGATAAAAATAGTAACCTGCATCATTAAACATACAAGACAGTCATATAAACGGAAGAGACATGGGTAACAAAGGGCCTCTTACCAATCATTTCAAAACTAAAATCCACATCTGGTATAGAAAAGGTAAGATTAAAGAAGGTCTGAACACAAATGTTTCCAGACAGGATAGAGACCCAATACTAGTACCTAGTTCTGTATTTTCTTCCATTTATCCTTCTGCCACATTTTAATTTTTTCCAAAGCAGAAGATATATTAACAGCATATTTTCCTCTCAGATTCATTAATATGCCACAATACTGCTAGGAATCCATTGCCTAAAAACATAGCACTTAATTACTGCAATAATGAAAGAATGCTCCTAACATGGACTGAGCTAATCAGCACTTTTAGGAGTTTATGAACCACTGAATTCTAATTTGGTATTCTGTGAAATTTTTTTCAGCCGTCTGTAGCAGCATAGATAATATATTTCTGCTTTTTCTCCCTCAACTCCCAATGCCTACAAATTAAATGTATCTTCCATTAATGCAAACAAGAAATGAATAACAGCAAAGAGCATGTGAATCAACTTCCTATTCATGCTCTCCTTCAATGACAGAATTAATTTATTTTCTTTAAATGTGTGAAAGGTTGACTTTCTTTGCAGTTGTTTGCCATTTTATTGTTAGAGAAATATACTCTAAATTGTTTTTCTAAAATCTATCACTTCACAGAAAGAATGGCTCCTGAACAAAAATGTCCCACCTCTCATGACCTGCGTTAATGGCCATTGTCTTGAATTCAGGCATTTGGAAATTCTCAACTTTCTTCCCCTTCAACAAGTTGTTGCTGAATTAGCAACTATTCTTTATAACATTGTTGATTGCTCATCCTCCTCTATGGCTGCCAGCATCATCAAACTGGGCACAGTGGTGACACTTGCTTATGGGAGTTTGAAAACCATATAAAAATAGAGGTGTGTTCTGAAGAAAGCGTGTTCAAAACCCTCCAAGTGCAAAATACAAGATGCAGCCAAACAGCATGCATGGAAACCAAACTGGTGAGAGTTGCATTCCTTTGCACATTTTGTGAGAAGGCTATCACATTCAAAATGTATACAACTTAAAAGGCAATACTCCTTTTAACTCTCCAAAAATCCTAAATCACCCCATAGCTTTGCATTATACTTTGCACAGTAACACAAATCAAGAAGTATCCCTTGCCTTGAAGAATTAGTCTAAAACACAAAGAAATGCTTTATGATCAACCACAGAGTAGCCCTCTGAAGAGTTACAAAAATTTTTTTCCCAGGCCCAACACAATGCACTTGAACTTCAGGGCTACTGTTCTTTTTGTTAAGCAGACCTTATACAAACAGGCACGCAAGCAATAATTGTATTAAGTGTATTAAGAAATTAGAAAAACAAGCTTAAATATATCTTTCTGAGTTTTGTTTGTTTTTTTCTAATTGAGAAAGGAGAAAAATAAACACTGACAACTTCATTTTTCTTACATTTTGCTTGCTTGGCCTCTGATAAGAAGTTTTTCTTCTGAAAAACACAACACTCACCTTTTCAGCACTGGAATGAAATGCAACAGCTGTTTCCAGCCGGTGTACTCTTTCTTCAGAAGTTACTGTAAACTGTTTCCACACTCTGTTCAGTCTTGGAAGTGTGTCCCCTGATGACCTTGAAGTGCATCTCAGGGACTGGCACAGGACAACAGTTGCCTGCAGTAACTGTCTCCCATAATCATAGGTACTCTAAAAGTTGGAGGAGATGGGAAAGAAAGTACACATAAGAACTCCACATTTAACTTATGAGCTAATTGACACCTTAAAATGCCAGCAGACAAGTTTATGAAAGCTCCTCAGTTTAGGCCCACAAAGTATACTGAACTAACCTGTGTACTAGAAAACACTGTTGAAGTATGAATAAAATTGTCATGACCAAAGAGGGTGTTTGTATGTTGCTCTTCAAAAAAAAGCATTAAAATAAAATCCGTTGTTGTGTAGTGTTCACACTGGCAAAAGAAGAGAGCTTCCTAAAAATTCTGAATAGCTGCTTGTTTCTTACATGGGATACTTGGTATCTACTGCCAAGGTGACTCTTACTGACTTCACTGTCACCATGTTCGTGGTCACCTAGCATCTAAGTGCACTGTGGTACACCACTGTAACCACAAGCTACTCTCCCGTCATCCTTAGTTCTAATTCATCCAAAGAGAACATTAATTCCAGTGTAAGAGATGCAATTGAAAACCATCACATCTGTTAACTGGCAAGTCTGAGACATTCCTAAAAGCAGTATAAAAAAAAAGCTACCTGAAAAGGACCCAGCTTGTACACTTCCTATTCCGAGGTGAAACTGACATGGCATCTATTGGCATATTCAAGATTTGCCAGCAAGCATGCAAACATGCCCTATGGCTTCAGTAATTTCAGTAGACTCTTGTACAGAAGGATTCACTAGTTGGCTGCTGTAGTCAAGAATTAAAATTGTCAGTTTTGTTCAACCACTGTGCTAATGCCGAAACTCTGTGTATGAGCAAAACCATCATACACCAACAGTCCACTCTATCTGGAAAATATTTAATAGACAGGCTCTGTTTCATGAAATACAGCACAAAATAGACTGAAACCAAGTGGCTAATCCATATTTTAGTATTTTGTTGGAATCCTTCAAAAGTCATTATAAAGACTGTTTGAAACATGTGACTTAAAGTCAATGTGAACTTTCTGATTTGTGGTTTGCATTGCCTGTGTGAAGCAGATAAACTAAGCTAGTAAACTGCAGTGTTGCTGTTGTTGATGAAACTTCAAAATCTCATTAGGCTCATCACCAATTCCAGCAATCATGATTTCTTTGTTCAAGCATCAAGATAAACTATTAAGACTAGTAACAGCCATTCCATGACTATATATATACACCAATTCTGTTTAGGAGACCTTCTGAAACCGTATAAAATTCATATTGCTAAAAAAATAATTCATTGCACCTGTGCAACATCAACAAACTTTCGATGTTTCTCCAGTAGAACTTTTGTTTCTTGAGCATCGTCTCCCAATCGGATGTGTGTCTTCAGCAGAGCTTCTAACAGTTCACTTAACCATTCTACTGCCTTAAAAACAGAAGTTAAAAGAATAAAAACTAGTAAATTAAAATGAAATTAATCCAGAAGGCTAAAGTAACTTCAGTACTAGTACATACTTATGATATGAAAAAAGTTAAGAGAAATATCACAAACTGGTAGATCACCCATACAATCATCAAATACACTATTTTCAGTCATTGCTGTATCCTGTATTTTCATTGTACAAATTCACTAAATAAACTGTGACAAAAATAATACTGTACAACTACCAATCTCCATAAATTTAACCAGTGGATTACAAGAAGCAAAATTATTAAGTTCTGTAGATATTTCCATACCTGAGCAGCATCCTCTTCGCATTTAAATAACTGTACCATCTGAAGCATCTTCAGTCGACGCACATCCACCATATCCTCACACCTTAAACAGCAGCACAGAAATACTCACCAACACATGCACAGCAGACACAATGCACTAAGTTTGACAACAATGTTTTTTCAACAAGTAATATAAAGATGCAAGTGTTCATGAAAATTTTGTGCTGCTCATCATGGCCAAAATATATACTTCCCATAACAAACATGCAATAAACAGAACCTATAACCCAGTGAAATCATGATCCTCAAGACTTGTAATGTGGCTAATCTACAGACAGTAACACCAGAAGTAGTTACAAGGCCTTCCAGCAGCATTGCAGATTCCTTACCTTGTTGCACTGGTAAAATTTGCCACACTGAGGCTTACATAACTAACATATACTTTATCCTACTGAAGTGCAGGTGAAAGCTGGCTTAAACCTAGCATAATTTTAATTTGTACTGTAAGCTGGTGGCAAAGTTTCCTTGGTGAATAAAATGACTGTTTAAAACATGTTAATACATCTTTTTCTTTAATAATATTATATTATNACTTGTCAGGAAGCATTTCAAAATCCAATTCCTACAAAAATTGACTCCATCTCTTTTGTTCTGGATTAAGCACATTTTGAGTTCTTTCTCTAGTTAGAATTTAAAAAAAAAAAAAGTATCGAAAGTTCTTTTCTTTCCACAGTACGAGCTAAGCTAACACATTTAGCAGAATGACCTTTCCACTTTCAGAGCCTACTAAGTAGACAGCAAGATTCAGTGTAAGTGGAATTACCAATGTCAACAAGAATTACGAGTATAAGTGAATGCAGATGTCTGTGTGCACAGATCTGTTTTTTCAAAGTGGCGTCAAACATAAGCACTTCCAAAGAACAGTTTGTTAGCATGCTGCTTTTTGTTACATGTCCTGTAGTGCTCTGATGCTTACAGAAAGGAAATTTTTTGCTCTAGTAGTGCAGGAAAATAGTTTACTGGTTCCAAAAGCATAACTAAATCCACAAAATGTCCCTAGAAATAAACGCTGTATTACATATATTACATATAAATAATGAGAAACATTCAATAGAAATTGGAAAAAATTAACTGTCCCAGAAATTATTATTAAATGCTACTGATAAATAGCAGTCCTTATTGTAATTTTGTCTCTTGTCCAGGCTGAAGAATTTTGCTTAATTATTCATCATCTGGAAGCTTCTTGATACCTTTGTCTGAATATTTTACTGACTTTTCGATCCTGTAATTGACTTCCCACAATTCAACATCCCTTCTGAGATTAGAGACCAGAATTGTGTAACAAACCAGAAATAGAATATGAGGTGACACAAGGACATTTCCTTTTAGTTTTCTATTCTTTTCCTTACTGTCCTTACCGTTCTACTTGCTTCTCACAATATGACTGAACATTAATTCTTTCAAGTTTTCCAGCTTTTATCTTTGATTTAACCAGCTGTTTCAGAGTCCATGACTACATATCTAAAGTTTTTCCTTCTCCCTGTTCATCTTTTCTTAGTACTGAATTCTAAGTGCCATTTTATTGCACAGTGATACATACTCCTCTATAGCTCTTTGCAGGTGGCTCCCTAAACACAAGAGGTTCTAAAGTAAATAGGATTCAGAGGACATACTAAAACCAAAACCTTCTCTAAGCATTACCAAAACACATGCTTTCTTTCACTAAGCTCCCTAAGAAAACAATTTGAGAGTGGTAGAATGAATTCCTACAATAAGCAATGTGATGCTCATTAGAGCTTGTTCCCCAGAGACATCTTTTTGTTCAATCATCACCCTCAACATTCAGGCACTTTCCATGGACAGTACTTTGCCTCAGGGGTTCCAACAGTAATAATAAGCAACATCATGCGAGTCTTTCACACTGCTGAATAGAAAAGATGGCAGTACTAGTCAGTCAATCTAGTATTACTACATCTTCAGGAAAAACATCAATCAATGAAAGTCCTGGAGGAAAAGGATGATGGCAAAATATATCCTTCTGGCAAATAAAACTTTATCCGGTATTTTTCCCTACTACATCTTAATTCCCCTCTGTATCTTTTTCCCAAACACACAAACCCACACATTTTGAAAACTGAAGTCTGTGCCTCCATTTTGTACCATGTCCCAGCAACACTTTTTCATCCTTCCTCCTACCTTCATAAGTGAAAATGCCATGTTCAAAGGACAGAGGTTGTGAGAAAGAAGAGGATAAACAAGTCTGTACACAGTTAATACATAATTTCAGAGTCATCGTTACTACTGTAGTCTTATTTTCCATCTCCAACTGCTAACATATAAAAAAGATGCCTCTTGCATCCGTTCCATAATTTCTTATAAAAGGAATATATAATTCTTGACTATTTACAAGTACAGGATCTCCAGCCAGTACTGAAATACAAAAGGTGCTTAGATTTAGTAATATGCTACACAATATCAGGCATGGAGTTTGTCTCATTTAATTATACCACAAATATGATTTACAGTTGTACCCCTGTATACCAAAATGGTCTCTTGTATATGTACTTTTCCCCTTAAAAAACACACCAAAACCCAAGCAATAAGCCACCCCCCCCAAAAAAAAAAACCCCACAGTACACACAAAACCCCTCCCAAAACAAAAAGACCCACCTTTTTAAAATGATCTATCAGCACACAAAAATCTTGATGACTACAATTGCAATTATTACCTTTGTTTTCTAAGCTGCATATCTTCCATCACTCCTTGGATATGGTCCACATTTTCTTTGTTTTCAATGGTCACATCTTTTCCATAGGCCCAGGATGCCTGGTTAGATATTTGATCAAGGAGACTTTGACCTTTCTCACGCAAGCCTTGCAAGCCTAAGTCTAAAGTGGGGGGAGAGGGAAAAAAAACCAAAACAAAACAAACCCCAAACACCCACAGAAAAAGATGAAAAAAGTCAATGTTCTCTCTTATACATGTAATACATACTTTTCTTTTTTTACCCCCCAAAAGCAAGATATGAAATGCAACAGAATCTGAGCTAGAAGGCTGGAAAGTAAAAATTATATTACTGTCTGTCTTTCACTGCCCTTTACAACTTTTAAGTTCAAGTGAGCATTTGTCTACATTAAAGCAGACTAAGGCTTTGCTGTTTTATGACCTAGCAGATAACAAGAAAAGGAATAAAAGCGGAGAGTATTAACTTTTCTGCATATAAATAGCTAATTAATGTCTTTCATCCACACAGCTGCACAATACCTAAAATATTTATCACTGCTAAGCAGTTGCAGCCTAAATGTTCTTCAACAGCTGGCAGAAGTTACTAATTTATAATAGATCTTATAAAGCTGAAACATATTTCTACACTGAAATATGCCAACCCTTAGAATCTGCTGTTACATCTATTTTTGCTTGCTCTACTGTTTTCCTAAAGGAATATCTAGTTTATGCATCAAACATACTCAAATTGTAACTACTTCTACCATATATGATTTATCTTCAAAGCATTCTCCTACAACATATTAGACCTCATCTATGCTTTTAAGTATGTGAAGGGTAGG